>WEIT01010902.1:26717-41451 GCA_013389985.1 Dryoscopus gambensis | reverse complement strand
AGTTTTGTAAACATGTGAGTGAAAGATGTTGTATTTTTAACATATGAATATCTGGAAGATGTTTCTGTTTTCATGAGAAGTTGATGAAAATTTAATTCTCTAAAGCTAGGTGAAGTATTGATCATTTTAACCACTCAATTCTTCCCTGGACTGATCATGCAAAAATACTTTCATTTTGTATTATACTGTAGAAACTGATAATACTGACAGAGCTGGCAGACTCAAACCTTAAGCCACCTTATTTTTCTACATTCATCTGCGTAGGTCAGAACTGTGTTTGTCTGTTCTCTAAAGAAAAAAAAATATTAAAAAATGTCAGTGCCAGAAATTCAGCACTCATACAACACTTTGCTAACAACTTGGTGCCAATAAGTGGCCAGTGGGACTGGTGACACACTTCCTTTCTGAGTACTGACAATAAAGAATTTGAATAGTACATTGCATAACCTGAAGATTTGCATTCCAAAAAACAGAGCAAGAGTTGAAATGATCTACAAACTGAAATCCAAACACCCAGAGGGCATGAAATCAGCTATTCTCAGAGGCTACTACAGCTTGAAAAAATTGCCAGTCTTGCTGTCCTGCTCACTTTCCCAAAATGTGACAAGCAAAGACAACCTTGTACAGAGCTCCACCATCACATTCTCAATTGGCTAAGCACTGTTGCAGGTCCAGAAGTGAACACAGGGAGATATGTTTTGTACATCTTTATCTAGAGATATATCTCAACATATAGATCTATAATTAGATGTGATATAATCCTCTTGCGGGAAATAAATACTACAGAACAGTTTTCAGATTCCACTCTTAACTCTCCATAATATACATAGGAATCCATCTGTGAATGCTAAATTCATTTACACATGCAAATTGCATAAATGGTTGAACAGTTACCAGACTTGTGTGCTCAGGTGGGGGATTAGTTTAACATCTACCTCAAATTGTGTGGATGCAGTGTAGGCGTTCTGCTGAGTTTATGACTAATATCCCCCAGGGGAGACCTACGAAAGGGGAACATAATCTGTCCAGAACACACTTAATTTGATTAGTTTGAGCTTAAACATTTGAGCAGCCTTTGAACCTGAGCCGAGATGGTTCCAGGAACCTTCTTTAAGACAAGCACCTCTGACCACAGGTTCAGGATTGTCATCTCATCCTTATTAAAGGAACATATTGTACATAAAAGGATATTATGCTGGATCTGTAAAATATTTTACAGGTATGCACTAAGTCTGAATTTAGGTACTTAAATATAACATACACTACTTTCAGACAGTACTGTGTATTTAGGGCATGACCCTGACTCAGGAGGTTACATGTGGCAGGGTTTGTTTGGTTTTCGGTTCCATTGCATTTTGTATTTCTGCTTACCACTGTCTTATCTAATTGTTCCTCTTGCTTTACACATCCACTGACTGCACGCTTCTAAGAGAGTGCAGACAGCCCATCTCTATGCAAAGAAGTACTGGTTGGTTTGTTGGGTTTTCAGGGTTTTTTAAAGCTATTTCTCCCCATATGTTCTTTCTTTCTGTTTTGAAGTTGTTTCTCCCCATATGCTGGACCTTGAGAGAGGAACGTACCTTCGGAAGCAACCAGCGCCCTTCAAATTCTTATCTAAAGGAATCCCACAGGAAACCTTGGAGCGCTTACAAAAATTTGGACTGTCTGTTATTTATCAGATTTACAAGGACACTAGTCTTTGGCTATCAAGCCCTCCTGGAGCCACTAACTGTTCTCTTCCCTTCTCCTTGCTTTTAACAGTAGAGGTAAACATTGACTTAAGTTTGCTTTGTGCCACCAATCTGTAATAAAAAGGTTAACTATAAATGCTGACAAGATCTTAGCTCAGTATTAGTCCTGAAGCCCTGACATCAGCGCCTGGTTATGTCAAGTTACAGGCTCTCTAGCAACAGGCAACAAACATTTGGACCCAGCCTTTACTGGGTGGGGAAACTGCAAGAGCATCTTTCTCACAGTAACCAGTGGTCGGCCATCATTTCCCTGGTTTGTTAGTCAGAGACTTTAATGGGTGCACATCTCTCAACATCTTCTTAGTTACAAAGCTCCCAGTATTAATTTTCTCTCATGTGAAAAGGCCCATACTTTTCCTATATGGCTGGTTCTTGTGACAAGCCACAAACTGAAGTAAACTTGCTTGAGTAAAAATATAGAGACTTATTATAAAACTATCTTTAAAAGCATATTTCAATTGTGTCCTTGCAATTAAATGCTCGTAAAGCACTGCACAAACATCCAGTGCTTGGGAAAGTTCAAAGGGATGGCTTGACAGATACAGTGTGTTTTAATGTCTGAGGAGCAACTGGGTTTAGAAACTGTTCCAGGAGTACAATAATACAGTTTGGGCTTCTCTGAGGGTAGACATTATTAGCCCTCCCTGAGGGAACCTTGCAAGCGGTCAAAACAGAAGCAAATAAAAAATGTCAAAAATAACATTGTGTAGAATCATGACAGTGTGCTACTTGACATCCTTTTGGCCAGTTAAATTAGTGAGAATGATGGTGACAGAGAATATTGTCCAGCAGGAATAGGAGGCAAAACTTTCATTCCAATCTTGATTGATTCCCTGGCCCTTTTCTTGCTTCCCTTTCCCTGCTTCCTTTTGTTTACTCTTTGTTTTTTGCTGTTTTTAAATTTTGTGAACCAGAGTAAATCACAAAACCATATCACAGCTGCCTGTGGAAACACATTCCCACAACTGAGAGCTGTAGCTAGTGTTAAACAATACTTATAAATGAACCATTAGGTAAAAGAAATAAAAGCACCATATTCTATTATTGCATTAATTCAAAGAGCTTCTGATAGCGTATTTTTGGGCCAAATCCTGCTCTGCAGCTCAGAACAGGGCAAAAGCCTTTTCAGTCCATGATTATTCTGTACTACTTCCAACTTCCTGAAATATATTCTGTCCACAGCTGAAGAGTTCCTGATGAATCCAGAAGTTTGAATCTAAAAGTGCTTGAGTTTATGATGTAGATATCTGTACAAATGTGCAGACCTACAAGGTTAAAGTTCAGTATTTTAGGCACTATATCTTCACGTGTACTTGTCCTCTGCTCTCTTAAGCATATTACTTAAAGCATTTTTAAAAATACAGCCACTGCATTCAGAACCAATTTTTCTACATTTTCACCTAGAGTGATATCTTGTGCACACTATTTTTTAATAAACAATCCACAACAAGAGAGGATAAGTGAGTTGACAGCAGAGATGGGTCTGCTCCAAAACTCCAGTTCTGAATGTATCTGAACTTTAGCAAGTTCAAAGAGAAGTTAAGTGCAATGAAACTCAGCCCTTTTAAATTTTTTTTCTGACTCCATGGGTTCCATTTATTTTCTGTGACACAAATTAGTTCTCACCTGGGACATTTGCATTTACTTCTCTGAAAGACAATTTTAAATTGAAGCAGGGGCTGGGAGGAGCATCCTGTTAGCACAGAAAAGAGATCTGGTGGTTTAGAGACAGAGCTGGTGATTACTCTTTTCCTTGCTGGTTGAAGGGGCACTGTTCATGTCACTGCTTCTCCTTCCTTCAGTTGGCACCGTGAGACTTCCTCTCTCTTCCACACTTCTGCAATTGCTGACACCCTTCTAACAGTACAGAGAGGTGCAGCTTCTGTGCTTGAACAGAAGTGCTTTTCAGAACTTTGGCTGCAAAACACAGGAACCCAAAGAACTTGTGTATTCTCTGACCTTCTTGCTATAATTTTTTTTAGTTCCTTAACACAAGCTAATCCCTTGATAATTTCAATGTCTTTCTGGGGGAAAGGACATGTTTGCTTTGTGAGGAAGCTACAAGGAGCATAGTAACCTCTATATAACAGATTCTCTTAACAGAACCTCTCTAGCCAAGCATGCACAAACTAATCTTTCAGAAATAAGATACAAGACACAGCATTTTTAGGCCTTGGGCTGATCTGGTAGGAAGAAACTGAAGGCTAACAGGTTACAGCCATTTGGCAAGCCAAATAACATCCAAGATATACATAGTTCACTGGATGAAATTTGTCTATTTCCATAAGGAAAAGTCGGTCAGTATTTCTCCAGTTATGAAGGCAGTGGCATGATCCTTTGGTAATGCCAAGAGAAGTCCTGCTGAGCCTGAGGCTGTTTGAGTGGCATTCCCTCTGCTGCCACTCCTCCACTGCCAGTAGCATCCTACTGTGCCCATCCCTGCAGCAGCACCCTCCTCCTGCACTCATCCCTGCAGCAGCACCATCCTCCTGCACCCATCCCTGCAGCAGCACCATCCTCCTGCACTCATCCCTGCAGCAGCACCATCCTCCTGCGCCCATCCCTGCAGCAGCACCATCCTCCTGCTCCCATCCCTGCAGCAGCACCATCCTCCTGCACTCATCCCTGCAGCAGCACCCCCCAAGGTAGGAGCTGTTGCCAGCAGTGCGGCTGCGGAGAGGAAGCGCTCCAGCCTGGGGCCGGAGCAGGTGGAGGAGAACCCGCAGGGGCCAGCGTTCAAAGCAACTTTGTTCGGCAGCACGCACCTGCCAGCAGTGGCATGCCCTGTGCATCTCCTCCGTGCGTGAGCCGACACGCCCAGTGTCAGACCAGGATTAGGAGCTGAGATGTGGGCATGCATTCTCAAGCGATGATTCCCTCTGACCTCCTCCCCTCTCACGTGTTGCAATCGCTTGAGAGTCTGGCTGTTCCAAGGCTTCTGACAGTTCAGAGGTCTGCAAAGGGTTGAGCCAGACTTGTTTTGTATTGCGGATGAAATACATCTGGGACAATGGTTAAAAGGAGACTTGTCTGTCTGCAAGAGTTGGAGGATTTTAGTGGTATGGAGGGCTTGTATCCATGTCTCACATATAAATGGAATTTCTGAAAGAAGAAATGGGCTGTCTCTTTCCTAATCAGAAGCTTGCTGCTTCTCACTTGTCTTATTCCAAGACACTGTTTTTTAAGAAACGTATTTGGTCCAGCAAGTGCACTTGGGAGCCTTCACTCGTGTCCTCACAGCCACTGTGCTCAGCTGAGCCCTTTCACAGCAGAGCAGTGCCCTGTGCCAGGCACTGTCTATAACACAACACTCTATTTAAACTATCACTACATAAGACAGACACTCAAGCAGAAGCATTTCTGAGTAAAAACTGCACTGTCCAAGCATGAACAACGTATGGAGATGGACCACTCAAACAGGACAGAGTGGTGGTGTTAAACCTTTCCCTTTCCCCCATATTAATTGCAACCATTATTCTTTGTCTTTATAGTTCAGTAGGTAGAAGGGCTTTGGTAGTCCCTTCCAGAATGAGAAGAATAAAAAAAATACCCTCACTCCTCCCAAATTATCTTTCATTGTTTTTAATGAAAATTTGCCTTTGTGCAGAAGTGTAACGAGGTATTTTCCGCTTAGAGCCAACCTGAGCATTAACTAGAATGGAGGTGTTGTAGAAACCATGTCTTGGCCCTGTACAAGGGCTGAAATTCACTCAGTATTGTGCTGTGCACAGTCCTTCAGGGAGAGAGTCAATACAAGGAATAAAGAATATACAGTATTACTATTGCTATCCTAAATATATATCTGATTCCACTGTCTTCCCTGCTGGCCCAACAACTGTTGATATTACAGCAGAGGCAGCTTATCCAGCTGGAAAACAAGCTGGCTGCAGGACTAGCCATAGAGGAGATACTGTGAGAAGAACCAGGGTATGAGAAACTGTCAGAGCTCAATGGGAATAAGTTATGTGCCTAAAACTGCCCCCAGAAGAACAGTAAATCCTTCAAGTTTGGAGGACTTTCTATAATAGAGAGGACTTCATAGCTCAGCTTTGTGAATGTGACTGTTTCAGCTGAGGGCTTTGCATGTCACAGGTAGGTGGCCCGTGTTGGTTTCAGCGGTTTTTTACAGGTGCCTAAAAGAGGATTTGTGAGTTCTGATATATTGCCTCCCATATGTGAGACAATACTTAGTGTTACAGAAAGATATGACTTTTTGTGCTGTGGATTCCAGTTCATGTGTAACCTCCCACAGTCAGTTTTACCTACCTTGCCAACACAGAATTTGCATAGTTTTAAGAAATAAAAATGTACTGGGAACAGGGAAAGTTCTACTGACTTTTTAACTCTATGGCTATGTAATATCTGCCTTTCTGTGGAGCTGAGTTTAAAAGTTGGATCAGGTGTGCTGGAATCTCCTCTCCTACACAGTCTGTTTAAAACCAGGCATAAATGGTGTAAAGAGACTGACCAAAAAAGGCAGAGAACTGGATATGCAGCTTTGAAATTAGTTCAGGAGAATATCAGAGTCATTCTTTCCATTGTTATTTGAATGCCCTCATTACTGCGTGGTACAGTGTATTCTTTGGAAAAGGAGTGCATATGGGGGAACAGATCGGACAGTGTTACAGTCTAAAGTTATTTGCTATTCACTCTGCAAGGTACAACTGAAAACATAATTCACTGCAGGCACTACTGAAAGGTGCGTATTGCTTGTGTGTGCGTTGGCAAGCTGTAAGGTGCTGCTGTGAGCTCTTCCTTACCCCTGCTCCCTGGTCCCGAAGTGGCACCAGGACTCAACTGTCCTGAAAAGCCTGTGCTGAACTGCACTAGTCACACATGAAGAGACCACAAGTTTATTTGATCTGCCTCCTTAGCAGTGCTAGATCCCATCTTTTATATTATTCAAGGCCTTTTAACTTTCCTTTCTTTCTCTCTCTGCACCACTGTTTGAAGATATTCAATCCTTCTATCCACACAGGACCAAAATCAAGTTTTATGTCTAAACCATGATCAATGTAAACAATATTAGATTTCTAAAATGGAAAAGTGCCAGACTCAGAGGAATTCTCCACACAGTGGAGACCATAAGGAAAGGTTCAGATTTGAACTGGATCTTAAAACTTGGGAACCCTGATCAAAAACAGATAAGTTGGCATCAAGGTTAAATGGAGAAAAGACATTTTAGTTGAGTCATCCCAGATAGGAAAGCAAATTTTTTATGGAAAATAAAAATGATAGCTGGAGTATCTGTTCATTGTGTGGCTCTGTTGGCCATGTTGGCCACAACATGGCCAGCAAGGGCCTCTGATGGCAGCCAGCCTGCACAACTCTTCCTGTAGGCTCCATCCCACCCCTTCTTCCAGTGCCCAGCTTATGGCAGTGGCAGCCTCCCCACCGTGTCTTGCCAGTGGGGCACCACAGCAGCTTTTCCCGCTGTTATCACAGATATCAAAATCCCCTCTCTGTGATACCTGTGAACCCCAGCAATGTCCTTACCACACTGCTCTGTTAACAGCTGTCAGATTTCCACACATTATCATGATAATAGATATTCCAATTGTAATATGCCCTACAAGCAGTCCAGGTATAAAGAGAGGCAAAGGAATTTAATCTCTCTAAATGTCATACAAGGCATCTGTACACTCTGATAGAGAGCTGCAAAATAACTCACTTCCCACTGCTGAGAATAGATATTTGTTAGTTAAGATATAATTGTGTAACTAGGGCTTTTCCCAGCATTAGAAGGAAATTTGGGAGGCATATCTTCAGTTGATACATGCAGGTTCAATGATCTTGTCCGAGGTTCTTGTAAAAAGAGTAGTGTTGAGACAAGCCCAGAACTAAATGAGGCCTTCTTCATTGAGCAAGGCTGCTGTATTTGCACTAGACAGCACAGCAGAAGAAAGACTTCTCCAACAACTCATTTATTTATCTGGCTTAGACATTACTTATTTGTCATGTTTTAATAGCTCTGTGCCAATTATCAGTTCCTTCAGTCAAAATGGAAGTTGCGCTGTCATCTGTTTATAATAGACACACATTGAAATAACATACAACAGAGTTAATGTCAACTGGCAGGTTCTGGCCACTTCTGTTTAGTGAAAACAGCACAGTTTCTTTAACCCAGCTACGGAAAATTATGTTTTTGGTAGGGCAGAGGCAGATGTCATGTGATCTGTTGTAGACCTAGTACAACAATTGCACCAAGGCAGCTCAAGCTCGTCCATGTGCTTGTGACACAGTGGCAATAATGCAAGACTGTAAGCTCCAGACTACTTTTAGACTTATCTTGGAAGAGGGGGAGTGAAGGGGTGGAGGAGTGTAGTTTCTGCAGGACACATTTCTGCACTCAGGTACGGGCTGCGGTAATCAAATCTCTCTTACGAAAATTAAGGGCTACAGGCTTCTTGGTATATTGCCAGGGCAACTTTACTCGGACAAAATGCTGCTGCTCCTCCTTCCCCTGTGAAAATTTCATCACAAAAGATGATGATGCAAATTGCACAGACACACCTTTATTAACTCTGTCACTGAATTGCAAAAGATTGGGGGTGAGAGTAGGGAGTACTGAAGCAAGGGTAGAATATGAAGCAGACCTAAGAGCCAGGCTCCTCAGCCTGGAGAATCTTTATTGTTACAAGTATCCACAGTCCGTGAGAGTTCATGGCTGCTGAGCTGAATGAGCATTTGCAGACTGGTCCCATTATTTGCATACACTTCCTTGTTCTAAAGAAATCTTGCAAAAAACACATGCAGGGAAAGCACTGAATTTTCTGTCTTGACTGAAGTAATGCCATCTGCAGAGTTCACCCATCCGCTTATTGACTTGATCTCATAAAATAAATGAACTAGCCCATTTAGTTTTTACTTCCTCGTCCTCCCTTTTTCGCCTCTCTTTGGCAAAAGAAATAACTAATATTCAAAGGAAATGAGTTGCGAAACCTCTAACAGGCTGCTAACCATTCGTTTCTATAACCCATGTTGGCAATGCAGTATTCCCTGGGGATGTTCAGACTCAGATGGTCCTCTTGAATTAACAAAGAAGCTTGGGATGCTCACCTCTGTTTGGATGTCCTTAGAGAGACCTACAGCCCTTTATCTTGATGGGGTCAATATTCCCTCCTCCATATTCTTCTCTCTGTCTCTCCCAGCTGCTTCAGAGATTTTTGCAGATGTACAGGTATAGTTAGGAGTTGTCTATTCTTATGCTCTCTGCCTTCCCTCAACTCTGCTTCCTGCCAGGCGTCCCCCACACCTCATTGTTAGCACCACTGTGAGTCTGACCTGAGTTACCAGGACTTCCCCATGAGCTCCCAAAGAAGAGCACCAACATGGGCAATTTGAGTCTGCTCCCATTCGTTCACTGTTTATTCACTTTCCCTGGACTTTGTTCCAAGTGTGAGACAGAATGATGAACAGAGCACTGCTGAGGTGCTACACAACAGGAGGAAAATACCCAGCATCTGACTTGCTTTACCACCTCATTCATGGGTTATCTTGCAATTGACTATAACCATGGACACACACATCCCTTCAAAGTCACTGAGAGCCAAGAGCATGGTGCTCGCCATGAGACCTGGAAGTTAGATCTTGCAGGCAGCTTCTATGCCTAGAGCAATGACAACAGTCCTGCTTGTTGACTGAAGCACTAGACCAGGTGGATTTATTTCTGATACTCTAACTCAGTCATTTTGTGCCAAGTCACCTGGATTTGCTTGCTACTTTTACACTGAGTTTTGGCATGTAGGAGGCACCACTGGAAGGCAGTAACACTGAAATCCAAGTTCCTCCAAATCCTCCAAACTCTCTTAACACCTCTCCTGGTGATGGTCTAGGAGGGTACAAAGCATAAGTTAAAAGCCATTAAAGGCCCTTTACTTGCAGGACAGCTGTGGGTGTTAGAGCTAGTGTTCAGCCTTTGCTGTCTTCTCTCCCAACACCACACGGGATGGAGGAGGGATCACAAAGAACCACGTGACATGCTCAGGGGCTATGGAGGTTGACTATGCCAGGAACTCTTGTATTCTTCCAAAACTCCTTTAAACACACAAGGGAGAGGCACATGCATAGAGACCACGTGGGCCATGACCTTTCTTTCATTCCAGGATACCAAGCACAAAAGCAACTACCGTTCATAGGAAACAAAAATCTTAAAAATCCATA
Organism: Dryoscopus gambensis; assembly: GCA_013389985.1. Taxonomy (NCBI): domain Eukaryota; kingdom Metazoa; phylum Chordata; class Aves; order Passeriformes; family Malaconotidae; genus Dryoscopus; species Dryoscopus gambensis. Next base: position 31,537 of record WEIT01010902.1, on the reverse strand, counting down.
CTCCTTTAAGTGCGTGTAGCCAACTCTCTCACTTACTTACTCAATCTTTTCTTTCCCTAGATAAGACCCAATCTAGCCTCACAAGCTGTTGCTGCAGGGTTTGGAACCGGAGAACAGATGATAAAAATATGATCCTTTTCAATATTTTTTTGGTGTATAGCTGTCTTCATTTGTTATCCACAAAGCTCTATTCACCCAAGAGGGGGAAAAAAAAAATGCCACCAACCTTCCCTCTGCTTTCCCGCTGCCAAAATTAATGTGCTGACTTTTTCTCCATAAAGGGAAGAGATAGGTGGGAACAGAACAGCTATTCCAACATGTTGACTAACAAAACGTGAGTGCTACACACCGTGCATGGAAGGGAGCCCAGTGTGGAGTTGGAAGCTGCCCAGTCACATACAAGGCCCTTCATTGCACAACCTGGCACACAGACACGCAGCTGTGCAACCCAGCTGGGAGATGGGGGAGGCTAACAGCTCCTTGAATTCTCCCCTGTAATCCAGAACTGTCACATTCAGGCAGTAACACTGGAGAAGGTATGCACTGCATGCACTGCATGACACCAGATTGATAAAAGTTAGATTAAACTGGTTTGGGAAACAAGTCTCAGGGCGATGTGCAAACATTCATCCATATTACTATACACAAATAAAATTTAATTCTTTCTTAATGACACAAAAATAAGACTTGACAGTGATGTTTTACATAACAAAATAACAGATTGTTGCATATTCACTGACTCTGTTACCATGGTGCTCAGCTATCCTTGAGCTTATTATCTAGAAGAGTAATGTCCTCCGGGTATCATGGTGGTAAAAGCCAGTCCATGACTGACATTGTATGAGTTGGTCTTTTTTTGCAAAGCTGTATTCTGAAATACTTAGATCACTGACATGAATGTCAGCATGAAGGACTGCCATAAAGCTTTTGGCACTACCAGTGAGGTCACGGTGGAACAGAAAGAGAAGGCCAGAGTATTTCTTTTTAAAATATTTTGAAGGAAAATGTGTTTAATCATCCAGTGACTGCTATGGATGGCTGAGGAACAAGGCAGTCGTGGAAATAGATGCAGAAAAACTGTTGAAATACCTAGGCTTCTTCCTGATGAAGACATTTCTCTCAAGTACTGCAGGTACCTCAGTGAAAAACAGATGATCCAAATGCATATTTTTCCTTGAACATATTACAGCCATTCCACACAGGTATTGTACTCATCACCAGTTATTCATTAAGCAGCATGACTAACATCTGTCATGTGGTGTTTGTTCACTCATTATCTGTCCATGGGTGCAGAAGTCTGTTGCAGTGGTATGCAGGTTGTTTTGGTAAAGGTTTTTATTATTTTTATTATGATTTACTATGTGTTACTGTACATTCAGGGTATAAAATGTGCTTTGTGCAAATACTTAACCCTAAAGGTATGAACAATCCCATGGAGAATTTTTGAACTTTCCACAAATGCCTCATGTAAAATTCTGCATCATCTGCATATCGTCCTCACCCTCTCTGTGTGCCCTGGACTGCATCAAAGAAGGTCACGATATTGCTTACGATAGTCACGACAGTGCACCCCTCAACTTGGCTAAACCATACGTGGCTAGATGCAAAGCACTTGAAGGCAACGTTGGAGGTGTCTAAATTTCAACAGTAAAAATAAATGAAAGATGCAGAGTTGACAGGCATTGAGAAAGTCATCAACCAGCCTAAAACAGACCTCGAAGTGAAAAATGGCAGAGGCTTGAAGAGAGGCTCATAGTTCATACTCAGTGTAACATGCAGTCTTTGCCACTACATGACGGGTTTCTTTTGCCCAAATAATGTCTTTTACTTGCTCCATCTAAAATGTTTTCTGACATTTATTCATTCATTTCAGGCTGCTCTAGGAAACATCTGTACAGCAAATGTGTCTTAGACATACAGCTTGGATGAAAGAGATTTCCTCTTGGACTGGACAGCCTGAAATAACGTCCTATGCACATAATACAAATGATTGATACTTGTGGTATTGCTCACCACAGTGCTTTCTGCTGTTTCTCCCTCGATTTTTAAAGAGATTTAAAAGCCTGTGAGTGAATAACCCCAGCCTTTTCATTAACTTAGCTAGCATGAAAAGCTGTGGGGCCTATGTGGCAGGTGCTGTGGGTTGACAATAGGGGTACTGTTTAATCCAAGGGAAACAAAGAGGAGAAAAGGGCCATGAATAAAAGGATATGGGATCTTTTCTGAGATCAGGAGAAGTATTTTAGATCAGGAGGTGCAAAGAGAGGCCAGCTACACAAAACATTCCTTCTTGCTGCACTCACTTGGCCAGCAGCATTAAAGTATACCCTGTAATTTGTTCTGCAAAAGACAATGGAATCAAAGTGAAATATCTAAGTGCTTGAAGTTTGTTGATACTCAGTGGATCACCTCTACTTGTAGGAGTAGCTGGTTATGGTTCCTTGGGGAATAAATTATTCTTCTGGATATTGCTCCTTATCAGGCTCACCTCTTTCAAACTCTGAGAAACACAAGGAGACAGTCTAACAAAGTGCAATAGCATTTCAACACAGGCAAAAATGGTATGTGATATACAGGTTTGTTTGTTTTTAAACACTGACTGACTCAGTTGCTGCCAAGAGGGGGAATGCAATCAGTTGAAGTTTAGAGTGGAAAGTAGAGTTTAGAGTGGAAAGTAGAAATGTTGAATCAAAATCACAAACTTTCTGTAAAATGCCTGAGAGTGTTTTTGCTCTTGTCTGTGCTCTGTAACCGCAGTGGGTTCAGGGTCATTCATGTCATTCCTTGTGCCTTTAAGATACTGTTTCAATGTATAAATGGGCCTTTAGAGACTTAAAGACAGATGGAGAAGAGTACAGTTTCAAAATTTAATCAAATACCTTCCAGTTACGAAGCACAGATGTCGGGGTCAGGAACACACAAGTGCAGCATTGCTGTAACGTGTCAGGCTCCTACTGCTGCTGCTGCTGGAATAACCTAACCACTTGCAGGTGACTCAGAAGAAGGTGCAAGAGCACTGAAAGGAAAATTATATCATAATTTGCCTACTGAAAGTTCTTTAATACTTTCAGTCACTTGCCATAAGTACTTATATACCCTTATGATTTTTAGCTTTACTTTTAAATCAGAGAGTGAGACAATGACAGATGCTCACATTAATTTATGTGGCCAATGCCTTTTCAAGCTTTGCAAAGGTCTTGGGCCAAGTGATAACACCTGGGAATAATTTTCATGTGGTAATTGTGCATCATTAAATTCTTCGTTTTCTTTTAATTAAAAGGAAATTACAGCCTTTCAACTTCATGAAGCATCCCCCATTTTTGCCTTAATAAAAAAGATTTGCAGAGTTTCTCTATGACACTCATTTAAAAATGTCTATTATGAAGCTTTTTTCCTGCTATTTCCTCTAGCACNCCCCCATTTTTGCCTTAATAAAAAAGATTTGCAGAGTTTCTCTATGACACTCATTTAAAAATGTCTATTATGAAGCTTTTTTCCTGCTATTTCCTCTAGCACATACATAGAAATTATTTTTTTTTAGCTATTGCAGTTTAAAAATCCTTTTTTTCTTCCTAACGTTTCCTTTAAATAACTGGGAAATCGCATGCAAAGACTGATCACTTTACGTGCTTGTGGATTTTGTGGTTTGTCCAGTCCTGCTTTTAGGCTGCCAGGAACCTCTTGCAGATGTATTTTTATTGAGCACTATATACATTACTAAGGACTGCTTAAGGGCCATGTGATTTCCTGGGGGCAATCTCACACGAGCATCCATTGGGCATGATTCAGTTTTATATAGGTATCTCCATATACCTTCTAACCAAGGCATGTTCCTCTGCCTTGTATGTGCTCTCAGTTTTGTTTTCTCTACCTCTTTCATTTGTCTTTCTCATTCTCCTCCATTCCCCCTCTTCCCATTTCAACTATGTCTGCACAGGTTTATCTCAGCCTTTCAGTTTGTGTACTCCAACTGAGTACCTATACACCCCAAATCTCAGTGTTGATGCAGTTGATATGAACGACTCTACTTCTTGAGTGTTTATTTCCTGATTGTGGGGGCTGGAAGAAAACAAGCTACCCCCACAAAAACAATGCTTGTAAGATGAACCGTGTCCGCACGAGAAGCACTTTGCCAGGGTGCATATCGCATCGCTATATCCTCTCTGGCCATTTAACCCCATTTCCAGCCCCCTTCGAACACGGAGGGGCATGGGCTCGTGAGTGGCTGTAAGCGGCTCCTGGAGACGCCTTCACAAACAGGGCGACCTTCAAAAGAGCCTCAGCCTGGAAGACGTTTTGAGCATCTCATGGAAAATCACTACCCAGTGTCTCCCCCTTCCCCCCAAACACACAGCGTACACAGCAGTATTTACTGAAGGTATCAAAGGCATGAAAGACAGGGACATGCAGTTTCTGCTCCGAATGATCTGTAATGCCCAAGTGTGAACGTCTCAGGGAAGGGGTGAAATCTGCGGACAGACGCCTTCTTTTCTCCTCAGAGCTCCTGTTCACCTTCCCCCCACGCTTCCACGCATCCAGGAAAGCCACAGCCCTCGTTTCAAAGCCTCCCGGCGTCGAAAACGAGGAATCCCACTGAACCTGCCGGCATGACGGAACAAGTAAAATAAAATTGAGCGACGTTACCCTGACTCAAGGGAAAACACGGAGGGGAACGCACAGACGGCTGCGGGCACAGGGACCAGCCGCGCTCAGGGGGAAGAGGCCGGGGCCGGGCTGCCCTCTCGGCCCCACACCGGCTCCCGCCACGCAGGGCGGGAAGAGCGGAGGTCGCGGCCCCGCTCCCCTTCCCCCAGGCGGCC
>WEIT01010902.1:0-18840 GCA_013389985.1 Dryoscopus gambensis | reverse complement strand
AGAAACAGCAGTTTGTAAGTAGGTTAGTTCTGGCCTGTAAGGGAAGTGAGGTTGATGAGTCTCCTCCAGGCACCAAAGAAACACGGGAGGTGTTTGGAGCCAAGCAGCTGAACAAAGAGAAGGGGTCTAATCAAGCTCACTGTGATATTGACTTCTCCCTCAGCCTCTCTTGCATTAGTCTAGCTGGAACACAACCTAGCACATGCTCAGCTCTTAGAGGTGCTGTTAACCAGCTACAGACTGTAATGCAAATATGTTAAAATCAAGTTAAATAGTTGATCTATGATAACTTGCCAGTTACGGCTTCAGGCCTGTCTTAAGTGGTGTGTACGTGGCTGCAGAATGACAGAGGGCAATCAACACTTGCCTTGTTGGCACAAGGGTTTTTGAAGGGCAGTGGAGTTTATGCTTCACTCTTTCTTATTTTTATCAGTGCGCTCTGAAAGCTTTTCACCTCTGTCACTATCAACTGCTCTTTTAAAATACCACTTACACGTTTCCAACTTTTTTTATGGCTTTTCAGGTGGAAGGCAAGGGAAGGGAGAGAGTGAAAAATTTTGAAGTTGCTTTTGTTTAGCAGCAAACACAGTAGTCATCTTTATCGTGTCTCTACGTTATTTGTTACAGTAATACTAGATTTTCAGGTAGTGTCTTAACTGGATTGTGACTATAGGATAACAGTGATTCTTCATGAAGTTGTTCTATAGTCTCTGCAAGAGCCTAAAGCTGTCAGCTTGATTAATGAAATGAGAATAGATGTCTTTATCTTATATTCAGGGGAAGTAAAATGTAGTTCACACTTTAAAAGTGCCTGGCTTTATTTGCATGTTTTAATAATACTTGCTCAGCTCTGCTACAATTAGACATATGGTTAGTTGGACAGATGTCCTCACAGCTGGCTGCTCCTTGTCTCCTAGTGGAGAGACACTGCCGTAAAAGTAGTTCCACATTAGACATTGACTAGGTGCTTTCGTCTGAATTCTGTGCATCTTAGGAAAACCGTTTCACTTATTTGAGGTAACTGCAGCTTTTCTGTGGTTTTGTTGACTCCCTTAGCATCTTGTATGTGAGCAGCCTTGAAGCTTGAGGGTTCTCTACTTAGAAATGTGTGAATGCTGCATCTGTCTCAGCTTCTGAGAAGGTAATAGCCTGCTGGACAGTCACGATGTCAGCTGCAGGAAATCCGGGCTAGGAAGGAAAGGAGTCTAACAGAAGGCAGCAACTCTGGTACTTCTGCCAGCTGATCCCTCTTGCCTTTAATACAGTAGCAAGAGGATGACAAAGTGGTTTGGCTTTCATACATGCTTAGGGATGGGACAGTTGAGAAGTGCCAGGGCACAGAGTGTTAATTACGTGCCACACGTCAGTGCTGTACATTACTCTTTGCCTGCAATTTGTCTCGTGTTAGCTGTTCAGGGGAAACCTGCAAATGTATGGGAAATTTTGTGAATCTCAAAGTGTGCATGGNNNAGTGTGCATGGTTTGGTAGTCTTAAAGTGGAAAGATTTTTCAGTGGACTAAGCTTACTTTTTCACTTACTAAAAATCCTTTCTACAGGATAAATGCAATTTCTAGTTTACGACTGGGTTTTGACTAGGAGCTAGATGTGGTACAGGACTGAAAAGGTTATTGGAGAATTATTGAAGCAGTATCTGTTCTGCTTTCTTTCTGTCAGTTAGTGGTTGGAAGTCTCTTGGTAAGAAAGCCCCTTCTGTGTACTTACTAGTGTAGTGTGGAATGTATTAAAATAGCAGAAGATTGTGTTCCAGTGCACATGTTGTGTGTGTGGTTTTTAATGTTATACAATTCCTGCAAAAATGGGGTTTGTATAAGAAACTGTGTTTAAGAAATACTCTAATGGACAGCCAGCTCTTAGCAGCCATCTGATGTTATTGCCAGTCTAATTCACTCACCCAGCAGAAGAAATAACATAGACTAGGCAAACCAAGCTATTACAGGTCTGAGTGTCTAGGTCAGATGTTTCCTAGTGCGTTATCTCAGTTACTGATCGCACTTCTTTCTAGCCTGTTGTAACTGTGCCAGCAGATCTCTGCATTTGAAGACATTTGTTCAGAGCAGCCTCCGCTGTTTCCCCAGTCCTCCTCAAATATCAGTCTTGAGTTAATCTAGTGTTGAAGAGATTTATAGTAAGTAACGTAAAAACTTTTTTTTTCAGGTTAAGCCCTGGATAAAGCTAAATATATAACAACAGAAATCTCAAAGCTAAGAGCATTTCTGTGGCAGGTTTTTTCCCCTTGTTAGACCTTTTAACATAAACCCATCACCTTGCTATTATTACAAAGCATCCTGTCCCTGTTGACATTGGAAGCATGCCTTGCCTTGCCTCCTCCTCCTGCTGCCTGATACAGGAATAATGGAGGGAGAGAGACTAGTGTGGCTGAGGTTATGTAAAGTTTTTGTTGACCCTAGAAACCTGGTTGTTTGTTTGGCTTAACAAGGTGGCTTAGTGAAGGTACTACCCGAAAGAGTTAATAGCCAACAGTGCATCTTTTTCTTGTTCCTGTTCTGTAGTTCAAAAGTCTACCTGATTAAAAATGTTTTTACAAGTAGTACTCTGCTCCACCCAAGTCTGATCACTTTCAGGTTTTTTATTTGATGCTGTTGGGACAAGCAAGATTTTTATTCTAGCATGTGTAAGCTCACTGAATTGCCAGACAAGTTGTTTTACAAGGACTTGCCTTTTTTTCTTTCTTTCTTTCTTTCTTTCTTTTTTTTTTTTTTTTTTTTTTTTTTTTTTTTTTTTTTTTTGTTTAATGCTCCTTTCTCCTTAAGATAGTTGTTAAATAGGAAATGAGGTATGTGATGCTACTAGCACTCTTCGGCAGCAGCTTCTAGCATGTCTTCAGAGAAACAAGACCTTTAAAGTTGTGTTGAAATTTGGGGATAAAATACAAAAGTGCTTGTGAAACCAAAAGTCCATGACATTTTCCTCCTAGTGCCTAAGAAACAAACTATGAACAGTTTTTAGAGTGTTCTAAACAAGTGACTTTTTGCAAATTTCACAATCTGAAGTGTATTTTAATGCATGGCCATAAGTGGGGGAGAGTGTAGTATGAAGTGTTACTTTATGCTTCAATTCACTCACTGAGTTGAAAACCTTATTGGGCCTCTGTAAGTAAAGCTGTCAAGCTTGGATCACTTGTGTTTTGACTTGTCCTAACTAACTGTTCTTATACATGGAGAAGCATGGTGGGTTGAGGGGGGAGGAGGTGGTGGGAAGCTTAATTTTAAATCAGTTTCCTTTTCTGCTTCTCCTGTGTAATATCAACATTTTCTGTCCAGCCCCTCTTCATCTAGTAAATTCATCTCAATAAACTGTGTTTTTATTGACAATAGGACTGTTTTGGTTTCATATAAATCTACTTAAATCAATTACAACTGAACTGAAATGTATTATTTTGGAAACAGACTGCTGCATGGGTTACCATCTGCTTATGCAATTGGTACGAGCTCTGTTGCAAGAGGCTCATGCAAACAGTCTGGTTCTAACCCTGCCTAACACAGGTCACCAGCTGGTGTGAGGGCTTGATTAAACTCTTGACTCTTCTGCTTCCACTTTCTTATCTCTGAAATGGGGACAACAGCATTTACCAAAGCTCCTCTAAAGGGGAGTTGGCTACGTTAGTCACCGTGTATGTATTCAGATAGGAAGGAAACCTAATCTGCTATTACAGATTATTCCAGTGTCTTAATTTCAGATGATGCAACATAAAAGTTGTTGAAATACTTTTTTTTTTTCCTCTTCCCCATCCAAGGCAAAGTGTGTTATAAGCATATTGGAACAGAAGCCCACAAAATTAAGCTGTAGTAATGAAAGCTATGACATAGTCTGATAGGTTTTATTTCTGAATGAGAATGACTGTGGGCCAGTGAAAAGTAGGGACACTCAGCATCTGCAGAACAGCTGCAGTTCTCATGCAGCAGTAACCTTTAGCTAATTTGTCTTCAAAACATGTCTATGTGGAACTTGGGAAAGTGAAAAGGAAACATTTCTATTATTGCATTAATCACAAGAGCAAGGGAGTGCTGGTAAGGCACCGAATATGCTTTTCATCAAAATAGTTTATTAAGTAGTTCATAAAACTGGAATCTAGTCCTGAAGTTAATAGGGGAAAAATCCATATAAACTGTTAAATTCTCTGTCAGAAAAGCCAGATGCCTCTTCAAAACAGTTGGTATTTACGTCCATTGCACATAAATAGAGAGGAGAAATAAAATTAGGAAACATTAGTTCCCTGAAGCGTAGGATCTGCGAGTATCACAAATAGGGAAGTTTCAGCATTCAATTATGCAATGACAAAATAGTTCCAGTTAACTTATTTGCTGAATTAAGTGTTTCACTTATTATTTAACTCTGCAGAAAGTCACAAAAAGGAAATAACCTTGTTGATCTCTTTCCATTAATATCCCTCACATTGTATCTCCTATGAATTATGACTTATAGGAAAATTAACTGTCCATGCTATACATCATACATGAGCAAGTCTCAAACAGTGCATGCTGTAAAAATATTGACATGCCTCCACGAGGTTAATTTCCCTACAAATTAGAGCTTTTTTTCCAAAAGAAACAGTAACACCTATTTGTACTGCAGAATAGAAGTAGAGCTCCAATTGCTGAAATTATTTTTTTTATGGATTCTTGCGACCTAAATCTCATTGACTTCATGTTTACTCTAAAATAGAAACTATTCCAAAACTTGGGGGGTTATTGCCGAATTAATAATTCTCTGATCACAATAGTTTACCTCTAGTCTTTTTTACACATCTGGGCTGGGAGGTCCCTAATCAAGCATGTCGTTAGCTAGTTGTTTGACATCAAAGAGAAATTAGCAGCAGGACAGCAATGGTTGGTAGTGAGGGAAAGCTTTATTCATTCAGCTGTGATGGTTCAATTTGCCAAAACCCCTCAAAATTCACCAGGTAGCATCTCGGTCTCCAGCCTTAGTGAGAAAGTGTGCTTAGGTCCAACCCCGTTTGTTCTGAACATCCTTCTGTGATTTTATTCTTGAATTTTACTGCATGAAAAATGAAGCCTCAGTCTTGGGGCATTCCTTTCAGTATAGGTAGTTTGGGAAAACAATGGAAAGTTTCCATGAGGATGGAGAAAGGCAAAACACAGAACTTGCTGCAGACCATGAAATCAATAGTATTATCCAAATCATGTCTGGGCAGACTACAACAGGTTTCCACAAACACTCATGTACACAGTGTGAGGACATTTTAGAAAACACATATGTGTGTTTTGACTGAAAATGTCTTAAACTGCCTATTTTTACAACACTATTTTATAAAATAGATGTTTGTGATGGAAACCTACAAAGACAATTGTAATTCTTGCGTTGCTTTTTACAAAAAAAAACCCAGACAAATCATAGAATAGTTTGGGTTGGAAGGAACCTTAAAGATCATCCAGTGTGAACGCCCTTGCCATGGGCAGATGTTGCGGTGCGTTAGTTTCCTGCGATGGTATGGCAAGCCGCAAACCTTCCCGGAGAGTGCAGCGGGCTGCCTTGGGGAGACTGCCTACGGGTTCCGCTTCCCGTAGCCCTTCCGAGCTGCCCCACACTGCTCTGGCTAGCTGTCAGCTCCACAACACGGTGGCAATAAAGGAGGTGAGAAGGCTCCCCGCGTGGGAACATCAGAGAACGTTTATCTGCATAGTTCCCAAAGGCAGGTAGCGCGTATGGTGTGGAGCTTGGGGTTTTATATGGGGATGGGGGGGCGGAGAGAGCACACGGACTAATGGTTTCAGGGCACAAGGGCGGTACATAGGTGGGACCAGGGTACGGGAGCCAATGGGAAAATCTGAGGGCGTGGTGAGGAACAAGGTCCAGTGGGAGAGTGGGGGAGGGAGAATTTTTTAATGAAGGAACAGATGAGGTATAAGGGGGCGGCGAGGCCAACTGGGGAAGCAGAACTGGGATACATTTCCATAACAGAACAGGGCATTCTGGGGGAGGCCTTTTTAGTCACCTTAACCTGGGGAGCTCTCTCGGGGTCTGTCGCTTTAGGGGACTCTCTCATTCCCTGATTGGGATATTCACTGGTTCCCACAGGCAGGGACACCTTTCACTAGACCAGGTTGCTCAGATGAGTGTTCTGTTTCCATTGTCAGGTGGAATATTTTCATGCAAAATTTTCTTAATCTGAAGAGGATAGTTCTTGTGTTATGTCTGTAGCTGCAGACATAACAGCCATCTGTAAACCTTCAGTAGAATAGTACTTGGTACAAATAAGGAGTGCAAATTATCCTTACAAGATCACTAATCTTGACTTGTACTTCTTTTCAATGTTGCCTTAAGATAAGGCTTCACAAAGTCAGTAGGGAAATGTGTCCACTTTGTAGAACCACTAGAATATTCAGTTATAAAGGAAATTGTATGTATTCTATATGGTTCAAACCTTACTTAAAAGACCTTCTTGTTAGAAATCTGCCAGGAGAAAAAACAAATCAAGCTGTTGCTGCAAAATTGTTGGGCTTCTATTTATCGGTAGAGTTATTTCTTTCCAAGTAATTTGTTTTGCTCTTTACCATTTATCTCTTGGGTGCTCTGCATCCTTCCTCAAGGAAGAGCTCCTGCATGCCTTTGAATGGAGCCACAGAAAATAGTGAAAGAGTAAACACTTTCTCTCAACATGTGTCTGAAGAACTGCTCTTCTCTTACTAATAGGATTTTACTGAAGGACAAAAATATGCTCCCCACTGCACTATAGTAGTAGTAAGGATTCCAGATCCAAAATCTTACGTCTAACACCACACTGCAGAAATATCTTTGTTAGCTAAACCAATCACTCTTAATCTGGATCTTGGTTTAGGCAGGGAGGTTCATATACACTACCATGGTGAATGCCTTGATTAACAGCTATTGCTGTTGAGAACCTGTATTAATTTGCAGTTTAGTTTCACTCCGGCTTGTTTTTTTGTTGTTGTTTATTCATAAACCAAACTGGGTTTTTGTTTAATTGGCTTTTGGTTGTGGTCTTGCATTACAGTTTCTGATTTGTACAAAGAAAGCAATGGTATCTCCTCTCACCCTTTATTTTTGCAGTACAAATTGCTTATCTTCTCTAAACAAAATTGATGACAAAACCTATGTTGTTCTCAAGGGCAATGAGGTCCAGTTTCAAGAACAGTTTTGGAACACTCCTCTTATTTCAGGCTAATTCAAGGAGAGTTTAAGTTCAGTGAATAGACTGAAGTAGGAAATGAAAGAAACCAGTTCCATTTTAAACTGCATTTTGCTAGTCTGCTCTCTCTATAATCAAACTAAGTCAAATGGTTTTTCTATAGTTGTCTTCTACAGGCAGGCACTTTCTGTTGCTAAATTCACAGCTTTTCCTGGAACTGTTTTTATTAATTTTCAGATATTGCAGAAGTTGGGAAGCTAGGAGGGTTAAGTTTGATCCCCACCCATTTGTTTGTCCCACAGGAGATAATCTTCTCATCATGTCAATGGGGATTGTTTCCCAGGATATTTTCCATTAACTTTAAAACTCTCAGTCTTTGTTCTCCATGCCAAGTGACATGCAAAAAAATATGCACTTGCATCTTGGGAAGCATCATATTCTCAGGAAAGCTCTCTTGATTAGGTTTATTACTCAGCTGTAACTTTCCCTGCAGAACACAAGCATATCAATACACTTTGTGATATTTGTGTCCACCTTGGAGGGACGGAAAAGGTGGTGGTGCTAGTTACCAGCACTGATTGAGCAGCTAATCTTGCAGAACATTACACAATATTAAGACTCTGTTTCTCCGAGTAGAAGCAACCCTAAGGACTTGCTGTAGATAGAGTAGAATTCATGCAGTGATCAGCATTTACATTTACATGAATTTCTAAAATGTCCAGCATGTGAATGTCAGATTTTAATAGGGGGGCAGGAGGTGGGGGATGGAGTGTGTACAGGGGAAAGCAGGAGAAAAAAATATTCAGTATAGCAAATGCTGGCACTACAGAGTGCCATAAAATTTTTATCCTCGAGTCTTCTTATGTATCCAGTTTCATACTGCTCATGCTTTGTCTAATTTTGATCATCTTTTCAAGCAGGGAATAGCTGGCAGAATTATTTACCTTTTCTGTTTCCAAACAATGATGTGGAATTAATTTGTCTGTAAACTCACAAATTGTTTCCACTGGACTGTGTCCTGAAGTTTCCAGACTCATAAATATTATATTTAAGCCACAATTAGAGTTTTATGTGTCTTTCAGGTTCAGGCATGTATAAAGATGGTTCTTTATATCTCCTCTAAATTAATGATTTATTGCATGGCCTTCAGATAACAAGCTAAAACCAGAGTAGAGCATATATCTTCTAAATTTGTATGTAAAAACTTTTACCCCCTTCTTGTGTTTGACTAATGAGAGCTATTTCTGGATAGTAAATTGAGATTGTGCTTGAAGAGCATGATTTCTCTTGTCTCATATGGGTTAATTAACAGATTGCCTTTCTAGAGGATCACTTAGTCTGATTAAATTTTAATTGAAAACAAGAAAACAGATGAGCACTTAAAAGACTGTCTCTACCGTCATTCATTTTGCCGACTAGGAAGCATATAGAGTAAGAGAACACAGAAACAAACAGAGGTGCTTGTGACTGTAGTACTGTCTTTATTGAGACTGCCCTTTGCATGTTAAATCAATTATTTCCTCTTTTTACTGGGTTGCCACTGTCAGCAGTCATGGATTAGTAAAGCTCAATGCTTGGTCCCTCTTACAAGTTTATCATTTTAGCATTGTTCCCACACACACGTTGCCCTTGCAAAAATATAAAACAAAACCCAGGAGAAAAACCCCTGAAACGCCCAGACTTAAATTCTGTTCCTTTTGAGACTCAGTCCGCTGAAGAACTTCCTGCATTGTTTAACATGTGTAATTGGTACTCTGTTCAAATAATGATGGCAAAAGGAAAGGGAGGAAAAGTGCTATCCATCATCAGTGACTGGGAGAAGGTGTGGGAAAACTCTTTTCCAATTGGCAGAGTAGTCAGAAAGCAGGTCTATTCTGCAAAGTCAGGACAGATTTTTAAACCACTAGCCTTAATAAAGGTAAGGAGCTGTGACAGTATTATCTCTTATGTTTTGTTTATAATGGCATTGTATCTAAACAAATGCTTTTGAAAAACTTCACTCACACACAGTTTTTGGAAGGTCCTGGAGACTGTGTGCAGTAGTAAAATGTGGTGGGTTGACACTGGCTGCATGCCAGGCACTCAGTGATGTCTCTCTATCACTCCCCTCCACAACTGGAGACAGAAAATACAGTGAAAGGTTTGTGAGTTGAGATAAGGACAGGAAGAGGTCACTCACCAATTACCATCACAGGCAAAACAGTTTCAACTTGGGGATATTAATTGAATTTATAACTAACAAAATCAGGGCAGGATAATGAAAAGTAAAATAAATCTTAAAAATACCTTTCCCTCACCCCTCCCTCCTTCACAGGCTCTACCTCCTCCCACTCAGTGGCTGAGGGAGACGGGGAATGCTGGTTTATGGTCAGCTTATCACACATTGTTCCTGCCACTGCTTAGGGAGAGGAGTCATTCACCTGCTCCACTGTGGGGTGCCTCCCACAGGAGACAGTTTTCCGTGAACTTCTCCAACATGAGTCTGTCTCATGGGCAGCTGTTCTCTGTGAGCTGCTGCAATCTGGGTCACTCTTCCATGAGGTGCAGTCCTTCAGACACAGCCTGCTCTAACGTGGGTCCCCCATGGGGTCACAAGTCCTACCAGGAAACCTGCTCCGGTGTGGGCTCCTCTCTCCATGGGTCTGCAGATCCCTGCCAGGACCCTGCTCCAGCACAGGCCTCCCACAGGGTCACAGCCTCCTCTCAGGCATCCATCCAGAGCCTGGAGCACCTTCTCCCCCTCCTTCTGCACTTGACCTTGGTGTCTGCAAAACTGTTCCTCTCACATTCTCACCCCTCTCTGCTCTGACTGCAGTTACATCTGAGCAATAACTCAGATTATTAAATCTTTCTTAAATACCTTATCATAGAGGTGTTCCCATAATTTCTGATTGGCCCAGCCTTGGCCAGTGGCTTATCTGTCTTGGAGCCAGGTGGCATTGGCTCTGCTGGACGTGGTGGAAGCTTCAAGCAGCCTCTCACAGAAGCTACTCCTGTAGCCCCCCGCACTACCAAATCATGGCCACACAAACACAATAGATTCACTAACCCATAGCAAGGATGTTGTTTAAATCTCTTTGTATTTACAGGGGATTCTGGGATTGTGTAATGTAAATTTTAAGAACAGCTGATGTGATACAACTTCAGATGCAAATACGAATTCACTGGCGTATCCAGCAAACTCTTTTGCAGAGAGATTTTGGAGCTCATGTTGAGCAGTTCCAGTTTGCTTTGGTATATGTCAGTGTTCTTCCTCAGTTCTGAGTACCTAAATAAACCCTAGAGAAGCTTCCTCAGAATTATACTAAATAGTGACTATCTCAAGTGTGAAGATATGTGTGTAGGATTAAGATGTGAATGTTTTGTAACCCCTCTTCAAACTCAGTTATGCCCTTTGAAGGACATACGCAGGGCTTCTTTACAGCACAGTGATGCAGTTATTTAGTCAAGAGTATTTTCTCTTTGGTAAAGACCACTTCTGTGTTTCTCTGTGTTTGGTAGTATCTTGCTTAGTAGTTTCTTGTCTTTGGTGTTCTTACTGGACAGCCTGTTCTGTGCTGGTTAATCAGTAAATTAAAAAGGATGTCAAGCTCTAATCCACAGTTTTCTTCATAGCATGTACTTAATTACTTTCACTGGAATCTGCTTTCAAAGTCCGGTAAAGGACAAGGTATCCCACTCTGTGCTTTCTCCATCTAATAAAACTAGCAAGACTGCTTTAAAAGAAAAGAAGTGCTAGCCACATTGAAGTCTAGGAACTGGACTTTCCCCACTTAAAAAAAAAATAAAGAATTGTGACAAAATGACCTAAGTAAGAAATCAAGAACAAGACGCATGTAAAGAAACCTTCTGGGTGTGCTGTGTTCTAAATTAACAGCCAAAAATGATGTCTAGTTTGCTTTCTGTTATATCACAAACCTATGCAAAGTGAAAACCAGGCATGTATTTACATGCATTCTTTAAATATCAGGCTTAGATGTAGGGACAGCTTTGTATGAAGTGGCATGTGCTGGAGGCTCAATTAGGTAGGAAAAATTCTGCTTAGGTGAAGATACAAGTTCCTGACAGACCAAAGTAAAGCATAATGAAGGCAAAGCAATAGAGTGTCTTGGTTCTGAAATTCATTTATGCATTGAGAAGCACTGTTGCATGAACAGAATGAAACACTAAGAAGTTGGCTGAGTACACAAAGAATCAACAAGATTAGCCAATTTTTTTCTGCAGAGCAAGTTCAGTCTTGTTATATAATCTTTTGGATAAAGTGTGTTATATGCAGTGCATTCAAACTCCACATATGCCTTTCTGTTTTGTATGCTATAAAATACTGGTGGATCATTTAAAGTCACTTGTAGCAAATTTAAATAACTTTTTAACTGCCTTATTAAAAGCACACGAACAAGAACCACTGACATGTTGAAGCAGTTAAAAAAAAAAGACTTCTTTCATTCTTGTTCTTCTTTCTCTGAAAACTGTGGAAAAGTGAGAAGATAATACTCTAGCTGCTGTATTGATGGACATGTGAAAATATAATCTCATTCTGGATTAAATCTTGCTATTGCTGAAAAACTCCTCCCTTGAAGCATGTTAAACCATATTTTGCCAGGATTTTTTTCCCCCTACTGGGAATTTTCAACACTTTGTCCTTTGCTAGGAGAACTATATTTTAAGACTAAACTGTTGATTGAAAAATGCAAAATATGTATCTACTTGCAATAGCACTTGCACTGCATATATAAAGTGATTGGTTATGACAGCAAGGGAAAAACTTATCCCCTACTCTTTGTAGTTGATCTATGCAGGAACGTAAACCTGCGAAATAACACTTGCTTTCCAGGGTTTGTTTTTATTTATTTTTTCTATTTCAATTCATAGATAAGGGGGAAAGAATCCTATATAGTCGTAGTGATCTCTCTAGTTTTTTGCATAATCTTCATGTATTCTTTTGGTTATGTGCGTTATTTACATCTGTCAACACCAACCCTGAAGCTTGTGGAGTTTCTGTTCTTCTAGAAGTGAAAGTTAATGCTATTCCCTCAATGACTACTTCCAATTTTTTGCTTCAGTTTCAACTTCGACCTTGTGGTAGGTGGTTACTGTCCATAACCCCCTTGTGCTGTTAGAAACAAGCTATTTCTGCCTTGGGTTTTGTTTGTTAAAACAGCCTATACAGGTTCTAGGATTATCAAGAGTCTTGCAGAACCTAGTTAAATATAGGCCAGCTGAGGAGTCACTCCTTTATGTTCCGTTGATCCAGAATCAGACTTGTGTAGTCAACTGATGTCCTCTTCATTTAATGTGGAATTTGTTAATTCCCACCACCCTTCTATAGTGCAAGTGCTGCTGACTCATATCCTGCACCTCTTGCCCCAGCCACCTTCCAGCTCAGCTCTCTGCATAGGTCAGTAAAGGACAGTAAAACTTTCACAGGTTAGCAAGACACGAGGGTGTTGCCTGTCAGACTGAGACAATGTGGTTCATTTGTCTTATTTTTCTTTCTCAAAAAAGGTCGCAAACCATTCCCCATAGAAGACAGGTAGGAAATCCAGGGCTCAGCTAAAAGACTTCTTTTTACATCTGGCATGGTTCTTTCCCAGACAAACACAAAATTCGTACTGCAAACACAGATAATGCTGAGAGGGAAATGAGAGGTCAGCTACCCTCAGTCCTGCTGGTTCGTGTAATCCTGCAGAGACTGTCAAGTGGCAAAGGCAGCCTCAAAGGCTTGTGCACTTGGCCCCATGTGCTGGCCCTGGTCATATGCCAGTGTGACTCAGCTGGGAACTTTCGAGTCCGAGCAAGCAGTCATGGTAAGTCTATCCTTACACTAGAGATGGGAGTGAAAAAAGATGACAGGAACCACAACTGTGTGCTTTTCTGGTGGCTTTGAGCTGCTCAGAAGGGGAGGGTGGTTACTACCATCCCTTCCTGAGAGCTCTTGCCTTGAGCAGATTACATATGAAAGGTGCCAGGTGCCGAGTGGAAGAAATAAGCGTGTCAAAATAGGCTGCTGCTGTTCTGTATTTTAGGCTGTGTGGGTTTTTTGTATTCTAATCCTTAAAGAATTTTTCTTCCTTTCCAAGAAGTGATGAGCTTCCATTTGTGTGCACAGACACGTGTATAGCAGCCGTCCTAAAGATGACATGGGAATAGCTGATCTTTCTGCTGCCTCAATGAAATCATTTCACCGTATGTGAATTCTCTCGGCTTTCTGCAGCTCTGCCACGTTGTGTCTCTGGCTACCAAAGTAAGCAGCGTGGCACAGCAAGATTTTCATAGCAGTACTGCATCTGTCTTTGGAATTGAGGTTGGGATGACAGGTGAAAGAATATATAGGTTAATATGAAGTCTTTGAAGAAGTCAAACAGGAAATTTTAATGGAACTTTACTTGTATACACCTCATATATCTAGACATGAAAAGTAATTGGGGAGAAGGAGTTTTTTACTCATTGGTAAAATCATTAGTTGCATAGTTGGCTTCAATTTCCCTTTCCTTGCCCAAACCCCAAGCTGCCAAGGTATTCCAGAGAGGAAAATATTTTCTCTGATGGACAGTATCTTCCATTCAGTTGGGGCACATCAGGGGTGCGGAGTGAAAGCCAATCACCTTCAATATCTACTTTATTTGTTTGTTGTTTTCACTTTCTCCAGTGACTGTAACTCAGAACAATAGATTATGGCATTTAGTATTATATTTTATATATATTTGTTGCTTAACAACTAAACCCACAAACTTACTTAGTAGTTGAGCTATGGCAGCTGTAAGCCAGGATTAATATATTCTAGTTTAACTGTGAATCTACAACTTGATCTAGCTATAAAGTACTTAAAAAATTCAGACTGTGCCTGTGAAATAGGTTCTACTGCTTTTAATGTGCAAATAGACGTCAAAGTGCAATATGCCAGCAGGACAGGAAATTTGTGGCCATCGCCACTGTGCTGCCTGTCTGCATAATGAGTCTGAAGAGGCTGTCCTGTCAATCTAGCTGTGACCACCCACAGACTTTTTTCCTTCAAAACGGCTGAGAGGGTTTCTTTTCCCTTTACATATGTGTAATTGATCCTGTTACAATATTATCTAGCTCAGCAGAACTTTGTAATGTATATCTGACCTGGGAGTCTTAACATGTGACCCAAGGTTTTTATTATTGGAAAGATACTCATTAACAATTAAATATGTTTTTATTGCATTTAAAAACCTGATTATTATAAACAGCTGACTGCTACTGTAACTTAATAGTTGGAGCCAGAAAACCTAAGTCACTGCAACACCCATGTGGGAGGAGTAAAAGGGTGTGCAATTTGCATGGCATGGATTTTAATTGTTTATGTATTTTTAAGGTAACAGAGAGTTCCTTTAGGCTTTTTGTTCATGCAAGTGCTTGTATGATTTCACCTGTCTTGTTTTGCCCTGCTGCTACTGCATTTGGTTAAAACCAAAATCTGGTTAAAGATAAACAGCAGTATACGAGTCTCATTTGATAGTTTAAATTTAAAATTTATTACTCTGGACAATTTTACTGTGATTGGCCAAGTTGTAAGTATTATACATACCTATGATTAGATAACTACTGCACTCTTCTGGTTTCTTCAAACCGTATAAAAGATTTAGATGTCAATGTGGAAAAAGATTGCTGTTGAAGCTTTTAT
Organism: Dryoscopus gambensis; assembly: GCA_013389985.1. Lineage (NCBI taxonomy): Eukaryota > Metazoa > Chordata > Aves > Passeriformes > Malaconotidae > Dryoscopus > Dryoscopus gambensis. The sequence continues at coordinate 4,041 of WEIT01010902.1, read as the reverse complement.
TCCTTGTAGGAAAGTTTCTAAAGTCCTTCGTAGATTCGTAATTCAGTGTTTTTCAGGGCACTAAATCATTACATCCTTGATAAAAGAACTTAAGAAAGAAGCTAAATTACTCCTATGTTCTTTAGGAGTCAGAAGTGAGGACAAGGCCTAGGAGTCCTCAAAGGATGGGTCAGTTACTGCTTTAATGGATTCAGCTTTTGGATCCAGTAGGGAGCTGTGATTGTCCATTACACTGTAATACTGTTGAGAGTAGAATGAAAGCCACTGGGTCTGATTTCAGGCTTAATAGTTCAATTACATCTCCTTTCTTGTGGAAAAACAGCATTTCAAAAGACAATTGTTCATACCACTGGGAGAACCTTAAAGCTGCCATTAGATTTACATGTCAAATCTCCAGGGAATGCTTTGAATAACATGGGAGGCTTTCGCCTCTTCAAACGAGACCTGGGTCTGAGCAATATCTGGCTGTTCTTCCTGTATGTAATAGGGTGCCTGTGGGGCAGGATCTGTTGCTTTAGTTTATATATAGCCAGTTTATTGTCTTCTGTCTTCAGTCTGGTGTACCTGTCTATCTGGCCCGTCCTTTTTCTTTCCTATTGCTTATTATCATCAGACCCAACTATTCCTCATTAGAGTATCTTCAGATTTCATGCCAAATATTAAATCATTCCTACTTGTTATGCAAAACCTGTATCACAACTTTCTTGCACTCCTTGACTCTTAGAATAAAATCAGTAGTAGTGTGTGACCTATTTGGGCCAAGACTTCTTCGCCTTGCTGTTTTGAGTTTGTTTTGAGGACTTTTCAGCCCTACTCTTACTCATATAGGGGGGATTCAAGTGGCATGTGCCAAAATTCCTCTCCTTTGTCCAAGATAGAGAAGATTTAACAACTATTTCCTGTGATACCTGGTGAATCTGGAGTTCCCCTGGTCATCAGAGGGTTAATAAAAATGTCACCAAAGCCAGGAAACACAAGGCTGTATTGGAGCAGTGCTGGGGTATATGGGGGAGTGGGAAGAGGTGCCTTGCAAATGGAGCATATTGTCTGCTTGATTACTTTCAAGTTACATCCCTTTTACTACTTGTGTTAATGTCACCAGAAGAGGTAGTAGTTTTAAGTCTGTTTAACTTTCAACAATAACACCAGAGTCTCTAAAATGTCTTTGCCTTTTTCCTTTGCCAAGAAGCAGAACTGGAGTAGTAGGGAATGAGGGAGAAGAGGGTGTTTGATTCTGTGAGGCAAAAGACATTTGACTGAAAACACAGTCTTGCCTTTTATCAGTAAGAACTGTCCTGAGGTGAGACCTAAGGCAATGTATAAATTATGAGTTAGCTATTTTCAGCTTTTGTATTTGGACATACTTGAAAAGCTATTTTAAATTACATCTTTCAAGATACTAAGAACACTTGCACCATCTACCCTCTTCTTCCTTGCTTCCTATTTTACAATCCAAAGACTTTGTGGAGGAGGTTTTCTGTAGTTTGAGAAATCAAGCACAGCCAACTTGGGGCATTCTGTATCCTAGCATATGAAGATAAAGGCATCTCTGACATTAGAGCTTAACAGATTTGCCAAGCAAAAAAAAACCACAAACATATTTGCTGTTCACTTGTATAGTGTCCACTCGCATTTTTTGTTTTAAGCCAAAATCTTTAATTATTTCAGTATGGGCAAAAGTTATGCTGCTTGGAAAGCAGCTACATATTTCCCACAGCACCAAAGCTATCTAAGCATGTTTTGTGACCATCTTCGTTCCTGCAGCTGGGATGCATATAGTGCATTCAGACTTATTGCAGGCATAAAGTAACTTAAAAGACTGGACTGTAGATCATAGATAATTGTGTGCTAGTAGCCAATAGCTGTGTGCAAATAGGGACAGGAAGAGGGTGTCAGCTGTGTCTGGAGAATTATCTGCAGTTCTCTGCACCGGGAGTTTATATAACTTTCAGAGCTGGCCATGTCCCCCCAAATGTTAGCTGCCTGGCTGTGAAGGGCAGCTATGTGTCACTCAGTCCAGCAGCTTCTTCCCGTCAGATCTGGGCCCCCTTTAAACATCCAGACCTCAAATCCTGGCAGGTCTTGACATAATTGTATGTACTGGGAAACTGAGCTCATGAGGTCAGACCAAGGTGGAGTAATGAGATAATGGCCTGTGACAATGGGAGCGGATAGTTCACTGGGTCTCTTAGAGATCACTTGCTCTGTGAGAAAACAACTAAAAAAATCCAAGTCTGCTTAGGGGATGGAAAATGACTGGAAAACTGGTGCTTAGTGTAACACTTAGGCAGTGGAAGAAGTCAAGGCATCTGTTCAAGGATAGCAGATAACAGATTGTGTTTTTCAGGTGTTTTGAAAGTGTTTTGGGGCTCTCAGGAAGTTCATCTGCAGACCATGGCAGAAATGAGTGATTGTACTTTGATTGGTTTCTTCTCAGATGATCTCTTGTGATCCATTTTTTTTTTTTTTTGGAAGAGGGGTGGCACTGTGTGTTTTACTTGCCTGCTCTCGACCTGCCTGTTTTAGGGCTGCTTCTCATTTGTACACCATTTTCTCATGATAAATCAGTGCCTTGGTGAGAACTCTGTCCTTTTCTATCCAGAATCTGTAGGCTATGGAAAGGCACTGCACGCAGTTTTGCACACGCTGTTGAGTTTACTAGGAGGAAAAAAACCTAGTTCTTTACCTTCATTCACTTTCAGTGCTTCTTTTATCTTCTGTAACAGCTCCCGTGTTGAAAGTGCATTTTTAATTACATTTTTTCATCTTGTATATGCACAATACATTCACTTTGCGGGCATTTTTATTACAGTAGGAGGGTGGTGATATGTATTAAGTCTGAAGAATACTTAAAACCTGTGTTAACTTGTGTATGTATTCAGTAGTGATTGAACTTTGTGTTGAGTCTCTACTGGGTCCAAGATCAGATCTTAATCAAGTAGAAAGGAAGGAAGAGGTGACGGGGGAAGGAAGAGTTGGATGTAGTTACCTTTATAAGTTGTTGCCAGTTTAAGATAAACATCACCTGTCATGTTTATTTCTAAAAAAAATTTTTTTAAAGGTATATTGCTTCCAAGTTTTTAGGTATTCAGCTGAAGATAGTTTTTATGTTCAACACTTAGTAAGGGAGAAATGCAGAAAGTGGATAACGTTATAAATCAACATTTGGAGATACCTTTACCTTTTCTGTATATGGGTGTAGCCTCAAGAGTTTTGTTCAGTATTTACACTGAAGGGAAGAAGGCAGAGTAACCTGGTAGGGTTTTAACTGCATCACTGTGACAGGGCAAAGATTTAAATAACTAGGGATTTCCCAGAGACAATATAGTAAATCGGTTTTGTTTTCTTCTGTTATTCTGGGGAGGTAGAAATGCACACTAGCATCGGCAAGATGCATGGTTTTGATCTGAAACTTCCACATTCTGCACTAAATAGTAATTAGGGTTTTTTAACCAGTGTGCTTTCCAGAATCTAATTTTGGAAAAGGAGGGGAGGCTAGTTCTTCCAAGCCCCTTCCTCCAAAAGGCAAAGGTGGTTAAGAATTCTTGAGCGCCTGGAGATGTGAAGAGCTGTTTAAAAACTGACTGGCTGAATCAGTAGACATGCTGCTGACCTCACTTGCTTCCCTGGACCCTTGTTAACAAGTGCTTTGCATTCATCATGGCAGGAGAAGAAAAGGGCCTGATTCAAGGACAATGATTGGAATCCTGTTGCATGAAATGCTGTGAAAAAACGTTAATTCCTCTGTCTTTGAAAGATACAGTTTTAGAGTTTACTTGTAAATGGTGTGACTTTGGTAGAGACAGCAGGTGAATTAATATGAATCACATGAGCTTTGCCAAGGGTTCTATGACGTTCATACCCAAGTCAATCTGAGGCACATAACAGTGTTTTGAAATGGATAGTAGTCCTGAAGATATCCCTAATATTAAACCAGATTCAAGATTGGCACTGGAGGTTAAATGCTATTTCAGTCTTGGAGGAGTGTTATTTGCTCTCTGGAAGAGATCCATTTGGTTTAAACTTGTAAATCAAGTAAAA
>WEIT01010901.1:2910-28937 GCA_013389985.1 Dryoscopus gambensis | reverse complement strand
GGTATTTAAAAGATCCGTGGATGTGGCACTGAGGGACATGATTTAGTGGTGGACTTGGGTCATCTCAGGGGGCTTTCCCAAACTAAATGATTCTATGAAAACATTCAGTTGTGCTATCTACCTCTTGCTTAGCTAACATAAATCCAGCACAGGAGTATCTTCTCCAGAATCTTTTAGTGTTTTCTAGACCTCTGTTCAGTGTGTCCCCTGCTATATCCTTCCTCAAGGGAGTATGAGTTGTTAGAGCTGCCAGTTACATGTGATACTGCTCTGAGTTCACACTGAATTCAAGTGATGCAGGACAAACTTTCAGTTTATCTATCATATCTCTAGAAAAACAATATACCTGTTCTTCAATCTTAAACTGCTTAAATCTGCTGCACCAACATTCCAGGCACTTGAAGCTCACAGGAATTTACAGCTCCATGAACTGCTAGGACAAACCCTGGTTTTGGCTCTGATGACAGACTTCAAGGAGCTTTGTTGGTAAACCAGAGTCGTCTCCTGCATAGAATTCTGGGTACATTTGTGGGTTTTTTCCTCCTGTGATATATATAAATTTTTTATATGTTAGTTTGTAATAGTCAATCGTCAAGATTTTCATAATTTGTTGCAAGCTGTCCATTTTTATCACCTTTTTTGCACTAAGTGAAGAGGTAATATTAGATCTTATTGCAGACTTTAAGCTGTGCTGTGTTATTTAGTTTGCCCATTTTGACATCCCAGTTTCAAGCACCTTTCTATTGAAACTTTATTGTTCCAGACTGAACAAAAAAATAAAGACTGAACCGATACTAATAAGAAGTGACTTCTGAAAATTTAGGGTCTGAAATCAACAAACCAGGGTTGAACATGCCACATTTATCCTCATGTACTGAGCTGCAAATCTGCTTTTAAGAAAGTTTGAAAACCCAGTTGCTGAAGTTTGAAAATATACATTCTTTGGCAGAGGAGCACTCATGCAGACTCTCCAGGGCTAAAATAAGCCTACTTGGAAAGTGCAAAGAAAACATTTTTCAGGCATGAACTCATTCAATGCATAATCATTTTCATATTTAAATGTTTGAAGCGACTTGTTTTAGTTTTGAAATATTATGTTTAGCATATATATATTTAGAATAAATGAGGATGTTATATTTTTAAAGGAGACACCATAATTTTAAAATTGCCTGATCAAAAAGTTCAGGATGTTTTCTCCCTCAATGTGACTTTTGATTAAAGCTGTACATTTCTGAGATGAATCCTTTATCTTAACCTTGCCTTTTGACATTTTGAATTATCCTCATGGAAAGAATTATATGAAACTACCTCTCTACCCATACATAGATTCAGTGATGATAAAAGCAAGACATCCTATTAATTTCCTTGTACAAAGGATCCTAACATAAATACAGTCTCTTATCACTGATTTGTTCTATAAACCAAGGTTCATTTCTCGGACTTGCTGAAATTTGAGACGATAGAATAACTGACCTGCTTGGGATCAGCAGAAAGTTTTCTTAAATGATTAGTGCTTTGTTAAAACAAACAGAATCTATTTTTTGTAGTGTTTATTTCTGTTTCTAAACTCATTGCTAGTTGCCTAAGAGCCTTGTTTAGTTAGAGAATTCATATCTGAAAAGAATTCTGTTATTTGGAAGCTTGTGTGAGCAAATATTAATTTGTTGTGTTTATATAGCTCTTTAGCTGACATTCCATATATTTATTCCAATTATTAACTCAGGCAGCAAAATTCTCTGAGTAAAGTATGGGGCATTACAATAGGACACCACATAGTTTTTCATCAATGCAGAAAAGAAGAAAACTGTTGTCTGTGTGGAATTTATCTTCTGGATTGGTATAAATGACTCTCCAGTGTTTAGAGCAGTACTGGATTTTAAAGGAATCTCAAGACTGAACTTTCCATCAAAGTGAAGGCAGGAAGAATCACTATGTGGGGAAATTAAAGGCATGTAAGTGAACTTGGAAAAGAAGAGAGCTTTGTGAAGGCCGGTTCACACTGGAGTGGTAGGTCTGAAACAGCTGCTTTTGGGGGCCGATTTAACCCCAAAGCTGAAGTTCATCCTTGGCCCCAAGCAGCAGGAATACTGTGTTGGTTCTCTGCGTATGGACAACTGGATTCTGTCCCAGACAGACCTTCAGGTGGACACTGATGTTGAATTTTGTGTTTCAGACTCACTGTCCAGGGGAAGAGACTTGTGGCATGTGTTGGTGCTTGCAGACCCTTCCTGGTTTTGGCTTTGTTCACTGACCAGGTCTTAATTTTCAGTTGGGATGCTGTTCAGCATCTCCAACATTGTGAGGCCTACTCCATTTTCATCTGAGTGATCTGCCCCAGCTTCTGGAGGGGGGAAGTGAGGGTTTCCAGCTTAGCTGAGGCTCTACAATGGAAATTCTTGTAGCCACAACTACTTTTTAGCTTCCATCCTTTGAGCATTTATGAAAGGAGTTGACTGGAAGAAGGTTGAGACATGCACAGAAGAAGTATCATGTCGGTCATGTCAGTCAGAAAGATCTTCTCTTTACTCCTTTCCATTAATTTTTCTCTTGCAATATCATGGAATTAGTTCTGTTTAGATTGTGAATCAACAATTCTTAAAATGTCTGACCATTGGATCATAGAATGGTTTGGGTTGGAAGTGACCTTAAAGATCATCTTGTTCCAACCCATTCGCCATGGGCGGGGACACCTTCCACTTGACCAGGTTGCTCAGGGCCCCATCCACCCTGATCTTGAATGTTTCCAGGGATGAGGTCATCTCTTATGACCTCACAGCTAAAGTTTTCTAAGGCAGCTCATCCCCAAAACACCTTCTGTCACAGTGAAGTCGCCTCTGGATATAATTTTTATTTATCAGGTATGCTTTATTTTATACAGAAAATGCATATTTATTTTCAGATTACTTTTAGTAAGCTTTGAAAATAAACCCATGTGTTTGCTAAAGCATTCCCCTTTTCTTCCTACTTCAAAACCAGTAACCTTACTTTCACTTAATGGAGGAAGAAATTACCTTTCAAAAAGTTATTGAAACTAATGACTGGAATTTCATACTGTTCCACAAGTCATGGTGCTGTTTCTCCTTGCTCTAATGAGCAACTAACTGCAACTGTTTGTTTTGACTGCATTAAGAAGCCATTTACAAGAAAAGGTTTCTCTTCAATAATCGAAGCAGAATTCCTTCACTGGGAACTGCTCTGAGATAGCCAAACAGTAACAAAGAGCTTAAGATCACCGCTTGTTTATTAAAAACAGGCAAAACCAGTTAATTATGGAGCATATCAGAAATGCAAATAACCCTTCAAATTACGTCTTAAGTTCAAGGTAGCCACAGACTTAATTTAATTAAATATAATTTAATTTGTAAGAAAAGGAATTCAGTGTGGATTATCATGAACTTGTATAGTTCAGACAGAGGTTACAGCAATGTTCTTTGTTTTAGGGACATGAGTTAGTTGTGGACTTTAATGTGTCAGGTTAATGGTGGGACAAAATCTTAGAGATTTTTTCTAACCTAAATGATTCTACATATCCATTATTTTCTGATGCTCCCACTTTTTTATTTTTTCTTTGCATACCACAGTTGAAATTGTGCTGCATTGCATCACCTAAAGTCAGATATTCCATTTTATGAAAAAGCATAAAATTGTGGGTACATGAAACACCTTTACATCACCAATAAAAAGAATTAATGTGTAATGGCAATCACAGCTACTTTTTCTTGACTTGCCTGGAAGAAATCTTGTGTCCTATCTCCCCTGCCTTTTACGAGAAAAATTAAGAAAGAGCCACATTCCTTGGCTGTCCTTGGCTTTCTGCACTTTTAAACAATAACCCAATTTAATTGACTAAAATTAGATGGAAGACTTCTACAGTCTAATAAAGATTAGCATAGCCAGTGATAATTTTTTCTTACACACTTTGTATTACTTGTAATTACATTTTCAGGTCAAGTTTTCAAAAATATTTGTCTATTTGGAGTATTGAGAATTGGTGATGTGGTACTTCTGGGTGGAGAAAAAAGGAGATCAGGATACAAATCAAAGTCCTGAGTAATTTCTTTAGTTATATGCCATGCAAAATAATTTTTTTCTTAATGTTCACCCAGCAAAACAATTTCCTTGGCCTGTAAGGTAAACAACTAGGCAAGCTGGTAGCAAACAAGTATCCCTGGTGGCAGTTCATGGGAGTGAGGCATTGAAAACTTACAAAAAAACCCAACTGCAACTTTCACTGCTGAAGAATAATTCTGTCTCAAAACAGCAATGCATTCAATTGGTGTGTAGACTACTGCAAAACACTGCAGAGGAAATGGAAATTTATATTCTTTCTGAGATTGGGTTTATCAGGCATCTTCAATGATGTAATTCACCCTCATAGTCTCTGTTGGCAATAATGCTGCCAAGATTTATCCCATGCATACCATGTTCTTTAGCTAGTCGTCTTCTGTACTGCTCTGGTCTCCATTTTCCCCTCTTTCAAACAGTGCAGAAAATCAAGATAAAACAGCTAATCCTAACTGTTTCTTAGCAGTGCTCTTTCTCACAATGTTTTGAGGAATGATCTTGCGTGCTTAAGGGCAAAAAAAAATGTTTTAAATAGAGGTTTTTAAGATAAGATCCTGCAGTCTTTCAGCTTGTGCCTGTAGCCTGGAAATAAGTGAATGACTGCATGTTCATTACTTCTATGAATCCTTGCCCCAAAATTTATACAGCAGCTTAAAATCTTATGGAAGACACTTAGTGGGTCATAAGACAACTCAGCCAAGGAGCTAATTATACAAATTATAACTGTGAGATGGCATATTCACCTTCCCCGCTCCTCTAGCTCTTCGTGCTTGGGTCCCCCAGGCTCAGCCCGCTGTGTGCTGCAGGCAGACACCATCACATGGTGATGTTAACAAGCCACACTGCTGAAGAGCACAAGAGGCCAAAGCCCCATAAATCCACTCAGAAAGGCATTTCTAGAGTTTAACTTCAGGATCTGTCTGCATCAGTGCAGCCCTGTAGGAGGGGTGCTGAGGGCAGTGGAGTTTGTGCTGTTATGAGCTGCACATGAATGAGCAGAGAGCAGAATTTGTTCTTCAAAAGCCCAAAGCAGGCTTCAGTAACAGTATCTGTTAAAAGGCAGGAAGCTAAATTTCGTGGGGGTACAAAACCTCATGACAGCAACTAAAGACTGCGCACAACAAGCCTTGTTCCCCCTCTCCTTTTCACTGCTCAAAAATGAGGAGCATAATCTGGAACATAAATCCTGTGAGGAGCAGCTGAGGGAGCTGGGGCGGTTAGGTCTGGAGAAAAGAAGACTCGGGGAGACCTTATTGTTCTCTACAACAACCTGAAAGGAGGTGGGGGTCAGTCTCTTCTCCCGGGCAGCTTGTGATAGGACAATGGGAAATGACCTCAAATTGAGTCAGGGGTGATTCAGGTTGAATATAACGAAAAAAATTTCTTCCCTGAAAGAGTGGGTAAGCATTGGAACAAGCTCCCTGGGGAAGTGGTGGAGCCACCATCCCTGGAAGTGTTCAAAAAACAAGTAGAAGTGTCACTCCACTGAATGGTGGAGTGGGCATGGTGGTATTCGGACCTAAGATTGGACTTGATCTTGGAGGTCTTTTCCAAACTTTATGATTGTATGATTCTGTGAAAATTCACCAGCCACCAGTCTTGTCTTGTCCATAAGGAAACACACCTTGCTACAAATGCTTAGGAGTATTAGTGAAATGTGTATGTTTTTATGAACATATTTATGTTCACAGCATATTCCTGTTCATGCACCCTGACTCAATCCAAGCTAATGGTCAGCCTTGAGGACATGAGTGACCACACCACAGGGGCTCCTGGGCTCCAGCACAGCTCTCCTGTGATTTGACCGAGCCACACAGCCCATTGTCTTCCTAAACTGTAGACAAGATGTGGACCAACTCTGGACCACGTGGTAGGTCACCAAGGCTTCCTGTGCAACCTGTCAGTCCTGTGCCATCCATGGAGTTCTTTCTGGACACATTTGGTTGGTCACCACCAAGGGACTACCCAGTCAGACTCTAGCTTTCCCTGTGCTGAATTATTGAAAACTACAGGTTTTTTGCCTCTGTTGCTGGAAACATCTAGTGGGAAGCAAACATTGCTAATGCTGTCAGTTCTCAAGGTTTTGTTGTAAATCCTGGACATTTAATAAAAATAAAAAGCCATGTGCATTGGAAGATAAATACTGCCTCTTATTTATTTTATATACTTACATATTTTATATATTTTATTACTGCATATATTCACAGATTTTACTTTATGAATTTACATAATAATTTCCAAAATATATTCTCAGTTTTCACAGATCCTACGAACCCGATAAAGGAAAGATTAAAAATACTTCCTTTAAACCAAACTCATGAATTCCACTTATTTTATAGTCATTCTTGCTGGTGAGGTAGGAGTTTATTCACTATTTTATATCACCCTTGTTTTGTTGGAATGCTGTTTTAATAGGCGTGTCTTATTGAAACATGCACAGCAATTTAATTAGCCCTATCCCAGGTATCCATGTACTGAGAGAGATCAGTGGCATTAAAAAAACCCACATTATGGCCTGTGTACTTTTAAGTTCAGTCCCATTAAATAATGCTCTCTTGCAGATCTATGAAATTAATTAGGAAGTACTTGCAAAGATAGCCAAGGAGAAACTGTTTAAAGCCTTAATGGCTTAAATATCCCTTGTCTTGATGTTAGCCCTACAAAGCTGTTAGAGCTCAGTCTGGATTGCATTAGCACTATGAAAGTCAACTGCTAATCCTGTAACTGCACTGCCAGCCTCGCCTCTCCCCTGCCCATGTGACTACGTGAATTGTTTCTAGAAGAGGTGAAAGAACCTTAGTATTTTCTTGATGCTAATGTGTATGAGGGAGAAGAAAATATTTTTTCTGGGAAAAAAGCCAATATAAAACAGTTTCTTCCAAACGGGAGTAGTTTGGCTTTTTTGTTGCTTGTTATTGAGCGTTTTTTTTGTGCCTCAAGAAAGTAAAATTCTAGGTGTCTTCAAAGGAGGTTATTTCATTAGTATAAGACTACTTATGCCAGAAACTGCTGTAATTTGAGGACATTCCCAGAGATCAAGGGAGCTCCAGGGGATTCTGGATATGCCAAGGGCAAATTACACTGCAATATGTGGTAAAATAAATTTGTTTCTTCCTTGAGGATTTTTCACAACAAGATGTTTTTCCAAACCTAGACTACATTATTTATATATTCATTGATTTTCCAAGGAAATTTATTTATTCAGCTTTTGAGTTTGGGATTTTTTTTTTTTAGGTGATTTCCTCAGATTTTGGTATAACTATCTGTGTTTTATAAAACTTGTCTAATAATTCTTTATTTTAATTGAACCAGACTTCCAAACTGAACAATACACTTTTTTAGTTACTTTAAAAAAAAAAAAAAAGAGAGAGACCCTTAAATACATAAAATAACTTTAAACTGAAAAATTGTCAGCAAGGAGCCACATATAAGAGAGATGCTTTCAGATAAGATGGTGAGAATTTCCTCTGCTTTTTCTGACAGACACAAGCCCAATACCAGACCCAACCCCTTACCAGAACAGAGATGAACTACTACTGATCATTAGGGAAAACCAGGTCTGTATCCCGACCTAGGCTCACCTGTTCCCCACACAGACTCTCCTTCTCCATCCTACCCCACCTGCAGTCATGTCACATTCCTCGAGGACCTGCTTACCTGTCTGTCCTGCAATTGTAGCAAACAGCCTGTGGGGAATCCTGGATGGGATCTTCAGTCCAGCTCTTATCTGGTAATACCTGGAGAGGAAGGATGAAAATTACACATTGTTAGAGAAGTGACCTCGTGATCCAACCTAAAATTCTGTGAGAGCACATTCTGGGCATCCACACTCAAAAGTGCTCAACAGGCATGCTCAGGATCTTTTCTTCTGCTTTTTAGCTTTAATTAAAGTGGGTGTAATCTGACCCCTCCTATTTTACACCAGGCAGAATGGACACAATGGCCTGATGTGTGAATAATGAGGAAGAATTGTGAAAAGCACTTGACCTCCTGTAAGGAAGAGACATAGAGAAACATCTATGATAAAAAGCAGTGAGATCAAACAAGGAATGACAAAAATTTAATACAAAACAAAACAAAAAAAAAGAGGAGACTTCAGTAAAAAGACAACAAAAGTGCTAATCTCACATCTAGGAACATTCAAATTATACATGGTAGTTATCATTCTGCTGTTCCATGTCCAGTCTACCTTATCAAGAGAATGTAAGCATTAATCATTTGCCCAGAGAAGCTGTGGAGTCTCCCTCACTGGAGATATTCCAGAACTGTCTGGACACAATCCTGTGTCATGTGCTCTGGGGTGACCCTGCTTGAGCAGGGAGGTTGGATCAGATGGCCCACTTTGGTCCTTTCCATTCTGTGATTCTGTTAATCATCTCTAAACCACTTGTGCCCTGGATGTTTGCTACCCCATGGGGGATCCCTGAGTTAGATGAAGGAAGACAGAAAAAAAAAAATCAGCAATTTCACTGGTTTAAATTAGACATAGAATCACAGAATATTCAGAGTTGGAAGACACTCACAAGGATCATCAAGTCCAACTTCTGGCCCTGCACAGGACATCCCAAAACTCCCACCATGAGTCTGAGAGCGTTGTCTTGTCCAAACACTTCTTGAACTCCAGCAGGCTTGGTGCTGTGACCACTTGCCTGGGAGCCTCTTCCAGTGCCCAAAACATGAGCTCAGTCTAAACAGAGGAAAAAACTCATCCTTGTCTTTCTTCATCACCACTTCCATGGATGAGGAATATGAGACAGTGTTCAGTACAGTACCCAATCCAGGATACTGTAGCTCAGGATACCTCCACCTGTTTGCAGACCTCCCACTGACCCACTGTAACACCATGTTAGTGTGTCTCCCTTTCTCTGAATTTTCCCCCCTTTGGTCTTTTTGTTTATAAATTCCTCTAACCCACTAGTATTTGCAAATAGGTTTGGCCCAATTTTTGTCCCAGCCTCTAAATGTATAAGTCTCTTCCAAACGAAACCATTCTACTGATGCCTTGAAGTGGCTACCTGAAAACAGAGGCTAGACAAGATTAAGAGAATAAAAGCAGGTATTTATTTGAAGGGCCTTCAAAGGTACACCCTTGGGCAGTCAAGAGGCTCCACCCAAGATGGACGCTGGGTCACGGGTTTTTCACACTTTTATAAGTTTGGTCCATTTGCATATCAGGGTTAATTCTCCAATTATAGTTTCAAGTAATGATGTAATTGCCCCCTGATGAAGTTTGCTCCCCCTGTCCAGAGGCTCAGTTTACATATTTCATGTCCTGGGACAACAAGGTGTCCTTGAGTTCAGGCCCAGAGACAGTTTGTTATGTCTAACCAAAATGTGAGAACAGTAGCTAACAGGCTATATGAAGTTTCAGAGTTATATACTTGGCAGTACAGGATCTGAAAAATATGAAAGCTAAAACCTAAGGTATCACTGTAACTCTATGAAAACACCAATTTTTTCTGTGAACTCTTGTGTGAAAAATGTCTCACACAGGCTACACTTACCAATAAAATCTTTGCTAGGTGCATAATAGTGAATGAACTAGATCTGTCTTTCTGAAAGGAGTTTGATGGGGATAAAACAAAACGAAACAAAACAAGCTTCACTCCAGAGGCATTTTTTCCATGTCCTTCACAGCTGAAAGACCATGTTACTCTACCTGCTCCAACTGGCAGCTCCTTCCCAACTGGGGTATAATTCCAGCACGACCTTTAACATTTCTAGGTATCCGTTTCAGTCAAGAGCTTGGGCATGAAAACTCTCTGTTTACATTTTAGTTTTCAGAAAAGAAAATAAAAGCAGCTCATATTCTAAATACACACAGTATCTAGGTAAATATAACAGCAACCAAATCTAAGCTACCTGATCTTTTTCTCCCTTACACTGTTTTTGCACTATACAGTTTTTAATTGATGGTATTGATCCTGATTTTTTCTAAAGCAAGCACAAGAATTATGCCTTAAGACCCTTGAATTTTCATAATATTTTTATGCAACACAATTTTTTATTTGACAAAAATACCCTGTGTGGACTACTCATAAAGTCTAATAACTTCCAACTAAGAGTAACAGGGTGTTAAAGTGGTGTTACACATTAGTGTAACAGGACACTCCTCCATATGCAGATATTAAAGATTTACCACGTGCCCATTCCACTAGATCAGTTCCAAAGAATAATATTCTATAACTGTCTGGCCGCTTCTTTTTAGATTTCTAGTGCTCAAAAATGTGGTGGGTTATCCTTGACTAACAGCCAAATTCCCAACCACATGCTCTCTCCTCCCCCTCATCAGCAGAACAACAGGAGAAAATAGGCTGAAAAACAGGATGGGATAAAGACAGGGAGATTGCTTACCAGTTACTACCACTGGCAAAATTGATTCAGCTTTGGGGAAATTAATTTATTCACAACTGGGTAGTAAGAAACAAACCCAGACATTAAAATAAAACCTCTCTCCAGCCCACTCACTTCTCCTGGGTTTGACTTCACTCTTTCAGACCCTTTTCCTCCCAAGCAGCTCTGGGGGATGGGAGTTAGTGTCAGTCCATAAGAGCACCTCTCATCTGCTCTCTCCTCTTCACACATTCCCTGCTCCGGTGTGGATGCTTCCACAGGCTGCTGTTCCTTCAGGGAATATCTAACTGGGTACCTCCTGCCACACTATGATAATGTCAGCCTTCCCTCATCATGTGTCTCATGTTTAGAAACATCCCAAAATTAAATATTTTCATTAGGAAACTGACTTCCAGTGGCTTGGCTGGTGCTTCTGATAAAGCCACCTAAAGCTGGGGAGATTATACAGAGGTGCTTAGGGTGACACTTTCATAAAGTGGAACCACAGAATCATGGAATTGTTTGTGTTGGCAGGGTCCTTAAAGTCCATTTCATTCCACCCCCTGTCATGGGCAGGGACACCTTCCACTAGACTGGGTTCCTCAGAACTCCATCCAACCCAGCCTTGGACACATCCAGGGGTGGGGCATCCAAAACCTTTCTGGGCAAGGATGGCCATGCAGTCAAAACTCCCAGCAGGCTCAGAGACCTTCAGCTCCTAAGAGGATACTGGGCAGACCTTTATTTCCTCATTGCCCAGATAATACTGCCTTGGATTGCAGAAACACATGAAGATACATCAGTACTGGTGACTTCATGACAAGGTTAGTTCCAACCTTCATTATGCCCTTTGCCAAATGGACAAGTTGCAAGGACATAAAAGAAATAAGTCTTCATCTTATTTAAACCTTTCCCTATTCATCCCCTGAATTTTGGTAAAATCATTTGGATGGCAGAGATATTATAACGGTCACAAATAGTTATCTTCCTGTGTACCCACCAAACTTAACTGGTCTCTGGTACCCAATAACCCTTTTCTGGGTTTGTCCCAGTCCTATTATCCACAAATTCCTACCCTGTTTCTCCCTCCATGGTTTCTCTCTCAAAGCCATGCTTTTCCATACCCTTACCACACAGCCACCAACCCATTCCCTCAAAATTCCTTTCAAATACCTAGGGGGGTATAAGAAAAGGAAGGAAAGGAAAGAATTAACTATCTTTGTTTTGAGTTCCAACAGGCACAGTATTCCTACATTACACTGCTAACACCAGCAGAGAACCAATCCCTATGGAAGAGATCCTCTTCTGACTCAGTTTCCTGATACCAGCTGTTTGGACACTGGGGACTCAGAGGGTGGCTTACATTCTTTTGAAATTGTTTTTGTCATTTTGTGTTTGTTCAGTTGTTTCAAATGTTGAGCTTTAAAACCCTTAAAAGAAACCTTCTTAATAAAAATAAAGGGGTGAGATGTGGAGGTTCCCCCCGTTGTAGAGTGGGCCCCTCTTCCCCTGGGGGGAGGGGGCCCTGGGGTAGAAGCCGGACCAGGTCACAGGGTTTCCCCCTGCTCCCTGGTCACATGTACCCAAGTCCTGTTCCCTATTGGTCTTTTATGTTCCTCCCGCCCCAAAAACTCTTTGGTTCTCCCATGATTCTTCAGTCTTTGGGCAGACTCGCAGCCATGCGGGCTGGAAATAAACATCTCTGAAACATCTATGCAAAAGAGCATTCCCTTATTCTTTCCATGGGCCCCTCTGTCTTCAGGAAGGTTGCAGGAATACCCCACTGCAACACTGGTCAAAGTAAAAAAGGCATAGCAAAGTCATAGAAACCTAAGGAACTCTCAGACTAAGGTCAAACTCTGAGGCTGAAGGTCCAGATATAAAGAGAATCCAGAGACTAGCAAGGTCCACACTATTAAGGATTGCAGCCAAAAATGCACTCATATTTTTGCGGTGACCAAGCATGTTTTAGTTCTTAATAAAAAGAATGGAAATAAACAGTTATTAATAAATGATTTATTGCAGATTGTTTGGCACCTAATGCCAAAAGGTCTGGCCTTCATAACGCAATGGCATAAAGCAGTTCTGGTATAAATCATCATGAAATTAGATAATTCTTCCTAAAGAAAGACTTTAGGGAATGGTCTTCTAGTCAGAAGACACAAGAGGCTTCTAAAGGTCCTGTTGTTTGTTCAGTTGTGCATATGAGTGCATTGCAAAGACTTGCACCTTGAGGTAGTGACAGTGGTGCTTGGTTGGATTAATGGCAGAGAACAGAGATGTAGAGGACCTCAGATCCCCCCAACACCTCAGTGACCTTCATGGAAAAGAAAACACAGGGCAGCGAAAATATTAAAGGCTCAAATTGGTAGATTGAATTCAAAATTACATAGAAATACTAGTGCTCACAATTTATCAGTTTCTCTTTTAAAAAATGAATATTTTTCCTGAAAATATTTGCAGTGACAATTTCAGGCAAAATGTTAACAACAGTTCCAGAGGAGGTAAATAAAGGAGATAAATAATCACAAGCAGTATATAAGCAAAGAACAGCTTCACCTTGAGTGGCCAGAAAAACCCAAGGACATCCTTATTTGAGTTTCACAAGAATGCTTGTTGTCCAGTTAAAATAAGCAACCTCCACACAGAAAACTGAATAAAACCTATTACCTGTTGTGTGGTTGCTTGTTGTTGTTGTTTTTTTTTTTTTTTTCCCTATTTTTAAACCACATATCAATATTTAAGTCATTAGACAGGCATTATCCATGCCTCCTCGGAGCTTCCTCTAAGCCTTTGTAAGCAGGGAGGAATTGCCAAACAGTGGCAATTTATAACCAAGCTTTATAACCAAGCAAAAGCAAATATATAAAGGTTCTTGCTTCCCCACTGTGAAGCTGGGTGCTACTCATAATAGCTTGTACATTGTGAGGAGGGCTCTCCTGATCGAAATACAGGAAATCAAATATGTTATAAAATACATTGCAAGATGCAGAGTCCCACACAATTTCTTCAGCAGCAAACACAGATACGTCTCCACTTCCCCATCCCACGGTCCCACACCTCTTTGTTGTGCCAGTCTGAGTGACATTGAGACCAACCTATAAAACAAAGCCATGCTAATATGAGTGAAAATAAAACACTTTAGTCAGTGCATCTACAAAAAACCACACTGTTGGATGTCTGATACTGCCCTCAGTCCCTGCTAAGGGAGAAGAAGAGGAGGAATGGCTTCAAATAGAACAGAGTAGATTTCGACTGGATATTTGGAAGTAATTCTTTACTGTGAGGGTGACAAGGCCCTGGCACTGGTTGCCCAGAAAAGCTGCGGATGCCCCACCCCCGGAATTGTTCAAGGCCAGGTTGGACATGGCCCTGACCAGCTTAGTCTAGTGGAAGTGTTCCTTCCCTGGCAAGGGGTTGGAACAAGATGATATTTAAGATCCCTTCCACCCCAAACCATTCTATGATTCTAATAGGATGGCAGAAGGAAGATGCTTTTTTGGGGTGCTAAGACCACTCATCTGTTCCAGTGAGGCACTCTGAACTATAAATGACAAATATCATGCTGAGAAGTAACAGGTACACCTGACCATACACTGAGCCTGATTTTCCTCAAAACAAAGTGAATCATCTCCAGCTGGCTCTCAATACTCTCATCAAGGAGTAGCCTCATAGTCTGGTCATCCTCACCAGACTCTTCTAATACCCTCAAGATAAAGAGGGATCAGTTTTGTCTCCTGAGCTCTGCTAGAGTCTGCATGATCTGTTCTCACTTGAGAGGAACATTTGCTGTGATGACGCTGCAGCAGCAGAGCCTTGAGGGTGGGATGCTGCCTGGGTGCGGGCAATTGCAGGGACATGGCTTCTCCCTCTTTGTGTAAGTAGCTGCTTTCTGAGTTTCAGGGTTGGGAAGAAATCCTATGGACAATTTTATCTCTTCCCAGCTGAGTGACACTCTCCAAAATTATGTGAAGCGTGAACATAAAAGCTACAAAGAGCAGAACACAATGTGGAGATCAAAATCTATACTCAAAACTGGAGATTCAGACTGAGGCAGACATTGCAAAGGCCACCAAAATAGTTACAGGAGGTCCCCCACCACAAATGTGTAAGAAAGAGCTACCTGGTAGTGATATGGAGCTGACAGTAATGATAAATGAGATATTGCCTACAAAAATAACAAGCCATTTCTCTTAGAGAACCTTGGTGGAAGTGGCGTGTGAATTGGACACTTGGTAATACAGACTTACAACAAATCCAAGAAATCCATAAAGTTACAGAAGGGCTGGTGAAGAGCAGAAGCTGAACAGTCATTTTGCAGGAGTGGAATGGACATTACTTGGCTCCCTGAATGTGGCCCCAGAAATACATAAAGCTTTACAGTAGATTTTAAGGAAAAGAATAATTAGGGGATAAATGAGAAACTGCAGTACAGTTCCTGTTTTACTGCAATTAGGCTGAGTCTGGCTCATTAGATTTAGGCTAGGCAGTACCTCTTTTTGAGTAAACATCTGGTTTGTGGTGTGTTGTTTTTTCCCTTTTTAAAGGGAGGAGCAGTGCAGAAAAGCTTATTTAGACTTCAGTAAAGTAGGGAGAGCATGGAAAATTGCCAGCTAATATGGTACAGGCACTGTGAAGGGAAGACCAGGAAACAGCAAGCTGATTTTAAGAACTAAAGGAACTTGGTACACTTAACTCAGCAAAACAGAGCAATCAGATCCTCTCTCCATCTATAAATATACGGGGAGGAAAATAATCAGGAAGAAAGAAGACTGAGGTAAAAGAAAGTACAACACTGGCACAAGAATAAACACGTATAAACTTCCCATGAATCCAGTTTAGATGTAAAAACTGTAGCTGGCAAAGGAACAAGACTGTTAAAAAAAACACTCAGAAGAGCTCCTAACAGAAGCAGAAATGAAAAAGCCAATTTGTTTTTAGGGGAAGCTCAGTAAATTTCCAAATGATTTATAGGACATGGATCCTTTTTTATTTGCAGGGCAATGTTATTTATGCAGGCAGTGCATACTACTCCAAGTCCCTTCTCTCTTGCAAGATAAAGTGCATGGGTTGCCCTAGTGGCAATGAATTTGCCGTCTCCACCTTCACTGACTATTTGTGGATTTCTGGTCTTTAAAATTAAATAATTTGAGTGGCTTCTTTGTTTTCCTGTGGCTGGACACATACTAAGCCCTGCTGACCTGCACTGACTCACCTCACCCACTGACTTTGGAGCCTCCCTCAGGAGCCTGGCTGCACTAACAGATGTGCTGGGTGACACCCCCTGCCCTTGCCTCCCCCTTCACGGGGCAGAGCAGCTGGCACCTCGGTCTCCTGACACTGAGGTGCTCAGACCTCCTCTCCTAATGTTAGGATAATAAAAATGTTTTTGCTACAGATAACTCATCACATCATCTCTAGTGATCTAACCGTAGCACAGAGCAGTGCCTAATTCTAGAGGGTTTTCATCAAAACCAACAGAGTGCAGGGTGGTACCAGCCCTGTTACTGGTGCTTTGGACTCCATCCTTCCTTTCCTTCCTTCTCTCAGATTAATACCAGAGTATCTCAGCTCTCGTCTAGTCCTGCCAGTCGCTGCCTACTTGTCTTCCCCAGCGATTGGCTTTTAATGACACTGTAAAACCCAGATTAAGAGTTGACTGGTTTGAGAGAAGCAATTTGTAAGATAATATTGATGCAACATGCCGCCAAACTGGATCACTCTCACCAGGAGTACTGACAGACCAGTCTGCTCCTCCCTGACCATTCCTGCAGCATGGAAATCAAAACCTTTGTGGCTCAGTAACAGTGTCTTAGGAGCCAGACAAGTTCAGACCTGAAAAGCTTCCACCTGCTTTGAATTATACCTGAACAGAAACTGATGCCTTGAAGTGGCTACCTGAAAACAGAAGCTAGACAAGAGTAAGAGAATAAAAGTAAGTATTTATTTGAAGGGCCTTCAAAGGTACACCCTGGGCAGTCAAAGCCTACGAGGAGCTCCATCCAAGATGGACACTGGGTCACGGGTTCTTCACACTTTGATAAGTTTGGTCCACTGGCATATCAGGGTTAATTCTCCAATTATAAATTCAGTTATTGATGTAATTACTCCAAGTTTGCTCCTGCTCTTCAAAGGATTTTATTTTACACATTTTGGGGCCTGTGACAATTAACCAGCATGAGAGAACAGCAGTTAACAGGCCACACAAAACTTCAGAGTTACACACTAGGCAGTACAGGATTTTAAAAATATAAAAGTTAAAACCCAAGGCATCACTCCAAGGCTTAAAATTTCATCCCAGGTTAGGCTGCATTTAAATAAACAACTCTTAAGCTAATACATACAGCACACAAATGAGCTGTGTGCTGAGCCTGAGGAGCCAGCCTGGAGTTCCAGCTGCTCCGCAGACCAGTGCTGGAGCTGTCGTCCAGGAACTCCTATCAGCAAATCTTCTCCACTGAATTAGTGCTTCCAGGGAGCCAAGTACTGCAGTGCACTGTTTTGGAAGTCAGTGAGAAAAAGCCGTACAGGCAAGGAAAAAGATGGATTTCTTCATGAAACAGCAATAGAAGAGAGCTCAAATCTCATTGCAAGACTTAACTTCATGGGCTTTGAACTCAAGGTCCTCAGATGTAAAAAAAAAAAACCACATTCTCTCTCTAGAAACATTAAGAGACCTTTCTGGCCTGTACTGATGATCCCATCAGGGCTTCCTGATAGATATTCCAGAAGTTTATGCAGGACAGAGGAAACATCTGTGACCATCCAGGCTGATTCCCAGAAAAACACAGTAATCTATAATCTATCAAACACACTATTATTTTCCATGCAAACACTGGGGACCAAAACTTAAAGCTTTTGATCCAGTTAGCTTCCTGCTGAAGAAGTAAAAAGTGAAAAGCAATACCCATCATGGAGGCATAGGGAGTAAGCCAGAGTGAAGGAGGCAAGCAGACTCTTTTTATTTCTCCTTTCCCTTCAGTGAAACAAGTCAGAGGTGTAGCCACAAGAAAATTCTGTAAGTTTGCATAAAACAGTGGAGAATTTTCCATGTTTGTGGTGATAATGCTTTAGGTTACGTATATAACAGAGTCAATAATATTTGGTGGATCTCTAAAGTGCGTAAGTCACACAGAAGTGCCTAAGTCACACAGAAGTGCACTGTATAAATCCATCCCTATTTTGTATACAAATATTTTGGTGGATTCTTTGGCTAATCAAACAGAAGAGCACAGGAAAAGGTGATAATTTTACACCCAAGATTGAAAACAGACAGATAAATCAGATTGTGGAGCATATCAGAAAAATTACCACGTTGCTATATAAGCAAGCACAATGTGCAATACCACGTGCATGAGGAAGCCCTACAATAAAACCACAAAAAGTTTCAGACATATCTGCAAAATCCAGACATTTCTCAATTAAATACTATTTCAAGAAGCTGTCCTGACCTAAGTCTACCTCAGGCTTCTGGCAGGCTCTAGAGTAGCCCAGAAAAAAGGGAGTGAGTGTGTGACACAGGAGCTAGCAGCAGGCAGGAGGTGGTTGTTCACAGAAGTCATCACCATTCCCACTATCAGCATTTTCTTCTCACCTTTTTGGCAGTAGGAAGAACTTCAGGCAGCCCAGGGAATCTTACACTCACTTTGGAGGATCTTAGAGGTGGGAGAGGAAGGCTTTTCTCAACCCTCACTCTTACAGACACACTGAATAAGGTGACAGGTCTGTCTGGCAGCTCCCTCCGTGATGCCCAGAGCTGCTGTGCCAGGGCAAGTCAGTCAAACACAGCTGCAGCCCTCCGATCCAGACTCCACAGCCATTTATTGCATCAAGTTTCTACAATTCTCATCCCAGTTTTATTCTCAGGCTCTTCAGCTTTTGATGAAGGTAGGTGTAAAATTAATAGTGTGAGGAGGGTGAGCCATACCCTCATTGCAGTACAGTAATTAATGTACTTTTCTCTCAGTAAAAGACATAGTGGGTCTATGAAAGCAAACTTTTCACCTGCCAGGAGTCTGCATCATGCAGAGAAGATGAAATTGTTCAATAGTAAATGAATGGCAACCCTCTTTTTTATTTTTTCTTATTTTTATTTTGATGCAAAATCCTGTTTTAAAACCAGATGCTGCCTAGTTCTGCAGGCTTGAGAAGTGCTTGGTGTGATTGCTTCTCATCCAAGAAAAGAGTACACAGGGGTTCTCAATATCTTCAGAAGGTGCTCAGCATACCCCTGGATCAAACATGGCTACTTATGTCCTAGATCCAGGATTTAGGGCTGGAAGTTCTCAAGAGCTGAGTGCTCTGGGTATAACGTGTTAAAAATATACCCAACTTCTGGCAGATGAGCTCTAGTGTCCACAAAAGTATTTCAGTGAAGGAGAGCCTACACTTGGCACTCAGTGCTTTTCAGGCAAGGATTTCATTTGGATCCAGGTAAACCACAACGTTTATCATTTTTATACGTCCAGCTTCTTGTAGTTCCATCAGATCATCTCTCCTCTGCAGAAACTTGCAATCCCACAAGCCGTAAAATCTCCAGCCCACAAAACCCTGCGGTTCTCTGACAATTACACCAACCAGCTCTCTTTATATCCCCTTTTATGCTCACCTCAGGGGCTCTTGCCCTTTTATGCTCATCAAGGTAGCAGTGCTGTCTTTTATTTAGTCCCCTATTCATACTCCTAAAGCAATTTGCCCTTTACTTCCCTTTCAGTCATCATTGCAAGGTAGGGGTGAAGAGGAGTGGGCAGTAGAATGGCGAACAAAGAGTAAAATGATAGAATTGTGCTTTATTGTTGGAAAAGAAAGGCAGTAAAAGGAAAGGGCAGAAAAATTAGGACCCCAGTAAGGATATGAGCACTTATATTCTTGTCTCAAAAGCAATAGGAAACCTTGAAAACATAGTTTAATTTAGTCTCACAGTCAAGTAGTAACCTTTTCCAATCTGTTCTTATATTGTATGAAGAGCTAAAGATGAGAGATTTTGTGCTCTTCTAACTGAAGCACCTGGAAAATCTTACACTCTGATTATCTGAGAGAGAGAATTAACCCTCACCTGTTCTGGGTGCAATCAAGAGACTATAAAAATCATTTAATAGATATAAAATGAGCTGAATATTCCTGGAGATCAATTCAAACCTTTATATTACATTTTTTTTGTTTTTAATAGAATAAGGCAAGCATCATGTCTCATGAGATTTTTTAAGTGCTCCTGTAGTGCTTGTAGAGTGAAATGGATAAACAGGTTTGGAGATGTGGTTATTTACACTACATTTTGTTTTGTATCCGACTCCTGGAAACACGAGAAAAATGAAAACGATAAGCATGAAATGACTTCTCAGAAGCTGCTGCTTTAAAAATTGTACAATTTTTTTTTTCCTATCTCAGAACTTCTCAAAAGGTTGAAAAACAAAGTGACCTTGAAACAAAGATGCAAACTGATTGGGGCACAATGTGTAATCCAGCAGACCGAGGAGAGACTTTCACTTTGTTCATAGCCTGGTAATTGTCTAATCCCAAATGAATACAAAAGCTGAGTATCTTCTAGCCATTGACCCTGAACTAGATTCCAAAAGAAGGAAGTTTAGGGACATGAGCAAAGTGGAGAAGCAGTGTGACCTGACACACAGTGAATCACGATCCCAGGACAAGTCACTTTACTTAGTTCTTCCAGCAGATCCCTGAATTCGGCTGTCACTAAATTGGTCAGCTCAAATATCAGGAAGTCTCATAAAGGCTGAACACTTCCTGTGGTGGGAACAAAGCCATGCAGATAGGTTAAGTTGTGTGGTCTCAGACTCATTTTGTCTCATGGCTATGTCTGTATCTCTCACAATTTCAGGGTGGTCTCCTGGTCCATGATCCCAGCCAGCCATTGCTCTGGTATTGATCTGCCATCACTGGACTCAATTTCAGTCTTTGCTGGCTGGCTGGCAGAACCAGAGAGGATTTTTATACCATACTGCAGCTGGAAAGTGCCTCTGCTAAGGCCTGACATTTACGGAGCCCAAGGGGAATTCACACTCACTGCCACCTCTCTCCAAAAGCAATTTGGGGTTACAGGCCCTGCTTCACAGCACTGACCCAAAACATCAGGTCCTCGCTCAGCTCAGGTGCATCAGCAGGTGCAAGGTGGGAGCATCTGGCAATAGCGCACAGCACATTCCCAAGGGAATGCAGAGCTGCATGAAACTGAGCCCAGGCGTGGCTGATTAGTGCCACAGCAAAGAGAAATACAAAATTCAGCATTTCTATCTGGGTCTAGTTCAATTCTTAAGGTCAGAAAACAGAAATTTATTTCAGAGGTAGAAAGACACTGCTTCAGTGGTTTCTGCTGAAGTGCAGCTTTATTTGTTCTGGGGTTTTTTGAGGGGAGTAGGCTTTTTCATTCAAGTCACAGAATCATAGAATATCTCAGGTTGGAAGGGACCCATCACTGGGTCCAAGCAATCATTGAGTCCAAGTCTCTGCTTCTCACAGGACCAATTAAAACTAAACCACATGCCTGAGAACATCATCCAGACGCTCCTTGAACACTGACAGCCATTTCCTAGGATGTCTCAGGTGAGTTTCAGAGAGGAATTTGATCCTGTTCTCTTTCAGAACCTGATTCCTAGAACTCATTGCAACTCAATTTTCTCCTGTTAAAGAGAAAGGGATTGCAATGGTCCATTTCTTCTCAAAATGGGGTTCTTAATTCAGGCAGACAGCTTTATTTGTGAGGGCAGCCCCTATGAGATGTAAATGGCTTAAAACATGACTGTGTCATACATATAGCAAATAAAGAAATAGAAAAACAAAAAACCAAAAACCAAAAAAGCAGCATTCCCTATTCTGAAAGACTAAAGATCGTAGGACAGAATCAGAAAAAAACCCACTCAAATAACAGCTAGGAAATGTGGACACTTTTCGGTCTCAGATTAGAACGTGGAGCAAAAAATACATGTTGGTACTAAACTTCAGGTTTTTTGATGTTTCACACCTCCTGTACAACTCCATAAGAAGAGAAAGTGATGTGCTACAAAACTGTAACACCTCTGCTCCTGTCATAATTACTTCCTAGGACTGGAAGTAGAATTTTTGGCAAAAGACAAATTAGAGCTTCAGCATCAGGCAGGAAAGGACCATTTCAGCTTGCCCTCTCAAATGATAAAATAGGATGTAGTACATGGAGAAAAACTGCATAGAAACTGGGGCTAATCTAAGTAATTATTGGAGCCTGTATATCTAAGAAAGCAAATTCCAGTCCTTGAAAAACAGCTTAAAAAACAGTGGCAATTGATGGATAAACAAGCTGTAAAAAGGAAAATTTGATGGGGTGCAAGAAATTGGAAGAACTATTAAAACTTTGGAGTAACATCAAAGACTTCTGGAATGTGTAAAGACTACGAGGTAGAATTTTTGCAAGCAGAAATAAAATAGAGAATGGATGAATGCAATAAGTTTTTATTAGGAAGGGAACAGAACCATCAAGAATTTACAGCCTCTGACAAAGAAATAGAAAAACTCTATCACAGATGCAAGAACTGGAGAATAGAACTAATGAGGTCTTAGAGACTGTAAACTGGTTGGAACAACAACTACAAAGAATTAAGAAAGTGGTAAGAGTAGTAAAAGAAAATGAAGAAAGATTACAACAGCAACAGCACAATAACCAGATTCAGATGTCTGCCTTAGAGTTTAAATTGGATGATACAAGGCATGCCTACCTACAGAAGGCATCTCTGATCAAGTGCTAAAGGAACTGTTGGAGGCAGAACAGGAAGCACTAGTGACAAAAGAGAGATTGCAGCCTTACTAGAACAAAAACAATATAGAGATAATTTGATCAGTAAAATTTAGGAGCTATTACAGCTGAAGTGACAGTTAGAGATGCAGGAAAAGCACAGGACTTCCACCATCACTCAGCTTTGGTCAGAGAATGCACACCTGGAGATGGACCTGGGTGCTGTGGGTTGACCTCCATCAGCTGCCAAGTCCCTCACTCCCCTGCCTCAAAAGGACAGTGGGAGAAAGGAAAACAAAAAAAGTTCCTGGCTCAAGATAAAGATAGGGGAATTACAACTTACCATCACAGGCAAAACAGAGATGGTTTGGGGAAAATTATTTATTTATATTTAAAAGCAGAGTAGGCTGATGATAAAAATAAACCACTTTCCCTGCATCAACTCCTTTTTTTTGAGACTCGG
The DNA here is from genome assembly GCA_013389985.1 of Dryoscopus gambensis. Classification (NCBI taxonomy): domain Eukaryota; kingdom Metazoa; phylum Chordata; class Aves; order Passeriformes; family Malaconotidae; genus Dryoscopus; species Dryoscopus gambensis. Next base: position 6,351 of record WEIT01010901.1, on the reverse strand, counting down.
CCAGCAACACTTTGATTCCTGACTCCTCTCCCTGCCTTTTTCCCAAGCTCAACCTTATTCCCAGCTCCTCCAGCTCCTCCAGCTCCTTGTCCCTGGGACCATCTGTGTCCAGCGTGGTACAGCCCTGGCCTCTCCCCACAGACCCCTCCCTGCTTTCCCTGCTTCCAGTATTCCAGTACCTGCACAGGGACACCCGACCCCCTGATTACAGTGATCCTTCAGCTTTCCTTTCCCAACAAACAGTTTCAAGAGACAGATTCATGATACAATGTCTGCATTACATTTTCTTTCCTAACATTTCTCAAGAAATGGGTCATCTCTATGTCTACCCACTCACTCCACAGAAACAAAAATAATTGCTAAATGTGGGATCTTACCAAAATTCACCTATGTTTTTCATTGAAGTGTTGGCAGCATTGAAGGGACATTTCCCTCTCTACCAAGAGGGATGAATACTCTCTTCTGAAGTACACTCAGCGCTGGCACAAGCCTGACAGCTCTAGATTCTGCTGAATGGATTCAGCACTAACAACTACATTGAAACCTCTTCACAATGTTCTTGTCAATATGAGTCCTCAGTCCTTTAAAGGAAATCTATACAGAGAGGTGAAAAGACTTTTCATTCCCAATCCTATCATGAATCTGTACCCTCTGCTCAAGCTCCGAACTCATTTTTGAGCTAATCCTAAAAATATTAATATTAATAATGTAAGAATTCACAAAACCGTGTGTTTCAGAAATTTTCTCCCAGAAGAAATTATTCACAGAAGAAAAAATAGAATCAGAGCAATACTGCACAATACAGCAGTAGAGACAAATGATGTGCATACCTGAGCTGCCACCCAAATCTGGAAACACCAAGAGTTTGCAGCCACTTATCTTTGCTGCAGTAAAGCCTCCAACTTGTTTGCAAATCTGCTCTTGGTATGAGGGGGGCTTATTTCCAAAACATCTGGAAGTGAAACCCACACTTATCTTCCATCAGGATCCATGAAAAAATACTCTTCACAGAGTCACAGAATCATAGAATAGCCTAGAATGGAAGTGACCTCAAAAGACAATCCAATTTAGCCTTTCATGGGAATGGAAGCCAGGAGGAAACTTTCCAGCAGCCTTGTCTAGAGCCACATATAGAAACCCTCCAGAGATGGGGACTCTACAATGACCCAACCCCTGAGGTTATTCCAATGAATAATTATTCTCACTGTAAAAGCTTTTATTCTTATACAGGGATGAAATCTTTTCTGGTGTAAACTGCCCTTTGTCTTCTCCAGGTGGCTCCTCTCAAAGAGACAGTGTCCTCTTTGTATTTCCCCTGGAATACTTACTGGAATCCTGTGATGAGATTCCCTCTGAGCCTTCTCCTCTTCAGGGAGTAGAAACCTTCAGTCAGAAGAAATTTCCTTCTGTCATTTCTCAGAGGCTGGGTCTTTGGTTATGTCATCCCCGGGCTAGGACCCTGCACTTGTGTTTGTTAAACTTCACACAGCTGCTGTTGCCTGCTGTTCCAGCCTGTCCAGGTCTCTCTGTAAGATATCTCTTCCTCCTGACGTGTCCACCTCACGCCAGCTTGGAGTCCTCGGCAAACATGATGAGGGTTCAATCATACAGGTCATTTGTGGATTTGCCATCTACCTTAAAGTCTAACTTGCTCCTTTTAACAGTTTCTCTACTATCCTTATTTTTTGCAGGACTTTCAGTGTCTGAATTCAGTGGATTTTGTACCTTGCTAATTTGGCTAGTAGAGAATCTTGAAAAATAATACCAGGCTAATGTTGGGATTGGACCATCCTAAGAGGCTTGACCATCAACTAAGTTCTGCAAAGTCCTGAAGTAGAGCAACAGGTCAAGAATAATCCAGCATTGTGTCCAAGGAGGGAAGCATTAGGAGCTGAGAACAGGGGAAAATTTTAATGACTTTTTACTGGCAAGATGATAGACTATAAATTGTTCAGCCTTGAGAAGAGAAGGCTCCAGGAGACCCCACTGCAGCCTTCCAGTACCTAAAGGGGGCTTACAAGAGTGACAGATTTTATATACCAGCAGATAGTGACAGAATATGGGATTTTAAACTAAGGAGGAGAGGTTTAGATTAGGTATTACATAGATTATTACCCTCTTTACTCAGAGGGTGGTGAGGCCCTGGCACAGGTTGCCCAGAGAATTTGTGGATGCCCCATCCCTGGAAGTGTCCAAGGCCAGGTTGGATGGGGCTCTGAGCAACCTGGTCTAATGGAAGGTGTCCCTATCCATGGCATAGGAGTGGGAAAAAGATGAGATTTAAGGTCCCAAACCCAAACTAGTCTATGATTTAGCCTTCGTTCTTTATAAAGTGATTGAACTACCCAGGGCTGCTCTTATCTGAGAATCTTCACACCCAATCACTTTCCTTAAGCTCTAGTAGGTCTGCTGCATCAACTTATCCCTTTCCACTGCTTCACAAAGTTTATCGTGAGAGAAGGACATGTGAGTCCTGAAAATATCTAAACCAAAGAGATTACTTTAAACTGGTCAACAAAAATTTACAAAATAAATTTAAAATCCACAGTATTCTCAGTATTTGTGGTGGGTTTTGGTTGCAGACATCCCTCCAAACAGTCACATTATAAACTGACTTCTCATGTGTTGCAAGACATCCTTTATAAAGATTTATCATGCATAGCCAAGCAGGAACAAGAGATTACTAAACAACAGTTCATTTTTCAGCTGCATTTTATTTGTAATACCTTTTATTGGCAGATGTTATCCCCACAAATGAATTAATGTTCCACCATAACAAAGTGGACGTGGATTGATGGGAGAAATTGATTTGTGTTTGTTAATGTACTTTTGCTGCAGCAAGTACATTAAGTAATTAAAGTGCTAAAAGAGATCTTCCCATCCAGACACACAGTATACTGAACTCCATTAATGCAAGGACAAAGGACAACTGGTTTTTTCATTGCATCTCAAGTACACCCTGTCTGCAGCATAGACACCATATAGCTTAATTGTATCCATAAAATTAAAGTATCCAGTTCCAAAACCAGTTATTATAGTAAGGAAACTCTGAAGGATTACAAGTCCAAAAGAGAGTAATTATTTTGAGTTGCCAGTAAAAGCCATCTTGAAAGGATCTGATCAAGAGATTGTGTGCCATTTTCCATTCTGAAAATTGGACTTTGGGATATTTTAAGCTGAATACAAAGATAACTAAAATTAGACTCAGAACAAACCTTTCCCATACACAATTATATTTTCTACTATCACAGCATCTGAGCATTTGTAATTGTACCCTATAAAGAACAATCTTCTGAGATATTATTACTACTCCCATGTTTGTAGATAATAGTTGATGAGCTAAAAGGTCATTCAAGCCCACCTCAAGCAATTTCCCAAACTCACTACTCATTCCAAGAAATAGCAACAGTCAGATATTTTATTTCAGCTTGGAACTGTTAT
>WEIT01010897.1:1906-12432 GCA_013389985.1 Dryoscopus gambensis | reverse complement strand
AGAAACCTGTCTATAGGCTTTGCAACCTTTAACTTTTATTCTTAAGAGATGAAGGCACTGTGGCGTAAATTTCCCACAGTATTAAAAGTGTTACAGTCTTGGTCAAATCCCATCCTATCTGGCTTTAAACACAGTACAGAAACACCTGTTAGCCTCAGTCCTCCGTGCAGAGGTTGTTGCCATTGATCATACTAACTCTGGCTCATCATGTCCTATTTGGCCTAAGCTTATGGGCAGCTCACAAGCTCCTCTGGTGCCCACCCCACTTTAGGAGCTAAATCTCGTTCAAAAGCCTCTGAAAATCTGATCTCAAATCCTGGACTAGCATCATGCTGAGACTTGAATTTAACTGAGTTTGTCCAGCATACCTATCTCATCAATTTCTCCCAGTTCATTATTTTTTCCGAAACCAGACAGGGACAAAACTAATGATAGACCAGTATCCACTGAGCATAGAACACAAACATAAAAAACAGACTAAGCTTTCTGGGGGGGAGGGGTGTTTGGTGCTTAGGGAAATGGTTTAGTTATGGATTTGGCAGCACTGGGCTAACAGTGGGATTCGATGATTATAAAAGTCTTTTCTAATGTAAATTATTCTACGATTATACAACAAACCTAGTTTTAAACTTAGCTTGTAACCCCAGTTTTGTGACATTGAAGTACTGCTTAGCTGTTTTCTTATATTTTCAAGCATTGGAGACACTTACCCTTAGCCGACTGTTTAAAACAACTGTTCAGACATGGGGCATGAATCTCTGGAGAAAATTTTGTTGTTACTCATCCTAGTCTTCATGGTTTGCCTGCTCAGTATATTTTTTTACCTCAAGGATTTTTTTTCTTGTCAGTGTCTATCATAAAAAAGGCCCAGTAAAAAGCCAGCAGTTCCATGTATAGAAATCTCTAAATAATTTTTTTCTAACTTTTACATGTTGCCTTTCTCTGTTCTCAGTGACTGTGTACATTACTAATTTTACTCAAACTGAAATGTAACTGTATGTAAACATAAAGTACAGGTGAACACGTGTACAGGTGTGCACACACTTAAACACATCATTTTTTTACACAAACTGCCATGTTCTGACCTGATTAAAACAGTCAGCGTGTGCAAGCTCTCAGGTGCGATATTAAATGAATATTCCTTTCAAGACTGCAAATTGCATAGATTTGTCACATAAAAGAACATTTAAGTCTTGAACTGATGGTAAATGTTCTAATTCTGTTGATAGGGGTACGTGTGCATTGAATAATATTGTCCTAAGAGGATTAACTTGTAGAAAATCAAGACACACTGTAGCACAGATTCTCAAAGCACTGAATCTTTCTATCCAAGAATGTGGAAATATACTTGTGGGTTTGCACCAAATCAATCTGAGGCTGCTTTATTCACAACACGTGTTTCCTTATGATTGTTCTGATGAAACTTGTCACAGGATAATTTGAATCATCTGCTTTTACAGCAGTACAGTTTACAACCCCCACACAGAGGAAAGACAAACAGAATGAAATAGTGTAAGGTTTAAGTTTGGCATTTTCACTCATTAAAGGATTCTCAGTATTCACTCTGACCTTGCAGTATACCAAATTAAAATAGTAGCTCCCTGAAACACCTTCTGGAAATTTGGCCCATTTTCTTATTTACATGTAGTCTGCTTTGATCACAAAATTTAAAATATTTCACTGGTTCTTAATTCAGTTTCTCTCAGACTTACTGTATTTTGTTACCAGCTCTATATTCCATTACCATTAATGAATATATTGGTGGCGGTGAGGGTTCTGTAGATGGTAAAGAAGGTTACCAGGAGCTGTATCCTATTCTCTTTCTTTACACTGTCTGAACTCCCTCATTTTTCTGAATAGAGCCTAAAATTGCATTCAGCTTTTCAGCGTAGTCAGTTACTTTTTTGCTTTGTGATGAATTCTGGATGCTAGCTATATTAGGGACTCTTTATTCAACTGCAATTAAAAGACTTTCTTCTTTTTTGATTATGGCATATTTTCCAAGAAATAATCTACTGAGCTCTCTTGAACAAAGCATACTAGAAAATGAAAGGGGAAAATATATATTAGGATGCATTAAATAGCAGTGATGGGGATTATCTAAAGTAGCCTTATGGGAATATTCAGAAAGGTAGAGTGGAATACATATGTAAATTTTTGCTGAATGAGGGCCTGAAATGATATAGAATATGTTCAGAACTCTATAGGTTAACTCATGTAGATACAAACCTTGCAAAAATAAAATACCCATTGCTTATATCTCTGATGATGCTCTAAGACCACTGCTGATTCTTAATACTAATCTGATACCATCTTGATTTTTAATGTTCCCCTTTGACATACCTAGATGCATGAGCTGTAATAAGATTGAAATGTTCAGAAGGATGATATTGCTGCAGGCAGAATTTTGAAAAAATCTTTAAGTGGCTCTTGCAAGAATCTGTGTGTGTTTTGAAACATCTTGACCAACTGCACAACATTAAAATTATTTCAAAATGTATTGGTAGTGCCTTTACAGTCATTTGTTGAACAAACATGCATGTGGTTATTCAGACGTAGTACATGAAGTAATTTTAAAATAACTTTCACTTCCACTATTAAAATTAACAAAAATTCTAAAATAAATGGTAATTTATGACACTCTATGACACTCTAGTTCTTTGACAGTATAGATTAGGATCTTCTCCAGTCAGGTCCATTTATTGTGGAGTGATCTCAGAGTGCATGAACTGTTTTGTTGTTTTTTTTTTTTTCATCTGAAGCTAAACTGGAAAACATGATGGAGGTATGGATCAAGTTAATACACCCCAGCCACAAATGGATATTCACCTGATATTAGCCATATGATGCGGCGGTGCTGCGCCACTCAAGGCACGCTGGGGTCACCCGGCTAGCTCTGCGCAGGTGCCGCCGTATGATGAGGAGCTGCCTCTCAGCCCGAGCCGAAGGGCCAAGAAGCAGCGAGGGATCAGCGCGATCCTCTCCACAGCATAATTAGCGAAGTCCAGGACAAAGGGTTGAGAGAGGGAGCAGTCAGACCACGGTCCAAGAGACAGCACTTTACTTCTCCAAACCCCCTCGGTCAGACTGAACCCAAATTACACTGCGCAACGCCCTTTTAAAGGGGGGTGGAAACCAGGGGTACAGACCAATCAGGTAACACTGGGGTGGGGTTTAGGGAGGGATGCAATTTACATAAAACCAATGAGGAACAACTTAGGATAATTGACATACACCTACTGCAATGACATTTCGAGTTTCCAAGAACCTTCCAGACTTAAGGGTAGTCCTGGGAAAGATTGACATGGGATAGGGGTCTGATTTACTGGATTGACAGGGAAGGTACTGGAAGAAGGGGAGGGGTCAGGGTGACGGGCAGGGGTTCGGGGACGGGCTTTGCCTTTATTTGGGGGTAAGGGTGGGGAATGGGGAGAACTTGGGAAAAACCATTATAACAATTTAACAGGGAAGTACAGAACATACCAAACAATTGCTAAATAGGATTTTTTCGCACCACCACAATATGAGAGCTAGTCTGAAGTAATCCTCCCGCCACAGAACATAATGGGATGGATCTCAAGTCTTTGTTAAAAACTATCTCATCCCACAGACAGCACACAACTACTGCCCTATGCCATTTGCTGAGGCAGATGCTGCCTAGCATGCACCTGCAGTAGTGCACTTTTTGGTCTAGCTGCTCTGAAATGTAATGATACCAGTTACAGTTCTGGTTCCAAGTCAGGATCCAGTACACATGTAAACTCCAAAACAGGTAAATTGAACAAAATTAGGAGGTTCCATAGATACATAAGAAATATCAGTATAGAATGCACAAACAATGCAACACAGGAAAGTGAGTTCATAAATAATGGACTACATGTTTAGAACATAGATTTATTAATAATAGATGCAGAAAGAACAGAAGAGGAAAAAGCTACCTTTCTGGGAAAACAAGTTTTTGAAGCAGCCTACCTGAGATTTCTGAAGAAATATGGGGAAGCTACAAAATTAAAACTTGAAATTAAAAAGATATGCACTTTTGATCAGACAGAGCAGTATGACAGGAAGATAACAGAAATCAAAGGCTTAACCTTCTATCCCAGGCCCAACTTTAGACACTGTTTTAAACACGATGCACTTGGGATGATGGCTGACTCTCTTTTCATGTTTCTAATAATGCTCTTGAGCAGGCTAATAATTGCTCTGAGAACATGCCAAATTGCATGTGCTGAATCATTTTCATTGGAAGGATACAATGTGCACAAGGTTTGGGTGTTGTCACCAGTATTATGATGATCACTGTAACACCATGACTGTGTGAGCCCTGATTTTTGCAGGGCCTAAATGCATATGCATATATGGACATTCAAGCACATTCCTATTCTATAGTACATACAATCTAAAAATTATGATTGTTCTATTTGTTCTCTAAGACCAAGGAAGTACTAGAAGCCTTGATCAAATGTGAAAGTAAAGTTGGAACACAATTCACTGAAATGGTTAATAATCAGCCTGAATAACAGGTCACGGAAGGGATGGTCTAAAAATTACCTTTCGCATCAAAGCCTGAATGAAAATACTGAACTCAATTAGGAACAGTTTTATTAGTGAGATATATATATATAAAAAAATATAGATACAAATATGTATATATATAAAATTGCAGTCATCAAAAATTTGAGATTTATTTTCAGCATAATTTCATCTAAAGCCCATGAAGAGAATGTTTCATATATATATTGACTTATCCTACCTCTCTGAATTACTGAGATATTTAAGGTTAGCTGAATCCTCTTTAGGAGTCCCTAAATAAAATGACTATAAAATGGCTTAGAAAATTCTATATACTGGGAAAGTTTTTTTTAGAAGGATTAAGTTATTTGAGTTGAAAATCAATGAAAAGAACATAGCATGTCCAGAAAGCACATCACTTCACCCTCAGATTGATATAAAACAGGTGGCTTTTGAGTGGATACATTACTTTAGATTACACACCTACCTTTTTTAGATATTGGTGGTGGGATCTACATGACCTCTTCTAGACAGCAAAGACTGGCACCCTAGTTAGTCTCCTTAGACTTCCACCCAGTGAAGAGAAGGTGCTTCTGAGCTGCAGTCCATTTCATCCTAAAGAAGTTGTCTAAAATATTTCAGATATGGTGTGCCCTATACCACCTATTTCCCTTTACGTAAGGAGGCCAGGGACAGTACTTCATGTGCTGGACTCTGTGTTGTGAAAGTTTCAAGTTATGTGATATTGGTAAGCACCTGAAAATTCAATCTTTATAACCTAAATACAAACAAAGGACTTAGTATAGCGCTGTCGCTTAATGAATATCTGTTCATGCCTTCTTTGTTCAGATTGTATGTATGTAGGCAAGTAACTTCAGTGGGTCACTTGTAACATAAGAAGCAATCCCCAGTACTAAGAACAAGATGACTGGAAGCAAAATTTGCACTGCATTGCAAGAGGTTAGTCTTCCTGGGAACAGAGACAGAAGAAATCCTAAAAGTGTTAATAATGTTGCTTCACGGCCACCACACTTCAGATAATCAATGTCTATGACTATCTGAAGGGAGGGCACCAGGAGGATGTTTCCAGGCCCTTCTCAGTGGTGCCAAGCAAGAGGCAACAGGCAGAAACTGAGGAAGAGGAAATTCCACCTGAATATGAGGGAGAACTTATTTACTGTGCAGGTGACTACTGAGCACTGGAACAGGTTGGCCGGAGACACTGTGGAGTCTCCCTTACTGGAGATATTCAAGAACCATCTGCAATTCTGTGCTACGTGCTCTAGGATGATCCTGCTTGAGCAGGGAGGTGGGACCTCTGCGGGAGGTGGGATCCACTGTGTGGGTGCAATCCACTGTGGCAGCTTCCAACTTGACCCATTCGGTGATTCTGTGACTACACGATAGAACAATTGAATCACTGTGGTCCTCCACAATCTGGGCAACAGCAAAATCTGATGCTTTAATGAAGCTCTCAATATTGCGTAAAGACAAACAATTAAATGCAGTTTGTAGATGGGGAAGCTGTTTCTCTTTGTTGCTTGTCAAGGCTTCTCAGAACTGCCATTCTAAGTAGAATATAGCTGAAAGTTGAGTGCTAATTGAAATAATAGCTTTTAATGGTTGAAAAATCCACAAATTCTGCTGGCATTTCAGAAAAGCAATTTGAGAAAGTATTTCTTTCAAAGGAAAGAAATATGGCTAAAAGCAGGATTGAAGAAATAAATAAATGAAGAAGATAAGGAAATATTTTCTTTTATCTTTGGGAGAATTTATTGATGATTCTTCTCTCTTTAGAAAAACTTCTGTTTCTCTTTGTTTCTGTAATCTGCCTGAGTGATTGCACAGTGTTTGTTGGCAGAACATATGGTGACTACCTGACCCAGTACATGCAGTCAGGCAGAATCCAGGCGGAGAACTAGTCACTGCACACTGAAATGTTTCTGAAAATTATCATTTGATGTGACCATTTTTCTTCCAGGTCTCTATTGCTGCTGTTAACAAGCAATTTAGTAAAATGACCAAGTGTATATTGCTTTCTGTGTATATATGTCTGCCCTTTTGCTGTATATCTGCTGTACAATGTGTCCTAGGGCATGAAAGGGTGTCAAACTGCCAATACGTGCACATTGTAGAAACACTGGCATCTCCTTATCCCTTCCATGGCCTGTTCAGGTACACAAGGACTAAGACCTTGACCTTAATGGAGATAAAGATGCCATAATAAGAAAATATAAATAAATAAAAAGAGTAGGATTTTCACATTATGTGGTTTCAACTCTTGCCCTATCCAGATCAACAAAGTATGTGTACTGTTGGAGTCTTTTGAATATTGTATTATTTATATTCTTGAAAAAGGAATTGAATATAAAGTGAAATTTTGAATTTGGAAGAGTCACTGATTTTTCTTTTAAGCATAGCTAAATTATTCCTTCCACCTATGCTTGTGCATAATTACCAATTTTAGCAATAACTGGACATAGTTCTGGGGCGATTAATTGTGAAGACTGAACACAGTAGGATGATTAAAGGAGTTTCCTTGTTTCCTATCATTCAAGACCCACTTTAGGTCAGAGAATATTTTCATGCTGTTCTTTTCCTGCAGTCCCTTGACGACAGCTGTACCCTGAATTTCAGTGGGTTAGACGGTTGGCCTTAGTCCCATATTATAATGAAAATATATTTTCTAACTGAGAGAAATCATGTTGGCATCTTTACTCTGTGCTCACAGAATGGTCAAATTTCCTTTTTCATAACATATTGAAGATGGGAGGACAAATCTTATATTTATAGATGACACACAAACTACTCTGCATCTTTTCTTGTGATTCTGTTTTGATGGGAAAAGCCTTTTCTTAGGCCTTTGCACAAAAAGAAAACTGGTATGTCTGTGTTCTGGCTTACTATTCAACTGTCTAATGCCATTCAAAAGTCCTGTAGTTTACAAAGGCAGAAAAAGGCTTGTATATCTTGAAGCTGTTCATACCAATTCCTTTTTCATGATATCTTTAATCTAATCTAAGTAGGAGTTCTTTCTTCTCCCTCCAAGAAGAGCTATTGGCATGTGCAGGTGACAGCACAGCAGCAAACACTGTTGGCATTAACTCTGAGGATTCAAAAGACCTAACTTTGTTGATGAGTAAAGTCAGAGAGCTGCCAGTGGCTTCAAGTTTAGAGGCTTGATCCATTGCCCACAGTGTCCACGGAGTTTTTTCCTGGTTTGTATCATAATTTGCTGCAAACACTTTAAATGAAGGTAATTTTTTTCTTATTTGTAGCATTAATGATACAGAAATAGATTTCAGCACCTTTTACATTCTCTTCAGTCATGTTCCACTAAGCCTGTGACCCATTTTTAACTAGAAATCTTAAAAAACCATTGAGATAAAAGTAGTGTTATGAATAATCCATTGGGAGTAAGAATACCTCCTTCATTCTTTCTTTCCCTCCTTCATTTATTTCTACCCACCTCAGGCCCTCATAATGTAATTTTTTAAGAAATTAGATCATCTATAGGTCACCTACCTGTATGTAAATTGTGTCAATTTTTTATTGCAGACATGCACATGCCTTTGTTCTGCCTGGGCATTCAAAAATTTTTTGCTGGTTTTGCTTTTGTGGTGATTTTGTAGTTGTTTTTCCTTTGCTATGCATAGTCGTAATTACATTATTTGGGTTTTTTTAAAAAGCATGCAAGAAAAATGTCATTGCTTTAGAGTGACTTTTCTCAATTAAATCAATGGTATCAGATAAGATTAGGAAAAACGCTTGCAAAGCACTGGTCAAAGAGAATGAGCCTCTTCATGTTAAATAAACTTTGAGAAAAAACTTCTAAATTATTTCTTTTGTATTATTTGTTGAGTGCAATCACAGATAATATTTGACCAAACAAATAACAACACGATCCCAATTTCCCCCAGAATAAACAGAAAGTGGATATTTTCCACCTCTGTATCTCTAAATAATAAATACCTTAAATTTGTACACAGCAAATAAATCAGTAGTTTAGGACAGAGCTCAATTCTTCTCCACATCATTTTTACAGCTGCAACGACTTCAGTGAAATTTCTGTGGAGTTGAGATTCACTGATGAGAATTAAACTTCTTGGTCTGGAGCAATGAGTCTGAATTACAGGCATTTGACAAAGGCAATTTCATTAGTGATTAAAAAGCATACAGAAAGCAGATATATGGGGCATAAGGGATAATACCTGGATGTTTTGGAATGAATCCAAGGAGGAAAATTCTCTAACTTTACAAATTTTAAAGGTATTTTGGTTCTTTCTCCACCTTTTTGCCAGTGGGTCTTTACATGCATTCCCACTTGTGATGGAGCAAATATTTGATATGATCTTTGATGGGCAGATAATGATCTGTTGAAACTGGTCAGCTTTAAATGAAGAAGTTTAATTTGCATCAGCTTATTAACCTAGTACCCCGTGAGCCTAAGTGAGTACAAGATGGCTGAGGACAGGAATGATGGTGCAGGAGCAGAAATGTGAGGCAGTGACTCATATCACACTATCTGTACTATACTATCTAAACTCTTTGTAAAACTGCACAGCCTTCCGGCTTAATGAGACTGAACTTTGCTTAGGCACCTTCTGTTGGCAGTAGAGAGGGACTTCCCCCAACCCAGAGCCTGATTTACGCACCCTGACTTGCCTTCTCTAGGTTTATATTGAGCAGGAGAAGAGCCCAAAAGATTTAGCCTGCACCCAAAAGAAAGTTTCTGGCTGTAGTCTGCAGTGCAAAGGGACATGTCCCCTCCTGCACATAAGCACAACACTCAGCCTTTCAGAAAGTGTTCCCAGCCTCACTTTTCTACTGAATAAGGTCATCAGTGTTATGATGCCTGTCCACAACGTGCATCAGCTGGCTCTCTTGGGGTAAGCCTGGAAATGTAGAGAATAGGGAACCCACCGTGTTATGTCAAATTAGAGAGTACCCCAGGAGGTGAACAGAAAATGCACACGTAATAATGAACAACATGTACCTTGCTCGTGTTTCTGACAACTGTAGTTTCAGTTTAATTATTCATATGAATACTTTGCTGGATTACTGCTGTTCTAAAAGTGCTTTTGCATATTTTATAAAAGTGATGACCTGGAAGCAGTACTCAGTCTGACAGGCAGTGCAGTAATCTGGGCTGCTTTTTAAAAGAGAGGGCATAGAACTGAAAGCAGAACCGTCCTCCTTTGTTACCTCAGCGTGGCAGTACTGTCCCTCCCCAGATCGCTGTGCAGATCAAGGACTTCACTATGTAGCAAAAAAACCTCCACACTACATAAAGTGCATACCCATGGAGCTACTGTCATTGCTTAATCATTCTACAAGTCAGAGAAAAATTGTTGCCTGTGGAGAAATTGTCGGTGACCTGTAGAGAGTCCATGCAGCTGGTCCCATTTTGTACTGAGGAACTGCAACCTCTATTTTCGCTTGTGCTGGGGCAGTGTGTGACCTTAAGCAAAGGCACTTTGCTATGGTTTTACCGCCTTGCTAAAGTGTCTGTGCTGATATTCCAGACAGATGTTTGCATAACCTATTCTTAAAGACCTCCAGTAGTGGAGAATCCACAATATCCCCAGACAATCTATTTCATTGCTTCATTATCATTACTGCTAGAAACTTTCCTAAATGGCATTTTTATCATAATTGCTTGTAGTTACTAGTAACTGATTTCCAGGATGCCAGATGTGTAAATAAAAGGGACTGTTCCTTCGTGAGTCCTCCATTTTCACTTTTCAACAAATTTAAATAAACAGTCTGTATTTGAGAAAATGGTCAGTCTAGATAACATTTAATTCTTTGCACTAGCCAGGACAACTACATTCCGTCAATTCAATGCCCTATGCAACTGAAATAGTGCAGAATAGCCAGAAATTGGCTGTGAACATCATCATAGAAATCTTGGTGGAAAACCTTCTGATGCTAAATATATATAAATATATGAAACTTTTTCATAGGGGTGTAAATATTTGCAGACTCTCAGCCTTTCCTTCATTTTGACATGA
>WEIT01010896.1:7456-20193 GCA_013389985.1 Dryoscopus gambensis | reverse complement strand
CAGCTGGATCCCTCCATATTCCCAGCTGGAGGACTTCCATCCCAACTCCCAGTGCAGGTGGAAAGCGCCTCGACCCCCAAATTTAAGGAGGAATTCAACAATTTCTCAATCTTTTTGGCTCCCTCCGCCCCTTGCTGCCGCTGGAAGCTGGATGGGAAAACTCAGTGGGTCCATGGAGTGACCCTGCCCCCTCTGGAATGCCCGAGGGGGCACTCTCGGGAAGTTATCCGGGGATTTCAGCCTCCGGGAAGAGTTTTGAGGTCAGTTTTGCCCATGGAGTTCTGCCCCCGGATCCCTCCTGATCCTGGCACACCCCAAAGCCGCAGAGGAATGTGGGACCGGCTCCCGATTTTTCAGATCCGAGGGGAAACTCCCTTCAATATCTGGGGTTTGCTCCCCGTGACTCACGGAGATAAAGCTCCCAAGGTCACCGAAGGAGCTGGGAAACCTGGAATTCTCCCCCACGGGCTCCCTGCTCCACTGGGATGTGCCCGGACAAGTTCCAAGCAATCCCTGGAGCTGCAGCATCCACCCCCAGGAACCTCAGGCTGGAATATCCCGGTTCGTGTGGAACTCAGGGATCAGGCCCTGAACTGGGAGCAAACCCAGGGCAGAATTCCTAAAATCCAGGGAAACGCTGGAGCTCCAAGGCCAGGCAGAGCTTTGATCCCCTCACCTGTCGGAGCACCCAGGGAGGCTCCGCTCTTTTGCAACTCCGACCAAGAATTCCACTCCAACCACTCCAGAGCCGGAGAGCCGGGATTCCAGCCCTTGGAGAACACGGATCCACCCCCGGGCCAGACTTCCAAGGGCTCTCCAGGCCTTGGAAATGCCTCCGCGCTCACGTCATGGCTGGAACGCTCCGGGAGCCGCGGCTCCCGCACCGCCAGCTCCAATCCCTCGGGATTATCGACTCCTTGAAACCTTGGAAAAGCAGCCAGGGAAGCACGTGGGCTGGGGAGCCAGGGTTTGGGAAGCAGAGCCCAAATTCCGGAGCCCACTGCTACTCCTTCCCACCTCGGAGCAGATCCCAGCTCTCTGGGGATTCCAGCTGGGAAAGGAGGCCAGAGCCCTTTGGAGGGGGGGGATCTCTGGGATTGGCCACCAGGAAGGTGGGAAGCAGGATTTTCCCTCCTTTCTGCCAAATCCTGGCACTGTGGAGGTGGGAAGGGGCCTCTGGATGTGGGACGAGGTCTCAGGAGGTGGGAAGGAGCCTCTGGATGTGGGAAGAGGTCTCGGGAGGTGGGAAGTGGCCTCTGGATGTGGGAAGAGGTCTCGGGAGGTGGGAAGGGGCCTCTGGATGTGGGACGAGGTCTCGGGAGGTGGGAAGGGGCCTCTGGATTTCTCCCCCCAGCCTCCAGCGGGATGAGGTGTGAAGCCCTCGCTTTGCTCAGTCCTCATGGAATCACAGAATTCAGGGAATATTCTGGCTGGAAAAGGCCTCGGAGGTCATCAAACCCAGCCTTTGTCCCTTTCCCACTTTATCTGAGCGCTGAGTGACAATTCCAGCTTGGGCACCTCCAGGGATGGGAACTCCACCAGCGTCCCACTCCAAGCTTTTCCATAAAGGAATTCCTGATATCCAGCTGAACCTCCGCTGAGGCCATTCCTTCCCTTGTTCCCTACCACCTGTTTCCTGAGGGAATATCCCGATCCCCACCTGGCTGCGCCCTCCTTCCAGGTGAGAGGTGCAGCTTCCCAGTTAGAATTCCCAGAGGGAAGATTTTCCTTGCTTTCCCCAGGCTTCGGCTGGGAGCTGGGTGTGCCTCTGCCCTGGGGGATATCCACGAATTTAACACACGGAACCCTGGAAGCAGGGGCTGCCCGGGATCATGGATAAATGAATGCGGGATCAGCTTCCCGGAGGGGAAAACTCCAGGGTGCTAAAAGGCTCTTTGATCCAGCCGGGAGAAGATAAATGGGATGAATGGGATAAATGGGATAAATAAACAGGACCTGCTGGAAGCACATCCACGCTGGGAACACAGATGATTAATTACGGCCTTTTCCAGCCGCAGAACTCCAATCCCATTCCTTAAAAAACGCCGGAGGCTCCGAGGGAAGAGCACGTTTTGACACCGGCCTCGGAAACTCTCGGAGCCAGCGATCCAAGCTCGTTCCCGAACCCTTGTTTAAATATTTTCCCTGCTCCTTCCCCGCCACAGCCCGTTTGCCGTGTGCATCCCACGCCGGAGCCAGGGAGGAAGCGTTCCTGGAAAAATCACAAAGCCACTTTCAGCCGCAGAAATCCCCATCCCGAATCCAAACAGGGAAGCCTCTGTCCCTTGCCAGCCTAGGCTGGGTTTCCGCCCGGAATTAGGCAGGGAAAGGGAAGGGGCCGCTTTTCCAGCTGCGGGGTGGAAATCCTGCTTTTTCCAAGGGGCTCTTTCCGAGCTCCACGCTGACGGGATAGTCAGGACTCCCTGGACCGATGGCCACGGAAGGGAATGCTCCGGGGGAGAGGGCTGTGGGCATGGAAATGGGTTTCCATGGAAAATCTGGGTCATTCCTCTAACAGCTCTGTCTGGGAGGGCTGGAAAGGCTCGTTCCTGGAGCGGGAATCAGACAGGTATTTCCTGGAATACGGGGTTATTCCAGGACGGTTATTCCAGGGAAGGGGGGTGAGGATCTTCAGTTTGCCCCTTGGATCACATCCAACCTGCTGGGAATGTCCTGGGAAGCCCCCTCAGGATCAGCCCCTCAGCACCAGGGCATGGATCAGCCCCTTCCCTGTGACATTCCCGGTGACCCGGAGCCACCCCGATGTTAATGGGATAATGAGTCTCTGGTGGGGAAAAACGGAATTCCAGAGGATGCTCCGGAGGGCTGGGATGGCCGGGATGCAGCGGCACGTCCCATCCCGCACATTCCAGGCATCTCCATTCCACTGATGGGATGGAAAAACACCTCTGTCCCACGGAGAGGAGGCCGAAAGGAGCCACCGGCAGCTCCAGGATTGTCTCCCATTATTAATCAGGAGCTGGACATTCCCAAGGCTCTCCCAGGGAACAACCAGGAGAGAGCAGAGGGTGAGTGGCAAGGATCCTGATTTTTCCCAAATGAAGCTCCTTCCTGCTCTCATCCTGGCAACTCCAGCGGCAGCTGTCCCTGCATCCCACAGATCCACAGCTCATTCCCACCCTCCGTGAGTCCCCTCACCCTCATCCCACCGGATCCCACAAGGACAGGCTGGGCTCGCTCCCAGGAAACCAAGGAAGTCATGGATCGTCCTGATGTGTAGCACCAACATTTTCACGGCAGGTCTCTTCCAGAGGGGATATTCCAGAGGCTTGGAGGATGCGGAGCCGGTGTCACCTGGAGGTGACACTTGGGACCAAGATACAGATGGGGTGGGAAGTATGGCTTGACCAAGGCGTGGATGTGGTGGGATTATGGATGTGACCAAGGCATGGATGTGGTGGGATTATGGATGTGACCAAGGCATGGATGTGGTTGGAGTTACGGACATGACCAAGGCATGGATGTGTTTGGGAGTTATGGACATGACCAAGGCATGGATGTGGTTGGATTATGGATGTGGTTGGATTATGGATGTGGTGGGATTATGGATGTGACCAAGGCATGGATGTGGTTGGAGTTACGGACATGACCAAGGCATGGATGTGACTAATGCATGGATGTGGTTGGGAGTTACGGACATGACCAAGGCATGGATGTGGTTGGATTATGGATGTGGTTGGATTATGGATGTGGTTGGATTATGGATGTGGTGGGATTACGGATGTGGTTGGATTATGGATGAGACCGAGGCATGGATGTGACCAAGGCATGGATGTGGTTGGAGTTATGGATGTGGTGGGATTATGGATGTGACCAAGGCATGGATGTGGTTGGAGTTACGGACATGACCAAGGCATGGATGTGACCAAGGCATGGATGTGGTTGGAGTTATGGATGTGGTGGGATTATGGATGTGACCAAGGCATGGATGTGATTGGAGTTATGGACATGACCAAGGCATGGATGTGACCAAGGCATGGATGTGGTTGGGAGTTACGGACATGACCAATGCATGGATGTGTTTGGAGTTATGGACATGACCAAGGCATGGATGTCGTTGGGAGTTACGGACATGACCAAAGCATGGATGTGTTTGGAGTTATGGACATGACCAAGGCATGGATGTGATTGGGAGTTACGGACATGACCAAGGCATGGATGTGGTCGGATTACGGCTGTGACCAATGGATATCGTTGGAGTCACAGAGAACAGATCCATCCAGGGTGTTCGAGCACCGGGAGACCCCAAGATTTTGTTTAAAACCCGACAGAACAGCTCAGAGCCCCTCTGTGGTGGAAAGTCGGGAGCTGGGGACCCTGGCTGCGCTCCCTTCCCGCGGGATCGGCCGGCCCCCTGCTCCCGCTGGGCAAACACGGCCGGAGGAGATAAGGGCTGTGTGCACAGCTCTCCGCCAGGAATTCCGAGCCCGACCTCCCTTCCCAACATCCACCTGCTCCCGGCTCCCTCCCCGTGTCCCAGCTGCGCTGGCCTCGGCCCCTTCACCCTTCCCGTTCCCACTGGGAATATTCCATGCTGCTCCCGTTCCCGCACTGTGCTGGGGAGATGGCGCTGGGCGCGCAGCATCCCAAAAAACTGATGGGATGTGGGATACCATCTCCAAACAAAAGGTTGAGAAGATGAGCGGGAGGGAGTTGGGATTTTGAGGTTGGGGTGCTGGGATGAGTCCCGCTGACGTGGACCCAGCAGACTGGGAACGGTAAAACCGGGTTTAACATTAGTACGGAGATTCCTGGGAGATTAATCCCGGAGATAAGCGGGACAGCGGCGAGGCTGGAGGGCCCCGTGGCTCAAACAAAGGGATCGGGGAGCGGGAGCGGGGAAAGACGGATGGGTTGTTAAACATTGCCAGCATACCTGGCTGGAGCCATTCCCGGGTCACCGGGAACGGCAGCCGGGATTTGGGGTGGCGGATCCGACCAATTCCAGCCAACTTCCACCCTCTTCCTTATCTCCGGCTCACGCAGGGGTGATTTCGGGATTCCAAAGGTGCTCCGGGACGTGGAAAACATTCCCAGCTGCTTCACGGTGTCCAAACCCACCCCACTCAGCTGGGGCTGTCATGCCAGGGGCTCCCAGCATTCCCAGCAGAAGGAATTTGGTGTCTCCACGTGGGTTTCCCCCTTCCAAACGTTTTCCACAGGGTCCAAGGAGTGCCCATTTGGGCAATTTGGAGCTTGCTCCAGCCTCTAAATAAGGGAATTTTCGCCCTCTCCAGGTGCTGACCGTGGGATCCATCCAGCCTGTGGGATCAATTCTCCCTGAAAACCGGGAAGACTGTGGGATTAAAACTGACTCCTCCAACAACATCCCCAGGCAGCCTCACCCCTGTTTTCCCGTCAGGTGCCTGGGGAGAAAATCAGGATAGATCCCGTCAACTTCTCGGCCTCTCCATCAAATCCTTTCCCTGCTCCTCCATCAAATCCCTTCCCGGCGTCTCCCAGCAGAGATGAGCCACTAAAGAACGGGATGTCAGGGCCGCCCGGCTGCTCCCCGCCATCCATTATCCCACTCCAAAGGTCTCACCTCTCCAAGAGCCCCATCCATCCCCATTTCCAGGCGCCCAGGGCGGCCCCTCCCCTCCCAGCCCTCGGAGCCCTCTGCTTTCCATCAGCTTTTCCGAGACAATGGGTGCCTGGAAGCTCCTTAACTCCTCGGGAAGGTGGGGGCATTGTGGACACAACCCCGGTGCTGGGGGATGGCTCCCGGGAAAAACTCGCACCGGGGACACCCCTTCCTTCCCGGAAAAGCGGGATCACATCGCCCCAGGTTTTTCCCTGCATTTTTGAGGGAGTTTTCCCGGTGTTTTTCCCCAAATTGGATGCTCCTAAAATCCCTGGGATATCCAGGGGGGGTAATTAATGGGATTTGTGACTCTCTTTGACATCCCGAGCCATAATTTGGGATTGGGAATATGACATCCTCTGCCAGGGCAGCCGGCAGATTTCTGGAAGCTTGGGATGAGGCCAGGAGCAGAAGATGTCTTGTGGGAATCATCTTTTCCAGGCAGGACCTTCCCGGGACGACACCAATCCCATCACACGGCATTTCCCGGGAATGCATGGCGGACACACGCGACCCGCACGGGAATTCCCTCTGCATCCCTCGGGCTGGATCCAGGGAGCCCCCGCAGTCCAGGAAACCTGGGATACCAGGAATTCCATGCAGGCTGTCCAAAAATTCCAAGGAGAAGATTTATTATATTGTATAGGTTTTTATTAAAATTATTGCTGATATCGTCGCTCTTTTTTTTTACTATTCCCACCATTCCCAAAATTATTTTGGGATCGGAGCCCAACACTCTCAGCACAGACCAAACACGGATTTGGGCTGGGGTTTACACCCCCTCAGGCGGACTCCCAAAAGAACCATGGATGTTGGAAGTGCAAGGGGGCATGAGGGGCTCCGGGCCCATCCAGCTGGACCTGGAAAACGCTGGGATGGTGCTGGAGCAGTGCTGGAATGATCTCTCATTCCAAGGCCCTATCGGCTGGCGGAGAACTGGCGCTGGCACCGCTGCCAGGGGCACTTTATTCCCTTGGAAAGGGAGGCAGCAGAATTCCAGTGCCAAATCCATTGTTCGTGGAGCAGGAATGACTCCGGGCCCTGCCAGGTTACAGAGCTCCCATTGTTATTCCAGAGCTCGGGATCAGCCGGCTTTGAAGTAGCTGAGGCAGGAACGCTCCTTCCTCTCTGCTTTGCTGCTTTTATTCCTTGGGTTTTCCCCCCAGTTCCATGACTTATCTCGGATAGGATTGGAATGAGAGGAGCTTTAGGGTCGCTTCCAACCGGAATCGTTCCATGATCTGGGCTGGAAGCGGCGCGGTGGGAAGTTGGGCGGGACCCCCCAGGACCAGGAACGCTGGCTCCAGTTCCGGGTGCTCTCAGGTTTGGGATGAGCTGGACGCAGGCGGGAAGCAGTGGATTCCAGAGGATCGGAGTGCTGTTGGATTTGGAGCAGTGGGATCAGCCAGCTGGGAATCTCCATGGGACACGGGAATGTGGGATGATGCTCTCGGTGGCTCTTTCCTCTCTGCTTTGCTGCTTTTATGCCTCAATTTTTTTTTTTTCCCCCAAGCCCCAGTTCCATGATTTATCTTCAATGGGATTTGGAATGAGAGGAGCTTTAGGGTCGCTTCCAACCGGAATCATTCCATGATTCGGGCTGCAAGCAGCATGGTGGGAAGTTGGGCAGAACCCCCCAGGACCAGGAATGTTGGCTCTGGGCTTTGGATGTCGGGGCGAGCCGGACACGGGTGGGAAGCACCAAATGCCAATGGATTCCAGAGGATCCAAGTGCTTTTGGGAAATCTGGGACTCTCCAGTGGGATGTGGGAATGTCGGGCCATCTCCAGGTGCTTCCTGGCCACCTCTCCCTGCCTTATCCCACCCCTCGAGCCTGTGCATCCCTCGGGAAGGAGCCGCTCCCTCCGGCAGCTCCTTCTCCCAGCTTTGTATCCAATTTAACCGCTGGATTTGAAATGCCAGCGGAGTTAAGAGGAGCTGATTAAAAAGCGGGAGCCTCATCCCAGTTTTTAAACATGGAGTTGCTCGGCCGTATTTACATTCGTGTCAACTTTAATTTAAATCCCGCATAACGATATTTGCTTCCCTAAATTTATTCCCCGGGAACGCCGCGCAAATTACCCGGCACCGCCGGCACCTTCTCTTTGTCTCTGGCGGAGTGGCTCGGGAATGAGCTCCGGGAAGTGTCATTCCGCCTCTTTAACGTCTCATTAATTAACCCATCCCGCTTTCAGGATGAGGTTGGAGCTGCCGGAGCCCGGAGAAAGAATTCCGGCTGGATCTGCCTTCAAAATGGGAGTTGGGATAGGCTGGGTGAGCCTCGTCCCTTCCGACTTGGGATATTTCATGGGAATTCATGGAACTAGGGGGCCCAACCATGGGAAAGGCATAAAACCCCTTTTCCTGAGGGATTTTGGGATGGGCCATTGCAGGAATAGAAATCCCAGTTGGATCTGCCTTCAAAATGGGAGTTGGGATAGGCTGGGTGAGCCTCGTCCCTTCCGACTTGGGATATTCCATGGGAATTCACGGAGCTAGGGGGCCCAACCACGGGAAAGGCATAAAATNCATAAAACCCCTTTTCCTGAGGGATTTTGGGATGGGCCATTGCGGGAATAGAAATCCCGGTTGGATCTGCCTTCAAAATGGGAATCGGGATAGGCTTGGTGAGCCTCGTCCCTTCCAGCTTGGGATATTCCTTGGGAATCCACAGAATCAAGGAGCCCAGCCCTTTTCCTGAGGGATTTTGGGATGGGCCATTGCGGGAATAGAAATCCCGGTTGGATCTGCCTTCAAAATGGGAATCGGGATAGGCTTGGTGAGCCTCGTCCCTTCCAGCTTGGGATATTCCTTGGGAATCCACAGAATCAAGGAGCCCAGCCCTTTTCCTCAGGGATTTTGGGATGGGTCTTCCAGGGGATGCAGCGTCAGAGCTGGGAACATCCGGGCGCTCTGGGGTTTCAGGGATATGTGGGATGAGCTCTGGGCAACGCAGAAACGACGGGAGCCTCCTGCCTTCCAGCCTGACCACCCTGCAGGAGAAAGTGGGAAAAGCGGGGAAAAAACCACCCCCCAAAATCCAGTGATCCCTTGGATTTTTGGGGTAGCTGGAAATGCCCCTTGGAATGCGGCGTTCCTGCAGCTTGCTTGGAATGAGGACAGGATTCCTCGCCCAAAAGGGTTTCCTTGCCCCAAGAGGTTTTCCATCGCCCAGGAGGATTTTCCCTTTATCCAAGAGCTTTTCCTTGCCCCGAAGGCATTTCCCTGCCCCTGCAGCCTCTCCTTGTCCCACAAGGATTTCCTGGCCATTCCCAAAGATGCCAGCTGAGGGGTGTGGGATGAACCAGCCAGGGGTGCACGGAGCCTCATTCCGGAGGCCGGAGCTTGGCTCAGGAGCGCCAGCAGAGGCAGCTTCCGCTGGATCCATGGAATCAGGAATGGGCTGCACTCCCACCCGGCCGGAGGAAGGGGCTCCGCAACAAAAGGGGTTGGGGATCCATGGAAAAGCCACGGGCCGGAGCCCAGATCTTGGCTCGGGAATGCCAGCGGAGGCAGCTTTTCCTGGATGGGTGGGATAAGGGAATCAGGGAATCAGGGACCGGCTGCAGCTGTGCCCTTATCTGGCCGGAGGCCGGGGCTCCGCAACAAAAGGGATTGGGGAGCCGGGTGATCCATGGAAAATCCACGGGCCCGGCATTGTGGCCGCCCTTCTGCTGAGCAAATAGTCCAAACTGTTCATTCCCATCTCCCATTCTCTCCCCGGAGCGCTGTTTGTGTCCTTGCATTTCATTCCGCGGGAAGATTGCTCCCTGGGCCTGTGAGCAAACAGTCCGGGAAAGAGCCAACTATCCCGGCTTTTCCCTGGAGAACTGGCATTTTTATTCCAGCTCCAAGCTGTCAAAGAGCTGGAGAGTTTCTGTCCGGATCCTGAATTAATTGCTTTAAGCTGGAGCAGCCTCCAAATGGCCGGGAGATGTTTATTAATAACGGTTCTCCCGGGTTTTTTTCCCGGAATATTTTTTGTGTTTGTTTTTTTTGTTCCAAGCTGTGCTCTCCCATCCCGTGCCCTCCATTAAAGCGCCCGGCCCAAGGAAAAGCCGCTTACAGGGAATTAGGGAGCGGCTCCCGAGGTTTTGGCGGTCGGACTTTGGGGGCGCCGGGAAGGAGACGGAGGCGGCTCAGCGGGAGAGGCAGCGTTCAGCCCAAACCTCCTCGGCAATTAACGAGGAAATTAACGCCGGGGAGAAAAAAAAAACATTCCAGGTGGGAATGAAGCGGATTCGTGTTAAACACAAAATTATCTGGGAGCGTGGCCACCCCACTCTGAGGAACGGAGGAATAAAGCAATTCCAGCGCCGCCGGAAAAGCGGGAGCCGGGAGCGCCTTTGTGTAAATTTCCCACTTGACTTTTCATTATGTACCTGCCCCAAATCCATCTGTATGGATGGGATCAGCGTGGAATGGGAGAGATAAAAGCCGGAATAAATGTGCTTTGCATATCCCACCACTGAGCCCCCCTCCCCTTTCCCCGGAGCCGCTTTTCCAGGCAGCTGCATTTTCGGGAATAAATCATTTTGCCGAGGGAAGGAGAGGGGAGCGGAGTGGGGCCGCTCAAGTGTTTGCTTGGAATATTGATCCTGTCAGAGGGACGGCGGTTAATGAGTAACCGGGAAAAATATGCCGGATCTGCCTGGGCTCCCGGCCGGAGCGTGGATACGGCTCCGGGGCCCCTCTGGATCCGGGAGCGGAGCCTGGGGCGGGCTGGAGCAGAGGGAGAAGGGGGACGGGGCCTGCATCCCACAGGGAGGCCCCGAATTCCAGGGCGTTTGGAATCCCAGGGCTTTCTGCATCCCAAATCCTGCCTCATCCCAAATCTTGCTGAATCCCAAACCCGCAATATCCCAAACGCTGCCAGAACCCAATCCCTGCCGCATCCCAAACCTCACTGTATCCCAAATCCTGCCGCTTCCCAAATCTGCTGCACCCCAAACCCTGCTGCGTCCCAAATCCTGCCCCGTTCCAGACCCTGCCACAACCCAGTCCCTGCCCCGTTCCAAACCCTGGTGCATCCCAAACCCTTCCCAAACCCCTCTGATTCCCAAAGCCTGCCAACCCCCTTGCTCATTCCTGTGAACGTGGATATGATCCTGTGGAATCAGCCTCTTGCGCATCCAGGTGGTTCTCCCTCCCCTCATCCCAGCGGGAGCCATTCCTGATCCCAAATATCCCCGATTTCGCCTGGATGAAGAATATTCCTGCCTTAAAACCAGTTGGGATTCCTGCCCTATCCATGGGATAATCCAGAGCCTGGAGCGAGCTCCCTGTCCTGCCCAGCTCTCCCTTCTCCCACCCCACCTCCTTTTCCATGAATCCCAACACCTTGGAGAGCTGGATAACGCTCCTCTCTCTTTTTTTCCCCCCTTGTGAGGAGAACTCCTGGTGGGATTTATTTTCCCGTCAGGAACAGGACAGGGAAAAGGTTAAGAGGCACTTCAGGAGATCCACCCCATTCCCGGGTTTTTATTCCCGGTCCCATTTCAGCAGCTCCCGTCATCCCAAGTGATGAATTCCTTCTCCTTCTCCTCCTTCTCCTCCTTTTCCTCCACGTCCTCGTGCCGGGAAAAGCAGCCCCGCTCCAGCACCTGCTTCCCGCTGGGTTTATTCCTTGGAGGATCTTTCCACACGGAATTTCTCCCGGTCAGGCAGCGGATTTTTGCCTTTCCCTATGGAAAAGGCCCTTTCCCGTGTTTTTCCTTCTCCCCCTAGAAATCCACACCGGGAATTTATGGGAGAGGAGGGTGGGGAAGGAGAGGAAACAAAGGGAAAAGCGGGGATGAGTCGGCGACTTCCCAAACCAGAGATTTGGGTGCTCCCAAAAATCCGACTCTGCCGTCAGCTCGACGTCTGCAGGGATTTCATGGGTTTGGGAATGATGGCTCCGATCGGAGCCAGCGGGGCAGAAAGTCCTGGAAAAGCCCCTTTGGAAGCAATTCCCACCTTCTGTCCCCTTTTCCCGCCCAGGGCTGCTGGATTTGTTCCCCACCACCCCCCCTGCTCCATTCCCAGGAATGCTTCCAAAATGGATTCGTGCATCCAAACTTCCATCCCTTCCCTGTTTTCCTCCTGCCGTGGATCCCAGGACTCCAAGGTGGGACATTCCGGGAAGGCTTTGGAAGGAGTTTAGTCCCCACTGGATTTTGTGGGATTTTTCCTGCCGGAAGGTTTCCTCCTCTCCAAAGCCTTCCCTGCGCTCACCCTTGGGAAACCCCCCCCAGATTTCTGGGAAACTCAGCATTCCCGAGGCGCTGTTCTGTTTCCCGCTGTTTCTATGAAGGCCGGCAGGATCCATATCCCGTCTGGGATCCATATCCAGGCCGCGTTCCCGCTCCTGTCGGGAATTACTGGAGCGTGACCCAGGTATCGCTGCCGAGGACAGACACAAAGAGGCAATCGGAGATGGGAATCTTGGCCTTTAATAGGGATGAGGACACGGATGAATCCCGATTTATCCCAACTCCCGCTGCCAGCGGCTCCGTGTCCATTAGCTGAATAAATAAAGGAGAGTCCAGGGAGAGCGGGAGCAGGGAGCAGGGATGAGCAGAGCCTTCCAAGGGCTCCCAAATCCCTCAGTAGCTCTGCCTTGGGAAGCGGGGCGGGAATCAAATCCCCACCTTTCCTCTCCAGCTGTTTTCCAGCAGGGATAAGGAGCATTCCTGGTCATGCCGGTGGGAGGAAAACCCTGTGGAAAAGTGCTCCTTCCCAAGGGAGAGCTCCTTGTCCGGCCTTGCTCGGGATCCGGATGCGGGAATCAGTGGAGTGCCGGGAATTCCTGAAGCAGGGCCTCATCCTGGATGATCCCTGCCTTTCCCACATTTTCCTTGGAAAAGGGCTCT
Source organism: Dryoscopus gambensis (assembly GCA_013389985.1). Taxonomy (NCBI): domain Eukaryota; kingdom Metazoa; phylum Chordata; class Aves; order Passeriformes; family Malaconotidae; genus Dryoscopus; species Dryoscopus gambensis. The sequence goes on along the minus strand of WEIT01010896.1, from coordinate 7,734 downwards.
GTGGTCTGGGGGAAGCGGAGAGGGTGGAGCGGGAATGAGGTGGGATGTGAGGAGGGGGAGCTGCTGGAAGGGGGTGGGAAAAGAAGGGAAAGGGGGAAGGAATGAAAGGGGGAAAGGGGGAAAAGGAGGGAAAAGGGGGGGAAGGGGAAAGGAAAAAAGGAAGGGAGAAGGGGAATGGAAAAAAGAGGGGAAAGGAAAAAGTAAGGGTAAGGAATGGGAAAGAAAAAAGAAAAGGGCAGGGAATAACTGAAAGGTGAAGAAAGGAAAAGGGGGAGGGA
>WEIT01010895.1:66645-91188 GCA_013389985.1 Dryoscopus gambensis | reverse complement strand
TGTAGTTATCAGTTTAAGCTGGTGAAGTGTCTGGGGCACAAGTTTTATGAGGAATGGCTGAGGGAACTGGGGTAGTTTAGTCTGGAGGAAAGGAGGCTGAGGGGAAGACCTTATTGTTCTCTACAGGTACCTTAAAGGAGGTTGTACACGGGTGAGGGTTGATCTCTCTTCCCAAGATACAGGACTAGAGAAAATGGCCTCAAGTTGCACCAGTGAAGGTTTTGATTGGATATTAGGAAAAATTTCTCCACTGAAAGAGTTTCCTTTATTGGAACAGGCTACCCAGAGAAGTGGCTGTGTTACCATCCCTAGAGATATTTAAAAGATGTATAGATGTGGCATTTGAGGATCAGAGTACTGGATTAACAGTTGGACATGGATGATGATCAGGGTGTTTTCCAACCCAGACAATTCTGTGATTCTGTGATTCTATGATTCTTCTAAGTTTGGAGATGAAAAAAAATGTGGACTATACTCTGATGTGCTGATCTCAGCCTGTCATGAAGAGGCCTATCTCACAACCATCAGCTGTGACAGCCAGCCCAGAAATTGGAAGAGGAAAAAAGAAAGAAGGAAAAAGTCCACACATGGTACTGGAGTAGATTGGCCTGAGGCATATGACTTTCCTTCTGGTGGATGGGTGAACAATGTTTAGTTGGTTTTGTTGCATATTCCCCAGGCTGGCTGCCACATCTCATCAGAGGAGACCTCATCCTTCTTGGGGTAAGGGACTATTTTCACAGAAAGACTTGAATGTTACAAGTGCACGATGGCCTTCTCTTCCTTAAATAAACATTGCAGCTCCTAGTCCTCCTGCAGTATCTCTGTAGCCTTTTATCCCAGCAGCATAATGCTTTTCCCTTCAGGTGATATGCAAGTTCCATATTAATGTCTGGCAAATTAAATAAGTAATGGGAGAAAAATATGGGCACAAAAGGAAAGTCCTGCTGTTGTGGAGAAGACCACAAATGCGTAATATTTCTTTTCTTCTTGAGCTTTTTTCTTCTTTCAAGCATAGAAACCACTTTCTACTTGCTGGCAGTGTTTGTTTCGTATCATTCAGGAACATTTTCCATCCTGTTAGTGGTTGGGCCCAAGAAGAAAGCTTGCCCTGATTGCTGTACCACTTAAAAAAGGAGGATGTGTGATGTTGCCATCTAAACAGTTCCTGTGGTAGGAGAAGGAAAACAGTTTTGAGGTAACTTGCTCTATCTTATGAGACCCTGCTCAGAAGGCGTATGAATTCCAGGAACTAAGCTCTTCTTGGGGGCCACGTAGGCGTTTACATGTTGGCTTAAATCCTGGGCCAAGGGCAGAAGTGGGTGTAGGGTTTGGCATGATTTTTCTTGAAGGATTTGTAGACATCAGTGTAATGCCCCATGCATGCTGTTGTCAGTTGTTGCTGTTCAGGGATCGGTATCTGAGCTGCTGCTGAAGGAAGGCACAGCTGGGATCCCTGTGAGCAGGGAGGCTGTGACAGCTCTGAGTATGATATCGATGGCTGTGTGGTACCTGGCGATGTCTGAGGATTTCTGGTAGTCATAGGAGATAACCTCATCAGAGGGAAAAGAAATCCCCTCACATGGTGCATATCTCAGACTTGCCATCTGAAAGCTTGGCAAAACATCTGTGCCAGGGTTTAGTGTGATGAAAAATGTTGATGTGCTGATGGGTAAGAAGAGCATCCTCTATATACTGCTTTTGGGGAAAAAAACCTACCAAACAAAACACCGCTCAACAAAAACCCAAGTCAACCAGTGAGAGTTGCCTTGTTCTTTTATTTGATTTCTTTTCTTTCCCTGCCCTTCCTGTAAAGACAGGAGAGGTTTTTGAGTGGGTGATTGAAGGCCTTGGTTAGACAGCTTACTGTCTCCCCTTTCAGCCACCCCAACCAGAGGTGAAATTTATCAAGATGGTTTTCCTGCAGTTTTAACTAGTTACTGCCACTGGAGGAACAAGTGTCTCCTGGGTCACCACTGTAGCAGAAATGGTCTTGGGTTTGTCTGTTTATAGGACTAATGTGTTGTGATTTTTTTTTTTCTTTCTCGCCTAATTTCCATATAAGCAATTCTTCCCTCCAGCCCCCAAAGCATTTCCTTTCTGATCTGCTGAATCAGTTGGAAGGGAGAAAGAATGGTGTTGCATTCTTATGATCCATCATATTTGATCCAGTGTAGGGGCTGGGTTCAGCATTTCTTGGTGTTATCATTTGCCTTTGGTTTTCAATGGTCTCTGCTTTGGGTACCATTGTTCAGCAGTGAAACTTTTCAGGAAAGTGATGGAGTCACTCTGTAGTTGTGCTGCTTGGCATGAGAAAGGGAACAGGTTCTTCTTCTTCCTGCTTAATGGAAGTGGTGTGCAATGTATTTGCCTCCTCTTACAGATTCTAGTAAACATTTTTTAATGTGTTTTTTTCAATTTTCTGTTTTGCACATGTGTGAGTTGCATTCTTACACAACTATTGCATCTTCTCCCTCTCCAAACTTCTTCACAGAGCTGAATTATGTTTTATTCTGTGGTATAGAATTCTTTGTACAGAATTTCTTTGGTTACATGTCTTAGGTTGTTTTTAAAACTTCAACCCTAATCGTTAGCAAAAAAGGAGCTCTGTGACGACACATATCATAGAGACAGAATTTGAGGCTTTTAAAAGATAAATATAATTTGCAGAGAGTTTGGATCTAAAACAAAAAAAAAGCAGACGAAAAACAAGCATTCCCAAATGTGTAAAGGAATGTACTAATCCCAGAAGACTTGAGAAGATTGCTTCCACAGATGGACATATCAAGTCCAAGTCTCTGATGGCCTGGAGATGAAACATCCTGGAATCTGAGGTCTAACTGTCCTGTGCATTTAACCCTACTTAACTTCCTCACCAATGTGCCCTAGACAGAAATTATACTAAAAATGCAGCTTAGAAGTGCTATATTTTCTAGAAGAAAATATATTATGAGGCTGTCATAGTTTTTCAGAAATGAGGCATCAAAAACTCAGAAAACTGCCAACCATGTAAAGGCATAGAAACCTAGTTTCAGAATCTAAGTGTTTCTCCCCATTTCAGAAGAAGAAGCTAATTCAGGTCAGAATAGTGCAGGAGGTTGCAGTTTTGTTATTTTTTCCCCCTCAAATTGCAGAACTTTAAAATTTCGGATTTAAATGTGAAACTATAAAGTCATGAATGTAATCTTTGTAGCTTAAGCCCTAAATGTTGTACTTGCTGTGGGAAGTGCTGGAGAAAGCCTTCAGCAGCTTATGTTATGTGAACTCTGTTTACAGGCAAGTTGCCTCTTTTTATCGCTGGTGACAGACCTAAAAATGGCACTTGCTGAGGGACAGGTCTGAACAGCTCCGGAAATCTTCTGTAGCTGTCCTCCTACGGAACTGTAAATAGGTATCCAAGCAGTAGACAAAGCTCTTTATGACATCTCCAGGCCCTATCCCTCTGTGTTTATGGAATTGCTGAGGCTGCAGAAAGAGATGCTGTTTCAGAAGCAGGAAAATTAGCTGGTCAGGCAGAAATAAAGAGGAGCAAACTGCTGCTGGCTTCTGGAAGAAGGAAGGGGTCTAACCTGCAAGACGAGGAAAAAGCTGCTGAGACCAGATTGGGAAGCAATATTCCCTCTTTTCAAGTTGCTGACCTCTCTGAGAGGCAAACATTGAAGCACTCTTTCTTATGCTATCTAGCTCTGTGCATTACATAAGTTTCTTTCACCAGACAAGGCACTTTTGCTACTTACAGCTCTTCACAGTGCTCAGGGTTCTCAGCTTTTCTCTCCCACGGATGTGCTGTAGCCAGCTCTCTGCAAAACACATTTTTCCACAGTTACATGTGTTGATGTGCTTTTTAATACTTTCAGACCTTTCAGTCTGAAAGTTAGATAATTAGTCTCTCTCAATAAAGTGGTGTATTAAAGTGTGACTTTTCAGAGCATTAGCATCATGCTTGAGCAGTGCTGACAGCTGAGTTCTGGGCTTAGGTATTTAGAAAAGCATGGAGAGAATGAAATGTAAAGAACTCCCAAAGGCTTATGCACAAAGCAGCTTCTCCTCCAGGTTTCCAGAAAGCCTGAGACCTGAGTTTGCTTCTGCAGCTGAGGGATGAAGATCGCAGGCCCTGAGCAGAGGTAGCAATCCTTCTATAGGAAAGGAGAAAAATATTCTCTGTGGCTCCGAAAAGGCAAAATTGATATATTGGGCACCTCATTATAACAAGGAGGTCTCTATGCCACAAGGTTTTGTTGTGACCTGGATGTTGATCACCAGCTGATTAATTAGCTGGCATCATTTCAAATTCCTTTCTTTGGTAAGGTGCAAGATCCATCACTTTTCCTTGTTAAACTTCCTATAGTTGGTGATTGCCCAGCTGTCTATTTTTCCTGTGTTTCTCTGCAGAGCCTCTCCGCCTTCAAGGGAGTCAACAGCTCCCCTCATTTAGTGTCATCTGCAAACTCGCTCAGTGTCCCTTCCAGTCCTGCCTCCAGGTCATTTACAAAGATGTGGAAGAGCATGGAGCCTAAGATGGAGCCCTGTGGAACCCCACTGGTGACAGGTCACCAGTCTGATGTCACCCCAGTCACTGTCACCCTTTGTTCCTGACCTGTGAGCCTGTTGCTCACCCATCACATGATGTGTTTATCCAGCTGTGTGCTGGACATTTTGTCCAGAAGGATCTAGTGAGAGACAGTATCAAAAGCTTTGCTGAAATGCAAGATTACATCAACTGGCTTGCCTTGATCAACTAGATGGATTACCTTGTTGTAAAAGAAAATTAGGTTTGATAAGCAGAACTTTCCCCTCATGAAGCTGTGCTGGCTGTGAGTGATGACTGTGTCGTCCTTCAGGTATTTTTTAATAACTTTCAGAATAATATTCTCCATAATTTTGCCAGTTATAGAAGAGACACTGACAGGCCTGTTTCTCCTGTAGTTTCCAAGTTCGTCCTTCATGTACTTATTGAAAATGGGACCAACGTTTGCCAGCTTCCAGTCAGCTGGGACCTCTCCAGATTCCCAATACCATTCAAAAGTCATTGAGAGAGACCTTGTGATGACATCAGCTAGCTCTTCAAGTATTCTTGGATGAGTTCTGTCAGGCCCCACAGACTTACAGGGATCCAGCTAGAATGGCAGATCCCATGTATGTTCAGGGTTGGCTGGGATCATAGAAGGTTTTAGTGGTCTTCAGAGGAAGTTAAAATTTAACATTCTCAGCAAGGTATGGGTCCCTAAGAAGGGAAATGTCTGTAGTCTGTATTGAATGCCTTTTCCAGAAGTTTCCTGATCTGGAGAGCTGTAGTAAGCTGTACTGGTGTTTCCTCTGCTGTTTGGAACAGCAACATGTTCATTACTGAGGGCTTGAATCTCTTTGGCTTGCCTAAAAAGAGAAGCGTAGGAAAGTTTCCTCAAGAAAACCTTAGTTTGATTTACTATAAAGTTATTTGATCATTCAGTGTTATCAAAACTTTCAACACTCAGTGTATCTTGTTTCTCTATAATCTCTATCAAGAGCTTTGTGGAAGAACTCATGCATAATGTATGAAGTGTTTTTCTAGATTGCTTAAATAAGACTGAGCTATATTTTGCATATAAGCCAGTATTAAACATTGAAAACATGGTATAATTTTCTCAAAATTATGGCACTTACAGCAGAGAAATGATTTTTCTGAAGATTTAAGGGAAAAACCAGGGATGTGACAGACCATGCTTTTGGCGCTGCTGTGACTAGCATCAGCTGTTTACATCCTTCTTAATTCTTGGTAGCTAAAACCCTCTGAGGTCTTTGAGCTGGTCAGTGACAAGACAGCCATTATTTTTCACCAGTATTTTTCTCATTGCTCTGCAACAGGAGGGTTCATCTCTTATCCTTTGTTCATAATAATCTGTTGAATTATTTTGAGAATAATGCTTTTCTTCTAGGAGTGAATTGCTCTCAAAATTCTCAAAAAAATGACCATTTCCTGTGGCACTACTGTTTCTATTGGAGAGAAGACACTTTTGCTTGGGTGCTGACTCTCTTCCTGGATGCCCATCCATTATTCCCTGCCTTCTCTGTCAGCATGCTGCTGCTGGGGAAGTTAGGGCTCTTACTTGTGGGGAGAGAGCAAAGAGCTGCCTTTTCCTTACTATGCTCTGAGATACATCCTGCTTACTTAAGTTTAAAGGTTATTCAGTCTTTTTAAAGTAGATATCAGGCAACAGAATCTGGTAAGAATTTTGACAGCAGAAGGCTAACAGTGTCACCACAAGACCAAAGTCCTGCGGGTGGTAAGGAGTTGGGTGGGTGCTGTGCATCCCACCTCCTGTGCCCTTCCTGGAGCATGGCTCCTGTCCCTACTTGTCCATCCTTCCTGGTGGCTGCTCCATGGCCCAGGGAGGATTGTTACAGAGGGTTTCAAGTGCTGCAGGGAAGCTCCAAGAACCAGGTCCCTGTTTCCTCCTGAAGCTGGGTACAGTTGGACTCTGTAACTCCTCTGGGCAATTATGAAAATTGTTGTTTGGGTCATTTCCGCCTCAACAGCCCCTTTCCGAGAATGCTATTGTGCAGCTTAGAGGGTTTATTTCCTCAACACAGATGCCAAGCCACAAGCATGGAAAATCTTAAAAATCAGAGAAACCTCTGAGAGGTCGAGAATGCTGTAAGTTTTTTCAGTCTGTCATCTAAAATGCTAGTGTAGCTCTGTGCCTTGACAGCTCTCCCAGTAACATTGAGTAAGGCGAGTTTTGGTTCTATCTCTTTTTTACCCAAACCCTGCTATGTCCTTACCTGCCCTTCCACTCCCAACCTCTTCTGTTCACCCAGATCCTGCAGTCTGTCTATCTGCCTCCTCTTTTTATCATAACCCTTCCTCCTCCAGCTCCTGATGCCAAATAGCAATGCTGCACAAAGAAATGTCTCTGTGAGAATTCCCAGTGTGTATGCTCTGCCTTCTTTTGTGTTGCACATGCATGCTTTTTTTTTCTTGTTTTTAGGGGTGTCACCATAGTTCCAACATCAAAACCATTCCCTGTTCCTCATTACAGATAATTCCATAAATATATTTCCAGTGGCATTTTTTACTTTTCATAGCACTCCAATAGGAAATTAAAGCTTTCTAGTTTGAGATGCAGCTGTTCCTTGCTAATGTATCCCAAAATAATCCCAAAATTGAGGATGTGTTTGCTGTCTTCAAGTGTTTGTTCATACTTTTCAATCTGCTAAATTTGTTTTCTCTGCACTTTGACTTGCTGATTTGTCATTGAGTGTGAAATAGGTTCTTGTGTTCCTGAAAGCAGGTGCTTCAAATTCAGGTTTAGATAGTCCAATTTCAGTTCCTGTGCTTGAAAATGGGATTAAAAAAAAACAAAAACAAAACCCAAAAAAACAACAAAACAAACAGGGAGCTTTCTCCTTGCCCAAAACCTGCCTTGCTCTCAGGTATTGCTTGGCTGCAGCTCTGCTTACAGCCTCAGATGACAAGTGGGCTGTGCCTGTTTGGAAGCGAATAGATAAACATGCTGTCCTCTGCTCACCTAACCCTAGCTCCCATGCCTTTTGGCAGTTTTAAAAAATAGACTGTTGGCTTTTTTTTTTTTTCCTTGTTTTCACAGAGGAAAAACACGGTGCTATTTTATCTACTGTAGACAAGATACCTCAAAGCAGTAGTAACTGTGTTGGTCTCCATACAGGACTGCACATGGCTCTGGTGGCCTCAGCGTAGCAGTCTACAAAGACCAGAGAGCAATGTCTGTGCTTGCACTTTAATCAGGTGTCACTTGTCCCTGTTAAATAAGAGAATACTTGCTAGAGGGAAGACTTCCTCAAATGCCTTGCAAGAGCTCCATCATTTTCCTTCTGAGCTATGTAAAATACATCCTCTTGTCACACCATTCCCTGCAGTACAGGCCGGTGCCTGGCAGCACGGCTGGGGCAGGCACCAAACCTCCCAGTTTCATTCAGAAGGAGCCAGCAATTCACTTGAGTGTGCTGCTAATGGCCTGCCACTTCCCACTACGGAAAATTAAGCATAAAAGGTTGAAGGAAAGTGACATGAGTTTCAAGATATGCCATAATGTATTTGTGTACAGACTGTGAGGTTCACTGCTTCTCTTCATGGGGAGCCTCATTGGCCCTTTATACTCATCCTCTTTTTACCTGCTCTAAATAGAGCAAGTTGTTAGGTCATCTAAAAATCTCTTGCTTGCATGAGATAAAGCTTACATTAAAATGGGTGTTTCAGAAAGTTAGAGAAACCCAGTGCTGCCAGGACAGAGAGGTAGTAATGCTTACTTTAGGGGAGTGTTAATTGGAGTCATTCACTGAAGTCCTCCGGACTTTGATTGGAGAGTAAATCCGAGTGGAGATGTTGACTCTAAACAGTGCAGGGGAGGGCATGCGGATTGAACTCGGAAAAACTGATTCTCCATTGCTTGGATAATCCCTTCAGAATCTGTTTTATGAGCATCAGGGCAAGATCCTATCTCTTTATTAATGCCTCTGTAGTGCCTGTATTGGAGTGGAATGAGTGTCAGCAGACAAGTACCTGTGCAAAGGCTGTTTCCATAACTGGTCAGCAGCTGATAGCTGTGAAGCTGAACCATTTAAATCTGTGCTAATATGCAGCACTTGGGATTTATTCTAGAAAATTTATTCTGGAACTTGAGAAACACGGGAATGGCAATATGCACTCAAGCAGTCAGACGAATTGCAATATTCACAGTCCATTAAGTCCAATAAAAAAAAATCCACTATCATTAAACTGGAAAAATAAAGGTCTATGATATACATCTGTTATTTTTCAATATGGTAAGCATAGCTTGTATCCAGTAGGACTTCAAAATTGTAACCTAATCTGGTGAACATATAATGAATCTCTTCAAAACACAGTATATATTGTCTCACTATTTTCAAACCTCAGCAGGATATAGCCAGCAAATCTCTCTTATATTTTCTGGGTCCTGTTACAGACAACTGGGTTAGATCCAGATCACTGGCTCAGGCTGATACAGACAAAATGATGATGTTGTAGCATCTAGTTTGTATTAAAGAATATGGCTTTATTTATTTATATTTTTACTCTGTAGAGGATGAGCCATAGGTGCTACATAACTTTCTGAATGCTTTTAGCTGAAAAGATCAGTTTTCATACCATACAGAGCGGAAAGGAAAGGAAGTATTTAGTCACCTCCACAGATATCTGAGGTTGATTCTTATATTAATAATGGCTCTACAAACTTTGTGCTATTGAAAAAATCAAAATATGTATTTGCTGTAGTTTTTTACTTACAGTACTTACACATTTTTTTTCTCCCTGAAGTAGAAAGGATGAGAATATTTTGCCTTTATGCCTCTCAGATGAAAACAGGCATTTTGAAAGCAAATTAGACACATGAGCGGGAGCTAATGTGGTTGTTTTGTCATTTTCAGCCTGCGTACAGTGAGGTTTCTGTCTGAGGGGCTGGTGAAAGGAATGCAAGGGTGACTTGCTTGTCACTGTGTAATCTGTCAATATATAATTTGTCAACATATAATCTAAAGCAGCCTCTGGAGAAATAAGTACATGCTTTGTGGTTGCATTCATTATGAATTCAATGAAATGCACATACCTTGTATAAAGCCAGGATAATCTAGCCATAAGATTATGCTAATTGAAAAGATCTTTCTAATTTCAGGATGAAGTTTTTGTGATCTTGTGGGGTTCTATGTAAAAAACATATCACAGTGCTCTTGAAGGAAGAAAAGCACCTAGAAGCTTCCGGCATTGGTACTCAGTTTTTTTGCCCGTTCTCTTGTGTTTCAGCACAGGTTGCAACACCTCTTAGAGTTCCAAGCCACTTTTTCCCCACCTGTCCCTGCCTGCTGTCTGTAATTTAGGTGCACCTCATGAGCTCCTCTGTGAAGTTTATGTAATTAAAATAACCTTTGCAGAGGAACAAAGACCAATTCAGTTTGACTGGGAACCTTGACTTGACTTTGCTTAGTGCACTGGTTTCCTCAACACAATGTAAAATCAAATAAGTAGCTGAGTATGACACTAATGGTCCAGAAAATATTTAACATACTAGAGACATAGAGAACACTCAAAGTAATGGGGAGAAAAATAACCTGAACTTCTCACTCATGTTCTTTGCTTCTACATTACAATGTGTGAAAGACAGCAGGAGCTTATATGCTGTTAGCCAGCAGGCATGGCCACCGCAAATACCACTTATCATACAGGAACCTTTTAATACAGAGTCCAGAAATCCATGGTGGGATTCTCATTTTGCTCTTCTTAAGCCCCAAGCCAGAGAAGAAGAATGTGTTATAATTCTAGAAGAGTCAGTCTGTGAACACTATAGCTCTCCTTAAAAGAAAGGAAATTCCTGGTACTGCCCAGCATGCTTTTTGCTCACCATTTAATTTTCTTGAGCTCTCAATATAGTTCCCAAATGAAAAAGCTGTAAAATTTTCAAGTCTAGGATAGCACAATGTGAGCTGATCAAAACTGGCATTAATATACAGTCTCTCTTTCCTCTCTTGCTGTATGTTCCTGGCACCTTCTCTGCACCAGGCTGAGTGTTTTTCTGACTAAGCCGTGAGCCAAATTGGTAAAAATAGACTCCCAAACTGCTGACCAAACATTTCCACCTCCTTTCTTCAATCGGATCTAATGCTCATGTACTGTATGCTGTGTTGATTCAGCATTCAAAACCAATGAAATAAAAAACTTGTCTGTTTCTTTGTGTTTCTCATACTGGTTTGGTTTCCCACGGAATCAGCAAGCCAGATCTTACCCCACTGCTGTGACCAATGCACAGGAGAGCCTGGGGAATGGGAGGCAAAGGAGAATAGCTTGCTTTTTTCTTTTTTTCTTTTTTTCTTTTTTTCTTTTCTTTTTTTTTTTTTTTAAGCATAAACCTCTAACTAGAGAGGTTTAGGCTGAAGAGTGGTTCAGGATGGTCCAAATTGACCCAAAGCCCTCTGAGAAATGGTCCTGTGCTCAGCCTGTGCTTGGCTACAAGAGCACTGGCAAAGCGTGAGAGAATTGTCTTGCTGGGGAGTTTCAGGGCTAAACCCTCTCTTGCAGACCACAAGGGCACTGGGTTCAGTTTCTGACGTAGTGGTATAAGCCTAAAGTAACTCACTGTCCAAGTGGTTTAAGCTTAAACTGAAAGTGTAGCCTCAGAGTCTAAAAACATGCAACTGATGAAAACTGTATTGAATTGGTACTTTTCCCATGGAATTGGGAACTGAAGTAGTTCAGAGAGCAGGTTCAGCTAGTGCTGATGGCTGGATTGGATTCCTGTTGCATTGGCTTGCATGAACTGGCTATAATGTGCCGGCATGAGCATTGGTGCTGGCTGGCACAAGAGAGAGAGCAGGGGAGAGGAGGACAAGGCGATAGTAACATAGGCTTAAATTGCAATGACATTTTGTCCTTGGAGTGAGCTGAGAAGCAGGTTGCATCTGTCCAGGTGGGGAGACTTAATCAGTGCAACTACAATCAGCCTAGACCGAAAAAAACAGTGGGAGCAGAAGGTGGAGACTGCACCATGCACTGCATGTTGAAATGGATTGGTGGAGAATAGGAGAAGGTCTGGGGTGCTCTTTTCCCCTCTGTTTTAAGTAGTTGGCTTTGCTGGTTCAGAGGTATGAGTTGTATGAAACACTACCTGAAAAATCTTCAAGGGATTACTCTGGGGCATGTAGATAGAGTCTAGAGTGACATTTGGTCAATCAGCTTTTGAGGAAGGTAAGGGATTTTCTTTTTGCTGGCCTTACCCAGCCCAGCTCATCCTGGAAACTCAGCACAGTTTCACAATTCTCAGCTGCCACATTGAGTGCCAAATGAAATTCAGTGCCTAATGTTGATTTCTTATAGCAGGCAGTGATATTATACAGGTTATACAGGCCATTTCCCAGGGGAATTAATGGCCTGTAAACGTGAAAAAGCTCCAGTAGCCCATTTTCTTTAGATGTTACTTTACTTTTTTCATATTTTCATTTTGTTTCTCCTATGCTCTGTACAAGGCACAATATTCTTGTTGAGTCATGTGTTACTGCAGTTTCATGGCAGGAAAGCATGAATTTGATCTATTATTATTTTAGTTCTTCTCCTATACTGTGTATTTAGAAATTAGATTAATTACTGCAACTGGTCTTTAAATATTACTGTAATACAGGAACTAGGTGTAAATATTCCAATTGATACATCTAAGGCTAAATTACTAAAAGCATGGTGTGTGACACTTGCTTTACTGATTGGTTCCAAAGGGACTGGCTAGGTGCTAAGGGTTTCTAAACTCACAGCTGTGTTTACTTTCTGTAACTAAATAAGAGACTTAGAGACCAAACTAGAAACATGGTGGGATTTGGAAGCTTGAAAATTTTTTTTTTGTTCATTTTTTGTTTTTAAAATATGAATATCAGCATAAGCCTATAATCACAGGGAAGCAGAGAAAGAAAGGTGAAGCAAAATTCTAGGTATTGCTGAGTGATTGGAGCTTGCCTCAGTTTGTTACAACCATGAGCCCTGTAATTAAGCAGAATTCACTGTAGTGCAGAGGATTTCTGTAAAAGCCTTTGCTCCACACAGGATCTACTTCAGGTCTCTGTGAAGGGCAGAAATTTGGCATAACTGGTGAGGTTCTGCTCCAGACATAAATCCTTCATGAAAATCCCAGTTATAACATTCAGCCACTGGATGTCCTCATTTTCAAAGGTCTGCAAAGGTTCATCAGCCACGTGTTGTTGACAGTTTGCAGAGCATTGCATAAAAATATGCTTGCATAAAAATATTCTGTGTGTATTGGGTATTGCCAAACTCCAAGCTTACCACCCATGTAGCAATGGAATCAGTTTCACTTATCAAGGTAATTGAACTACTACTGGATGCAGAACATGTATTCTCAATTCTCTCTTTTTAAATTTTCTTTCCCTTTCTCTTATTTTCTTGGGTTTTTGGTTTTTTTTTTAATGACTTCAGTGTAATTTATGTAACACCTTGCTTTGCAGGACTTGCATTCCTAAACACTGAGAAGTTCACTACATTTCTTCCTTTTTCCAGTGCTACGTTTGCTGGAATTTACTACAGTTTTTACTGTGGTTTTGGACTGCAGCTTGGTTTTTCAAAGTTCTTGTGAATTCTCAAGGGTATATCCCTCTGCTTGCAGGAGTCCTGATTGTCTGATCCTACAAAGACTTTGCCAGGGTTAGGTAATCACATCGTGTGTGTAGCTACACCAGCCCAGAGAGCTTAACTTTGCTTCCTCTCAGCATTATAGAATGGTTTGGGTTGGAAGACACCTCAAAGATCATCTAGTTGCAATCCCCCTGCCATGGCCAGGGACACCTTTCCCTAGACAGATTGCTCAGAGCCCCATCCAACCTGGCCTGCTTTCTCCTGCAGCTCATGAGCCATCATCACCCACCTTTCCTTTGCTGCAGGCTCCCCTGCCCGTGCCATCACAGAGGGCGTTTCTCAGCCCAAGCTTCCCCTGCAGCTAAAGCTCTTATCCAGTCTCCTCATTCTTGCAGCTCTAATGGCATAATCTTCACTGCCAAACATTCCTGTCTTCTGATTATGATTTGACATTGCTTGTCAGACACCCTCCAACAACTTATAAAAATCTGAGCTTGCAGGAAGATTGACAATGGGCTGTGTGTAGTGCACATGGGTTTCATGTTTGTTCATGAAATGTGGAAAATACATTCATGAAAATCTGTACTGCTGATTTTTTTCAGCTTGAAACTTCAAGGAAAAAAAATCCACTTCTCTTAGCTTTTTGCCTTTTATTTCTTTAATCTAAGCTGCTCTTAAACCACATTGTCTTTCCATCAAGGCAGCAGCTTGTTCTCTAAACACTGGTTTGAAATTGTGAAAGCAGGTTTTACTGTGAGCGGAAGACAAACTCAGAAGAAAAATTAAGGCTAGGCTTCTTTCCTTCATTAGGGAAACTCACCTTCTGGTCACACTTACACTAGATACCTACCCTTCATGTACCAGGATGGTAGTTTTGTTCTTACCCGGCTGGTGCATGAGGCACATCTCCAGCACGAGTCAGCCTCTGTAGCTGCTGAGGTCTCCTAAGATGACTGATGCCAGATATGCTTTTATTTAAATCTCCTCTCTCAGTGGTTCAGCATCAGGTGAGTGCTTCAGAAAAAGAGATGAACATGTGATGTTTCCACACACAGCTCTGCAGGACTGGTAGATCCTCATGGAAAGTTGCTCACCCCCTGCACATTCTTTCATGCCCACTGTGGAAAGGGCGTGCCTGGAGCTGCTCGGGTGGGCAGAAACCCGAGGTGCTCCTGATAGGACTCTCAGTCCTAGGATTTGCTCCAGCTCAGTAACTGGGCTGATTTCTGGAGTCTGGAACAAGCCTAACATTCATGTGAAAAATTCAGAAGATGGAAGACGGAGAGAAAAGCACCATGGGCAGATCTGGATGACACAATTCTTGTCACAATGCTGTTAGCTTAATCCCAAGTATGTGCTGATGTTTCCATAACAGGGAGAAGAGCAAAGCGTGGTAGGAGCAGACTGCTCTGCAGACACAGTGAGGAGCAAAGAGCAGCTTCTGAAGAGGATGTGTGTTGCAGGACTTCTCCAGAGCTGCTAGCAGCTGAGGAGCCAGGAAATGGTTGACTGGAAATGAGCTCTCTCCACTTCTGGAGACTAACTTGGCTGTGGGAGTGAATCAAAAAAGTCATGTCCCTGCCCTAGAAACTGGGATACTGCTCTGAAATTTGCTCACCTTAGGCTAAATGATCATCTTTCAGAAAACACAGCTTCTAAACTGCTTAGGAACTGGTGACAGCCTGCAGACTGCTCAGCCTTCACCCTCTAGAAGACTTACTGATCCCTTTCTGTCATTCTGAAGGGCATTGTGGGCCATGCGAACAGTGGTGGCAAATACAGATGAACAAGAAATGGAACTGGAGTCCCACATCTATGTACTGAGGTTGGACACTTCCACTTTTCCCTCTGGCACTCATGGTCATCCTTGGAGAGCTGAAGCCTGCTGTGATTTTGCAGGGATCTACCTACTCTTTCCTCTTGTGGCCTTTCAAGAGCTCTTTGGAAAATGTTGGGAGCTGCTTTTGGAGATTGTAAAACTGGAGATTTAACTTGTAGTGATGAAAAGAGATTAAAGGTTTTGCAAGCAGCAAACCCTAGATTTATAGCAAACACAGAGGATTTTGCTTCCTCAGTACAAAAGCCCAGATGCAGCTCAAAATCAATAATTGATCTATGTGCATTTACAGATACATCTACATTCATTCAGGGTAGGAGACCTTATTCCTGAGTGCATATTTTCCTTTTAAGCAGCTTGTACTCAGGCTGCCTTTAAATGTATCTGTTCATCAAGTGGGCAACATTTAGTCCTTTCTAGAAATAAGCCAGGAACATTTTTTTCTACAGGAAGCCAAGAGTAGGACTGACAAGACAGATGGAAGCTGCTGAACTGTTACACAGCTTGTTAGGGAAGCACCGAGCCTTTTAAAGCTGAGGCTGCAACCAGGATTTACCTCTTGAGAAATGGCAGCAATCCCCAAAGTAAGTAGCTTGCATGGGCTACAAATCTGCCTCAAAATAAGCAGCATGGATATGCAGCCTTTTTATTTCAGCTGAGATATAATAATATGGGATGAGGCTGAACAAACATATTGTGACTCTCCCGTTTGGTGCTCCGTATCCCAGATCGCTGACTGTGCAGCCACACAAGATGTGGGTCGCACATCTGTATTCCTTATATAGATAAAAATTCCAGCTATGTTAACAACAGATCTGCAAGGAATTTCATTTTTGCTTCAGCTGGTTAATGACCCAGTGTCTTGCTCTGGCTGCATGCTTGATGCAGCACCTGGACAGCCTGGGCAGCATGATGCAGTCCATGGAGGATTTGGGGGATTTTTAGCTGCTAAATACTAGGCTTGTTAGATGCACATGCTTCTGGGCCTTTGTAAACTGATTTTTTTTTTTTTCCCCGAAGGAATCTTGGACAAGTTTCATGGTTGTGGCAGCAAAAGGCCCATCCATTGGTGGTAGGAGGCTGAGCTCACTGCTTTCTGGTAAAAAGGCTCTTTTTCTTCCAAACCAAACGGTCATAGCAGCAAAACTACTGTGCATCTTTTCAAGATACACATAGTGTATTGTCTGGTAAGTGTATTCTTAGAACCAGATGATCATTTTAGCTAAAACTTTCTTAAAAATACCTGAGTCTGAGCCAGACATGTAAGGCAGAAAACATTATCGTGACAGCTGGAGTTTAGGGAGGTTGCAAGCAAGTAGAAACTAGATCTTACAAAAGGAAGTACTGGGCCTTCTAACGATGAAGATTATCATCTCTTCCCATTGCTCCTGATGACAGAAGGACAAAAGGTGCCCTTCTGCTTCCTAGGGAGGTTTCCAAACTAAAGAAAGGGTCTTTGTTTTTGGTGAGGAGGATTTTGGCTGAGGAAAGTTAGCAGGGAAGCAAAGATCGGAAACCTGCAGCAGCTTGGCTTTGTGTGTGAGGTAGAAGTTGCCCATTTGGTGCTAAGTGTGTCTCCAGAAGCTAGAAAGGGCAAGATGCTTTTGTTTTAGGCTTTATTTATAACTGTTTCGTACTCTTAACTTCCCCTGTTTTCAGCTTGCAGCCCTGAGATTAATTAAAAATACAGCATAGAGCTTCCCACCTTCCAGAAAATAAATGATGTGATTTCATGGTGGTCCTGCAGGAGATGCGCAGGGATGAAGCAGGAGACAAAAGAATCAAGAAAAAACTGCATCACACAGCTATATCTGTATTAGGTTCAACATCTGTATCCTGGGATCAGATTTCTGCTGAGATGTTGCTTGAGGGCAGCTTGTCGTTCCTGCTGGGAAGAGACACAGGGGGAGCCACAAGATGACCGTGGCTTTGTTGGGAAGGTTGGAGGAAAAGCGACATATAGGAAAGGGGGGCCCGACTGGGTCCTGCTTCTTCAGGGTAGCCCATGTCCCAGCAGCACTTCTACCTGGGACAACCCCATCTGTACAGCTCCTAAACCTGAAAGCACTGATCTATCTGGACAGCCTAAACCAAGCAAGCCCACGGCAAGGAGTGGGAGACGAGAAGTCAAGCCTCTGCCACAAGCCAAGAGCCTGGCGCCATGCACAGCAGAATGGTAAGGACGGCTAGGCTGCAAAATTACAACCAAAATTACAAGCTGCTGCTTGCCAACTGTGTGGCTGGAAGGAGCATGCCAGAGCAGACTGGGTTTCCCCCTCACCCTTGTCTGGCCTCCTGTCAGCCTACGCCTCTGCACAGTGTCTGGACAATGCACTAAAAACTGGAAATAGAAATACAGAATTAAAAACTTGAACAAAAGGTCCAGGGTGTCCAGGCTCCAGGTCTGTGTTTCTGCAATGGTTGAAAAACTAGTGGGCATTTCACAATTAAAGCTGAGCAGTATCCACAGTGGGTGATGGTGCTTCCATGCCAGGATTCACACCAATGGGCATGACGAGGTGTATATTGCACCTCTGGTGTCGGCTGGAAGAAGCCTATTTTTTGAAACACCAGGTCCTTTTCTGGTCCACACAAATTCAGGTCCTCTCATTGCACATTTGTAGTCATCTCAGATCTTCCCATAATCAAATTAATTTCAATACTTTCTTCCAACACAAAACTGAGCACATGGTACCTTGGAAAAACCTCTTCTCTTTCTTCTCTCATCAAATGGCCAAGGATAGGATAGAATAGTTCAGTGTGAAGGGACCTAAGGTGATCATCTAGCTGAGCTGCTGGGCTGGTGGAAGTTCCTTGCAGTTAGGAGTTTGCTGAAGGGTCACACTCCAGCCCACTTTGCTTTCCATTTACTCCTTCTGTTTGCCTGCAGAGCTTCGGAGGTGCCTGCATGGACTTCCTAGTTCACCACTGTATGTCTGTTTGCCAAGTGTTTACTTGACCTAAATTCTTTTGAAAACCATCATTTGTGACAACTTAGCACAGGCTTTACAGAACTGGGTAGCTGATTAATAAGCGCTGTGACCTGGACTCACAAGCTCTGACATTTTACCAATAGTACAGGCAGGTTTTTAAAAATTTTATTTATTTTTAAATGTTACTGATTTCTTAAACTGTATTTTTTTCTAATTGAGCTGTTGTATAAATGTCCTAAATTGCTAGTTCATCTTTCAGTCCTCAGCATAACATCTCTCCAGAAAGTTATTTAATTCTGAAGACAGTTGTGATTCTCACTGAGTAGCCCCATCATACCAGGTAACTCACTGGATTCAGGTGTCTGCTTTTAATGCCAGTTGTTATTGTGACATGATTAAAGGCAGAAAAAATATTTTAACTGGTGCAGCTGCTTACTACAACTTTTGCTTTTGGGATTCCAAATAATTTCTGGTTATATTTTATTTATCCTTGGTCTGATTCCTTAAATAAGCAACTTTCACAGTTCAGTTCCTCTTGCTCCAAGGAGAAATGTCAGAAATGTCTTCATTCTTTTTACCAAAGATCAGTAACACTTTTATAACATGGTATTTAATAATTTGAATTTAAAAAAATCTTCTGTGGTAAAATTCATTGAAGTACAGCTGTCCAATTAACATGCATTTATATGAGCTAATATAGGAAATTAGTGAAGGGTAGACTCAATATTAAACTTGCATTTATGAATGCTAAATGTGGAATTGTGTGTGTGCAGTTGTTGATAATACCCCTTTTGACTATTGTAAGGGCATTAAATTCCCTTCCAGCTGAGAGGAAGAAGAAAATAAGAAACCACATATATATATATAAAAAAAAAGTTAAAAAAAAATAACAAGCCAGTCAAAATACATTTCATTGTTGTAAAATTTACATTAGCCCTGGTGCTATCTGCTTCAACCTCCTCTCCATAAAACACGCTCCAGGTCCATCAATCAGCCCATGAAATAATGGGCTGTAAGAATGCTCCTGATACGGGTTCTTGACATGCCAAGTGGTGTTCCCCATTGCTACCCTTGCACTGGTGGGAACCACCAGCTCAGCTTCCACAACAGAGATGTGACCTCCTGACTCTCGCAATGCTGATAGCCCACTGGCAGCTGGGGGTCTCTCATCACTCAGCCAAAAGAGATCATGAAATGAAGGTGAGGCTTAATGCCTGCCCAAATCCTCAGGCTGGGCTGATAGGCAGGGTGACCTACCTTGTACTTGTATCTGCCTTTTTACTCCATGCCAAATCCAGCAGTGTGGTTGTTTCTGCTGGGTGTAGGAAATAAAACACCAAACTATATCCAGTCAAGGATTATTTAATTACATCATGATGTTGATTTGAAAAAATAAACACAGACCTGAATTCATGTCTCTACTTGTTCTCTTCACGGTGTTTGGAGAAGCAAAATTTGCTATGAGGGGTTGTACTGAACCAGCTGAAGACAGCAAAAACCTGAAAGAATGGTTGGGACCCAGAATCTGTCCATCAGCTGTGACAGCCAGCCCAGCAACTGTAAGAGGAAAAAAAGAAAGAAGAAAAAAGTCCATCCCGGCCACCAGAATACGTCTTTTCCTTATTTGCCAGAACACATAAATTTGTTCTTCTGGCCAAAGAAGATGAGAGGTGTCAGCCCTTGAAAGATGGTGTGAAATATGAAACTCTTGGATACGATGCAATCACATATGACTGGCCACTCCTTACAAACCAAACTGAAGCAAGTAGGATTAAATTAAAGTAATACCTCATGTGATTACAGCTCCTTGTGTTCAAATAAAAGCTGATGTTAACATGAGTGATTTGTTTGGTGGTGGGGATGGAGAGGATAGGAGATGCTACAGCTTCTGCTCCCAGTGATTGCTATTTATAACACTGTAAAACCACAGCAAACGTGTTAAATGTGCTGCCACGAGCACGTGCCACTTCAGTTTGGTATTTTGGCCAAAATAACTCATCGCAGCTCTTAGACGTGCCTTTGTACTAGTAATACATCATGTGATTCTCTATCAGTAATTCTAGGCATACAAAAACCGTGTAGATGTGGTGGTACCTGTGATGATTAAACTGTAATTTGTAACTGTAGCTGTGTAATCAGTATGGGAGCACTTTATAGTCACAGCTACCTGCTGTTTTTACAGCCCTCCTCTAAACAATTTACATAGAAACGAAGAGCAAATGAGACTGGAGTCCTCAGCCAGCAAAACTGAGCAAAGAGAAGTATGTCAGTGCTAATTACCTCCAGCACCCTGCCGGGGCTGGCTCTCAGCAGCTTTGCAGGCTGTAATACAGTTACTGTGGGTTCAGTAGTATTCCTGTCTAATTTGCTCAGAGGTGCTGGGTAACTAATCTTCCAGCAGAAATCCACAGCTAGTTAAATTATTTCCCCCAAAACTAGTCCTGTTAGCTACAGTACTTGGGTCTTTCTGTCTTCATACTCTTCTTGTTTTGCTCTGGATTCTCTGTGCTATGTAACTGTATCTCTTTATAGCAAGGCTTAGAAATCTGGGGGAAGGAAGAAGTCCTGAATACAGAAAGAGGCTTCAGGAACTTGGCCTGCTTTATTTTTATCTGGTTTTTATTATTATTATTATCATTATTAATTGTACTTTTCCTAGTGTTAAGTGGATTTTGAACTATGAGCTTTATGAACTGCTTAAACTATGCCAATGCATAATCTATTTCTATCCATTCTCTATGTTTTCTCTCTGTCCCACAATGTACTTTACTATTAAATTCTGATTATTCTGAATATTACAGCTTTCCTTGTAGCAGCACTAACCTCCTCTGCACTCACTCAAACCCATGGATATCCTTGCTCTAGGCCTTTTTATATGAGTCTCAACTTGAAACTAGGCATTGTTTGCTTGAATTGCCTTTTGAGAAGCCAGAAAGCAATTCTGTCTGAGCTGTGCTGAGGAGGGAGAGCTGCAGCATGACCTTGCTCTTGCTTCTTTCAAACCATAACTTCCAGGAATACTCCTAAGATCAGTCCAGCCTTATCTGTATTTCACGGTTCATTGTCTGAATTCTTTGTAAGTCACATAGACCTAATTTTTTTGTTCAGGATCTCACAGTATGATGGTATCTAGCAAGAGAAATTGAGATTTTCAGCACTGAAGCTCTTGGCTATGTTCCCAGACCAGGCTGGTAGTGACTGAAGGATAGCTCTTTGTTTGATGGACTGTAAGACATTAATTTTTTGGTCATGACTAGTCTCCCAAGTTTCAACTATGAAGTGACTGTCTGTCTAACTGGTACCCCTGGTGTCATTCCCAACAGAGAGCCCTGAATGTACTGAACTGTTCAGCTGGGAGATCTCTTGCACTCAACACAACTCCAGTGCCATGCCGGAGTTTGCCCACCTCCTGCTGTGTATGTCCTGCAAATAACTGGGGACAGCAACCTTTGTTTATGAGCACCTTAACACCATTTAATGGGGGCAACAGTGAGTGTCACAAACCCTGATGTGCGTTGCCTGATCACAGTGTGAATAGCAGGAAGATATGTGAACTGTGGTATCACAATGAGAGAAGACTTAATCTGTTCCCCTCCGAATCGGAGCTGGTAGAAGTCTGACCTTGTCTGCACAAGGCTGAAGAAAGCAGTCCGCTGCGAAAGAAGCACAAAGCTGCTCCCCCCACCCATTTACTCCTCCTGCAGAAGAGGTAGTGGCTTTACCTCTCTTATCAAATGGCAGCTGGACGCAGGTAATCCCCCTGCAGGACTGCGAGAGCAGCACACCTTAATTCCATCTACACCTGAGCCACACCTTAGCTTGCTATGGAAATGTGTAATGCAGCAGGACTGCTGCTATCAGAGAGGGCAATACTGCTCTGACCCCTGGGGGACACAGTTGCCCCAGGTAATAAGGTTGTCAGATATGTGTTAGTATGAATTCTAGAAACTTGCTGTCCTCCTTTCCCACAACTTGCATGCCTGGCTATAGCTTCTAGTTACTGTATTGTATCACAATTCTCTTTTCTCACCCTTTTTCCAAGACCTTTCCCACCAAAACTTGTCCCAGTATGAGGTCTCTTCTTCATTTAGGGAAGGTTTTTTTATTGCTATTTCTTAGTGCAGAAGAACCCCAGAGACCAGTAACTTACTACACTGACCAAAGCTGAACAGGTTTACTTGCTTGGGAGGTTGCTTTCTGCTGTGAAAATACTATTTCCTCAAGAATGGCACTGGTTTCCCTTTTGACTTCCTCGATGCCTATTTCCATACCATAGCTTCAGGCTATATCTTCACCTGTGCAGTGGGCCAGGGGCACTAGCACTGATTTAATGTCCTAAGTTTCCAAGGATTTTATCACAGATCTGATGACAGTGACAGTAGCTGTCCACCTCAGAGAAGGGGAAGATCTTTATCCTTATATTGAGTGTTAGCTGGTGAAGGCAGATCTCATAAATAAGTATTAAGCTCTCTTGCCATCACTCTGTCCCCTGGACTCCCTGACACTCATGAGAAGTGTGCAAATAGTTTGACTCATACTTCATTAAAGTACAGACTCTCCTGATTGTCAGTCACCCTCCTGTTACTGCCTAGACTTGTCACAGTGAGGCGCAGTCATGAGACACGACAGCATCTTCAGAAGTGACATCTCATGTCAGACTTTGTGTCCATGTCATGCAAGAAAGGCTCAAGCTGTTTACAAGCATCCGAGACAGATCAGTGTAAGTCCTCTTTGTCTGGAGGGCATGCTGGGCATTTCTCCCAAATGGCACAGAGGATGGTGGGACAGAGAGCAGCCTGAGCTGGCGAGAGAACCTTTCCACTGAGGGCACTGCTAGAGCTCTTGTCTGTTGTCAGACTCAGCTGTGGGACAATTTGGATGCTTCCAGACAAGTAGAAGATGGACATGAGGTCCTGATGTACCACTGACCAGTCTGTTTTTTAGAGCTGGAGTTCAGGAGTCAATGTGTTCATCGTTCTTTTTGGCAAGTAAGCAAGTCACGTTGTTCTCCAGCTTCAAATGCTTTGATTTATCCCATCCCCATGATGTAGTCCTTTGTAGTACTGCATGTCCTAGGTAAACGGGGGACAGTCAGATGCAGCCCTCCTTTGTTCATGTGCCCTGGTGCATGGCTCCTCTGTAGTTTCACTTCTTCAGAGAGTTCCCTAGGAATAGAGGCACTGAGGTTGCTGAATTTAGGCAAAGCAATCTTGGCAACAAATCTTGGTTGGTCACAGAGGCTTGTGAACAGTTTGAGCCTTAAATCTGCCTCAATATTTGTTCAGTTGGTCTCTGCTGAGCCTCCATGTTCCCTGCATCTGGTTCAATACCTCCAGTGTCAGATCTTGGGTTGGAGCTGCCATGGATAGATTGATTTTCTGAACCTGGCTCCTCTGCCTGGCATCAGGGAGGACCAGTCTCACCAACAGCTGCAAGAAGTGCATCTGAAGTGCCTGGCTGGCCACTGGTTGGGACCCACGAACTGTGATGGAGATGGTCCTCCTCATCTCCACCTCCAAAATCTGCTGGGCAGCTTCCTGCATCCCCGTCTTTGCCAAGCTCTGCCAACGCGCAACAGGTTCATTTGATTTTCTCCTGGCGAAGTTATCTAATCTCCTGCCGCGGGGCTGGGAAGGCTTGGGAGTGCTGGTGTGTGCCTGCCCTGTTTCCGAGTACACGTGAACACATTTTTGAATGCTCTTTTGTAATTACTGAATACACTGATGGAAGGAAGAAACTATTGGTTCTGACGGCTATTTTTTTAAGGTATTTGTAAGAAGACGTTAACATTTTTAAAGTTTGTTTTGTAGGTCTGCAAAGAGTAACAGTACACAAGCAGCTAAAATGTCCTTTTAAAAACCAAAAAATAGGCAGATCACTCCAATTCCCATAGAAATTTAACAAGTTGAGCTTGCAAGATTAATCAGCTAATTTAAGAAGAATCTAACAATAAATACATTACAACTTTGTAAGATTAAGTATTGTTGGTGCTATGCAAGAACAGAGACGATTACAATAAACTCCCCCTCTCCCCTATTCCTATATCTGCACCCAATTTTAATTATGCAAGAAATTAGCAATATTTCAAGAGCAGCTCTCATGTTAACTGCCTGTTTTCAAAAGTATTTTGTGTTGCTGTGTAGATTACAAAATTGCTATTATGCAACCAGAAAGACGAGATCCTTTGAGACTGTTTTGCCAACGGAGCTCAGGTGCACATTGCCCCACTCACGGGGTTGTGGAGTGGGACTGCCGGAGCCCAGAGCCGGCGGACTGCTGGAGTATTTGGGTTTGCTAACCCTTGTGACCTTACAATTGCCCGTTTGAAAGTGGATTCAAAAAAACCCCCAAAACCAACCATATTTCAGAAAGCCTTGAGGATAGTGTATCCTTTTTTTTTTTTTTAAAATATTGGACCAATTTAATTTGAGAGGGAAAGCATTGCCCACGGCCACCTACCTAGAGTGCGTTCCACACATTTTATTGTGTTACTTTCCAGACAGTGTTCTAACAACTGAAACTGTGAGCATGGTCTGCGTACCCTCCCGCTCGGTGTTTCGGGGCGCCTCAGGTAGGGATCGGCATGTCCCAGAGTCGGTAAAATGAGCGTCCCAAACCGCTCCCCGGCACTCCCGGTCACTGCGGACACCGCCGGTGCCACAGCAGCTCCCGCG
>WEIT01010895.1:43502-66193 GCA_013389985.1 Dryoscopus gambensis | reverse complement strand
GGAGGGGGCGGCGGTGAGCGGCGGCGCCCGCCCCGCGGCCCCCGGCGGCGGGGCGATGTTCCACTGCATCCCCCTGTGGCGGTGCAACCGCCATGTGGAGTCCATCGACAAGCGGCACTGCTCGCTGGCCGCCGTGCCCGAGGAGATCTACCGCTACAGCCGCAGCCTGGAGGAGCTCCTGCTGGACGCCAACCAGCTCCGCGAGCTGCCCAAGGTGAGCGGGAATGGGAGCGGGGTCCAGGTGAGCTGCCCCGGCAGGTGCCCGCCGAGCTCTCCGGTCCAGCGCCCGCACCGAGGCTGCGGTGAGGGGCTCCTGGGGCCGTCGGTCTGTGGTAGCCGCCCTTGGAGATAAAGGAAGAGCCGGAGTTTCGCGTTAGCGTTTCCCCGCAGCGAGGCAGTAAATTGAGCTCTCACGAGCAAAACCTGGAGATCCGCGTCTTGCGGGAGGATAGGTCCTGTTGGAGGGCAGGGGGGTTGGTGCCGGAGTCGCAGGACATGAGTGTATATTGTGATTAACATTCACGTCATCGGAATTACGAGACCTTGGAGGGTATTTAACCCTCCCGTTTTTCCCCTTTCGGCAGATATTATCTGCTCCGTACATGGGAAAAACAAAACCCTCCAGCAGATAACCGCGTTCCCGTTTCTGCCTTCTACTCCTGGAAACTTCGTTGTGCAAAACATGACCCTTTTCTGTGTTTCAGTCTAAGTCCCGCACAGTTCTCAGTGTTTTGCTTCTCACTTGAAGCGTGTAGTCAGAGTTTTATACGTACTGTATTTTTGGTAGTATTGTCAATGGTGAATTCACTTTAAATTCAACATGGTTTTGAGACCTTGAGGTGGTACCTGCCAGTGTGGCTCTCCAGTTGGCATTTGCAGATTTTGCTAGAGGAACTCCATCAGAGTGATTCCAGCGAGGCACTGTTGGGCTCCACAGATGCAGAGTGAGTGGGAGGCATGCTCGACCTCTGACTTGAGGACCCACGGGCTTTTTCCCCATGTTTACCCTTTAAACTTTGGACAACTCAGAAGCCTTTGTGAGTTATGGTTGGTAGAGTTTGACACGGGAGGGGAAGTATTACCTGGAAGCTGCATCTTAAAAGTGTGTGGACTCTTACTAACTTGGAATCCAAGAAACTGAACTCATTAGCCAGAAAATTTTTGAAAAGCACCTTTGTTTGCACCTGAATCAAAGTTGCTCTGTTCATACCGAGACTTGAACAGCCTTACTTTTTCCTTTTTGAAATTCAGTGCACTCACATACGCTCTCTTTTTTTCAGTCTACATAGTAAGCGTAGTCGTGGTGGCTAGGTTTTCCTTCAGACAGTAGTAAAGATATTCAGTTGAATTGACATATTAAATTTGGCATTTTCCTTTGAAAAACCTAGGCACAAGTTTGCATCTTGTTGTGACTGAACTCTTTATCCTTCTGAAGTAGAGCAAAACTGGTTTACGTAGCCTGGGTGTGGGTGCTATTTTTACTTCCAGCAGTTTTTGCTGGCTTTGTGCACAGACCAAACTCAGGAGTCCCTTTGTACTAGACCTTTCTTCTTAGTGTTGGCTTTCAGGCTTGTACACATCATATTACAGGGGTATTTAATGTGCATGTGACTGAAATCCCATTGAAACCCATGGCTCTCTGATTTTTAAAAAAAATAATAAATCCACCACCAACTGTGTACAAACGTAAAGGTTGATGTCTGTTCATGGTGTTACATGGTATTAATTTCTGTAAATTTAGTGCAACTATTTATTGTTTCTCCTCTCTTCCTTGAACCGTAATATATGAAATAGCCTTTTTTTGCCCTGTGATGCTTAAAAAGACCACTTCTTCCCATTACTTACATGTGACTATGCATTACATCCCATACGTGTAAGAAATAGCTGAAGGGGTTAAAAAATGCCAAAAACCAACCGAGGCTCCTTGGCGTTGTGGTGGAATCAAGCAAATGTTGAAGTTAGAAAGTTTTCTTGGTCTTTTTTTTTTTATGTGCTTGGATCATGTTGCAGGAGTGCCTAAATATACTGTGGGAATATGTTTGTGGGTTTTTAGCTGCACTAGGAGGAATCTGATGAAATACAACCACAGAAACGTACTTGCAGTATCTATCCTAAGTACTTTGTGCCTTGTCAGCAATGCAGGGAGGCATTTTTACTGGGGCTTCCTGCACAAACCTGTGAACTTTCCTTGTCAGTTCCTTATTGATGATTTCTGATAAATGGAATATTGTGCTATCATCCCATGTAAATATTGACTTTGCAGAATTCTGAGGTACAAAACTAGAGCTGCAGTCCTGAATGTGAAACGAAGGTATTGAAGGTGAAACTGATGGGAAGAGCCCTGTTCAACTGTTCGGACAGCAGATAGTTCTATAGGAATTCCTATAGTTCTCCTATAGGAATCTGGTTCAGGGGAATCATGGAAGATCTCTCAGTGCAAGGTAGCTACAGCATACATTTCTCATTCCTGTTATATTAAAAGGGTAGTGTCAATGCAAAGTACAGACACAGAATTGGAAATAATTGCAAAAAGGTAGGCTAGACCATACCTCTGGTAGAGAAAACACAGGGGAAATCATTAGAGTGTGTAGTTAATAAACTGTTAGGTCAGCATAGATAAAAATGGTCATTGCATCCTTAATTTAATGTAATTCATTATATTAATCTGACCTTACCTCCATTAAGTTTCTTCTCTACATACATAAGGGTAGTAACACAAAATCAAGCTAGTTTTGGACTCAGTTGAGGCCTAAACAAGTCAGGAGAATTGTGTAACTCTCAATGGCGGGTTAGTTAGGTGTTTTTCAGTGCTTGATAAAGTCCTGAAGTTCACAGTGATCTGTGCCAATTCCTGCTGAATCACCTGTGGGCTGTGCTGATGCCATAATATAATCCATTAACAGTAATAAGGTGTTCATGTCTCTGAGGTGGTTGTGATGCCCCTTAGGAAATTGCTGCTGTAAAGCCTCGCCTTGGCACAGTGAAGAAGAATCACCCTGTAAACTCTGTCACGTGCAGCAGAAGTTGCCGTGGATGGAGGAGGAAACCCCAACTCTGCTGCTCAGCTCTTCATTGTGCACACAGGTAGCTCAGACTAATTTTCCCAGTATGGGCAGTTGTGGTCTGAAAGGTCTATTACAGCAGGCAGGAGGTCTTGTAATGCTTCTCTGAAATTGAGTAGATATTGGTGAGTTCTTTTACCAGCTTTGCCATGGCTACAAGTCAGACAGTGATGATGGCTTCGTTTCTAGATGGCCACTTTCCATCTACTTGCATATTTTTTTTCATCACTTCAAACGTAAAGCTTTCTGGGGGAGATAAGTATCAGCAAGTGGCATGATGAAATATGTGGACCTGCTGCATTTCTCTCAAGCTGATAAAGCAATTTGTGTTGGATGCACACGCTTCTCCCCTTCTCCTCTGGTTCTCTCTGCCCCCATTTCTATCAAGTAGCAATAAAAAGTATTCTTTGGTTGGTTTGTTTCAATACACCAGTAAAAGAATACACTCTAATTCATCCTAAAATCTCCATTTTGAGATACAGAAGTAGTCCTAGGCTTTGTTTAATTTTCAGTCTTTCCTAGCATACTTAAAACCTCTCTTATTCTAGAATAAGCCAGTAGAGTGTGGCATATGTTAAGGTGTTACTGAAAAAACCCAACAGAACAAACACACATAAAAATCCCTTCAAAATACAGAAGACAACTTAAGAGAATTGCTGTGGCATCTTG
Source organism: Dryoscopus gambensis (assembly GCA_013389985.1). NCBI lineage: Eukaryota > Metazoa > Chordata > Aves > Passeriformes > Malaconotidae > Dryoscopus > Dryoscopus gambensis. Next base: position 62,462 of record WEIT01010895.1, on the reverse strand, counting down.
AAGGGAAGTGACTAGCAGAAGGACCCAGCACTATTGCTGAATTGTATGTTAGGAGAGTCATGTGAAGTATCCTCCGGAGAAACAAGAAATACACTTGAATTATTTTGAAGGAATTACTTTGCTAGTTTTATTTTTGTTCTGTAGGCTGACCAAAATGTATGGTAGAGTTCCTCACCTTTTTCTAAGGGGAGAGGGTAGGAAGAGTTCATCTAGAAAACACCTGAAAAGAAGTGTCTGGGAAGCAGAAAGAGGTGGATGTCATTGCCCCCATTATTTCTACTCTTCCCTGTATTTGCTTCCTTGTGCATTAAGGTATATGTGGACCCGTAAAAGAACTGTTCCTCTGATCCCCTTTTCCCTACAAATAACTTTTTTTCACTAAGCTGTATCTGTCAGCGTTCCAAGAATACAAGGCAATAATTTTTGTTCATAGAGTACTTTAAAGAGTTTTTTTTCCCATGTCAGTAAATGATGCTTTTGCAAGGTCTTCCTAACTGCTCTGCTGGATCCCTGGGTCCCTTCTTCACTCCATTCCCTAGTTACGTGATGCAGAACTTGCGCTGATGTTGACAGCAGCCTTTTCCTGTCCTTACCACTGGTGTCTCAGACTCCTCATCCTGCATGTTCATACTTTCCCACCCTCCCCTGTCCTTAATGTTCCAGGATCTTGCTTATTTCCTCCAAACTCAACAGCTCTGTCTGCCGTCTGTTTCTGATGCTTTGCTTCCTCTCCTGTCCCTTCTGTGCTGGGTTCTTGACTGCCCTTGCAAACATCTCTTTTCTTTCTACTCTGCTCCTTCTCTTCTTGCCGAATAAGCCAGCGTGATGGGATGTGCTAGAGGAGCAGGCTGTATACTATTAAGCTGCTGGTGGTTTTCCACAATAATGAAGTCTCTCTGAAGCCTTTCTCGGCAGATGTGGCTGTTTTCCCACAGAACAGCAAGTTCTAGCTGTCAGCATGCTTCTTGCCACTTCTGCTTTACAAGACAAAGAGCTGCACCCTTTGGTCTGAAAAGGCTGGGCAATGTATAGAGTTGGGGGTAAAGTGTGGCTCTTAACCTTCTTAAATAATTCTTCTCCTATGTTGGATCCCAGGTGCCTTCTGTTGATTATTTTGTGTATCTGATTTTATTGGGAAAAAAAAAATGAGTGGTTGCCAGTGTGTATAGAGTGACTTAAAAATGTAGTTTGTGTGGTTTTTTTCTAAGCCTGTAGCATTTTTGTTTTCCTTGGGAGTGAAAACTTGAAGGGTTTTTCAACTCAAGCGGTAATGTGTAGTATATCATTTGCTACACATCAAAAACTATTCTTCACTGAAGAGTAGGCTTTCTGGCAAATTGCTTTGATAGAAGAAAATAACACATTCTGCATGATGCGTTTCAATAGCTTCTCTAATGAAAAGCATCAGATAAAAATAAAATGCTTTCAATTCTATAGATCAGTCTGTAGTTGATGAAATGTTTTATACTCCCGTACATTAGAATTTAAGGGCAAATACATCCTGTCAGTTTAATTTCTCTGTGCCTCCAATTTGTAGTACAAAACTGAATCTCTGCATATTTCTTTTTCCAATGACTAAAAAAAAAAAAATCTTAGGAATCCTTGAATACAGTATTATATTTTGGCCTTTGTATTAAATCACAGCCTTCTTTGCATTGGTGGGTGGTGGAAATAGCTTATAACTCTTGTTTTGCTGCTGTTTTGTCTTGCTGCTGCTCAGTTCTTTAACTCAAGGAATAAAGACCACTTTCCCATGAGACTTCCAGCAGATGTTGTTTATGGAAAAACTCCAGTGGTTTAAAAAAAAAAAAATTAAATTTTTTTTCTGTGTACTTAGTTTAGCCTAAGAGTCTGAGGAACTCTTTATTTTTTTTTTTTTCCTTTGGGGAATGATTTTTATGTAGTATTTGTAAACCTAATGTCGTGCAGCTCTGAATCATTTTGCATCTCTGAGCTTACAAATTGCATCTGTCATCTGTAATTTTTCATTCTTGGTGTTATATGCTAAAGCTTCTCTGTAGAGTTACTAGATAGATGGGAGACACTTTTCCCGAGAGACCTGGTTAAACCCTGGCCTCCTCCTGTGCCACAGTTCCTTTGTCAGAGATGCTGCTGGTCTGCTACTGCTTGGCATTTGGCATTGTCGGTATCTCTGTTACATGTGGTGTTGAAGTTCAGGGGGCTGTTATCTTACCAAAATCGTGTGAAAGCTCCTTAAGAAAAAGTCCCTCTGTTCTTCCCATACCACACCTTTGTCTCAGGAAAAAAACCTGTTCTGGGCTGAATTTCACTGTTGTATCATTGTTTCTATCATTATGCAACTATAAGCCTGAAAGACACTTATTTGGTCAGTGGCCAGTAATCTGTGGAAAGACATGATTATCATACTATGCCTCTCTTTAAATTTGTGTTTATGGCTGCTTAAGTTGTAAATATATAGGAGCTTTATTTCCTTTTTTCGAATGCACAGATCTCCTTGGGTTTGGAGAGATGTGGTGAGATGTCTCACATGGCTGGAGTGCTGCAGTGGATGAACACAGGCTCTTTAAGGACAGGCCCAGAAGGCAACCACATGACAGCTGGAAGGACAACACAGCAGGACATAAGCAATCCAGGAGTTTCCATATTTGAAAACAAGAAAAGACAGGTTGAGATGTGAAGGCCAGGTTTGCAGTAGCTGTAGTGACCTTGGTCACCTTGGCTGTAGTGACCATGAGGTGGTAGAGTTCAGGATCCTGAGAGGAAGGAAGAGGACAATGAACAGCATCTTGAGAAAACAAACTTTGGCTTGTTTAGAATTCTGCTTGGAAAAGCAGATGTTTATGCTGCCATTCAGAAGGACAGGGAGAGGCTGGAGAAACGGGCAGAGAGGAATCTCATGAAGTTCAGTAAAGAGAAATATACCTGCACCTGGAGAGAAATAACCCAAATCTCCAGTACAGGTTGGGGGCCAATCGTTTGGAAAACACCTTTCCAGTAAACGGCCATGGGTGACCTGGTGGACAAGATGACCGTGAGCCAGCAATGCTCCTTCATGACAGAGAGAGCCAACAGTATCCTGGGCTGCGTTACACAAAGCATTGCCAGCAGGTGATCCTTGTCCTCTGGCTCGCTTTGGGGAAACAGATCTGGAGTGCTCTGTCTGGTGCTGGGTATCCCAGAAGAAGAGTCATGGACATACTGGACACATACTGTAGGGCCACAAAGACTTGGACCATCTCTCAGGAGAGGAGGCTAAAAGAGACAGAATAGTTCAGCCTTGAGAAGAAAAAGGCACATGGTTGTGTATAAATACGTGTAAATTAGCATGAAATCTTGCTTGGAGCGCCCCTTGACCTTACAAGAGATAGTGGGCAAAGGCTGAAACACAGGGAATTGTCTGAAATATGAAAATACTTTTTTACTGTGAGGATGGTCAAACAGTGGCGTGGGTTGTCTGCAGAGGTTGTGCAATCTCTGTTTATGGAGATGCTGTAAACCTGACTGGACATGGTCCTGGGTGACCTTCTCTGGGTGACCCATGATTTGAGCAGGGGGTGCACTAGGTGATTTCTAGAGCCTCTTCCAACTGCAACTGATTTATGATTCTGTAGAGGGCATTTAACTTGGGTGCTTTTAATGATACAAATAGAATTGTTGTGGTTTTCCTTGTTTATTCACACTCAAATGTTTAATTGTTTTACTTTCTACATTGATAGTGTCACAGCGTTTTTGCACATCTTGCTGTAACTCCTTAAAGAAATACCACTGTATGATTTGAACAAGCATGTATTTACAGCTAGTGTCAGAGAGAGAACTGTGCCACTGGGTGAAGCTGAAGCAGAGTGTACACACATAGTAAAAATAGTTTTATTGAAAGCTTAAGAATTTTTTCAGTATGACAAATGCTACTTAAAATACTCGCTAAGAATACCTGTAACTTTACAACTTCAGTATCTTTAGAATATGTTACCTGTTGTAAAAACCTGTTGTGAGTATAGTCAATTAGTACTAGCATGAAGTATGTGGTTGAATTACTAAAATCCATAATGGTTTGTAGGTAAGCAGCATTGGGTCCTTACATTAACATACCTCTAAACATAGAGCTCTGTGTTGCAGGCTACAAATAAGTTTGTCACCAGATAAGTATCTCTAGGTTTTCTCCTCCTAGTTTCCAGGTTTTTCTATGGTATTGCTGCAGATTTGAAGGAATACTTTACCTTTTGACATCAAATATGAAAGACCACAGTCTGATGGGAGCAGAGGAAGAACTTAGTCTGCTGTTTCCTAAACAGAGGAAAGTCATAGTCTTCCCTGTGATTGTTCAGAAGATTTTTGAAGTCTGCTTGGTTTGAAATATTTTCTAATGGCAGTTTTTTGTAGTAACAGCTTAGCTCTGCTGATTCTTGACCTGAGTTGAAAGAAAGTAATTACGTAGTTATGTTTCAATACCGTTAACATTTTGTAAGGTATGTACTGTTGTAGTAAACCGGTAACATTCTCTTCTTTTTGTGATGTGCATAGGTGAGACAAGGTTTGTGGGCAGAGATTATACATCTGTACCTCTAAAATAAATTTTATGATTATACATAGAGTTATTTTTCTGATTATGTCAGTTGGTCTAAAAAAAAGACATTACCTCCTGCCAACAGTCTTGTATACTGGAAAAATACATGCTAGAAATTCATTAGAGAGATTAATGTGGGCTTTGGTCATTTTTTTTTCTTTTCCAAATGGCAAATGCATTTAACTGCAATGAATCCATATTTCATTGCAGCAGATGTTTTCTGGCCTCTCTTAAAGGCAGAGGTAGTCTGTCCTACCACTGTGCTCTAACAAACAGTTCTAGCATGGAGTGCTCTTTAATCTTTGTTGCTTCTGCTTAATTGACATTAAAGGGAAAGTAAATCCTTTCCTGCCAGGAACAGTATGAGACAACCTGGTCAATGCATTGCTTGGTAGTGCAGCATTTTGATTCAGTGCTGCAGTGTATTGGTTTTCGAGAGTGGATAATCCCCTATTTGTTTTTCAAAAGGGATGTAATAAGTGAGACTAGGACCTACAATTGACCCATCCTTGTCAGTGGTTCAGAAAATGGCAGATGCTTTGAAAATAGGGCATCAGAAGCGTAGCAGGTTGATGCTGAGTACCAGCTTCAGTGAGGCAATTTTGCTCTTTCTTCTGTAGGCCTTCCCCCACAGCCCTTCTTCCCTGCCTGATCTTTCTGTTGGGCTTTCATTTCAAGTATCCATTGGAGGGGGAGACAGCAGTTGCAGCATCTGGTTCTGTTTAGGATATGGGCCCATGAACTGTGATCTTTCATTAATACTTTTCTCTTGTTGTGAAATCTAGTAATTTTATTAATGTTTTGTATGGCCTCCTGCTTGAACGTCTGCCTCCATGATGTCTTTCATTAATATTCTAGATGACAAAGTTGGTAGTAGAATGTTGTGAGACCAAAGTACAGCTTGAATATATTCTGCATACATGGTTGGGTGTGTGAAACAATCTTTCATCATGCCAAATATATGTAGCAGTTCTGGCTTTGCTCGTGGCACATGTGAAGACAGACACCTCAGCTGCATGGAGTAGTTGTCCATTTGCCAGCTTGCCACAGAACAGGTTGGCAGAGGTCTGTGTACTGCTGTCCATCACCAGCTGCTGCTGCATCTCATCATGGCTCCAGAGGAAATCCATTAGTTGCTTCTTTGATGCAGAGTTATCAATTGTATGATGACTCTACTGTGCTGCACTGTGAGCTAGTCCCTGCCCTCAGAAATTGTTTCACTATCTCATGGAGTGTTTTATTTGAAAATTAAAGTGTGTTGTACCCAAAGGATCATGTGGGATCTGTATTTTTGAAACCCTTTCGCCCTTGCCAGCTGTCCTTGCTTGCAGGTGAAAGCAGGCAGAGTGACTTCAGGGATCCTGATGCTGCTGGCAGGCTTTGTGGGAGATGCCAAGCTGATAATGCCCATGCTAGGCTTTACTGAAGTCTGCTGAGATCTCTTTTCACACTTCATGGATCCAGAGTAGGATTCAGCTTCCTCAACTTTTTATTATGCAGCTACTTTGGATGTGCTTTTAGGGGAAAGGTGTCTGTTTTCTGTGCTCTTGCTGGTTTTCCCACCCGTGCTACTGGCAGAAGTCTCTGGGTTGGATTTTAAGACAGTGATGTACAGGACTGCATCCTAGAGAGAGTTTTTTGTTCCCAAGTTAGTTGTGGATTTCGACTGAGAGTGGATGTCTTGAGGCTTGAATGGAGCGCAGGGTGCATTACAGCTTGCTGAGAGCTCCAGACTGGTATGTCCATCAGCTGACTGGAGTAGAAGTGATGTTTGAAATCCCACCAGTTGGTTACTGTAGGGTATTGAGTGTCCTATCTTCTTGGAATCCTTAGCACTGAGTGACCCCTACTGATCATCTTTTAAAGCCCATTCTGTCGATGACTTCTACAGAAGTGGGGTGGAGAGGAATGAGGAGAAGCTTGCCCTTCCCTCTTTGCCTTTGCCCTTCAGACAGATGGGGAATGTGCATGTATGCTTGTGCCAGAGCCTGATTATTAAACCCATCCCAGGGAAGCAGAATGCTTGAATTCAGTGGTGCTGCTTCATTACAGGATTTAATCTTTGTTTTCCTCAGAGTGTCCTGACCACTTTAGTGTTCACCTAAAGTGAGTTGGGCTTCCTCTGCTCCCGCTGAAGCCATGCAACAATGCAGACAAAATGCTAACTTCTAGGGGCCAAAAGCAAGGGACTAGGGACCTTGTTGGGGAGCAGCTGTGTTGAGAGGTAATTTTATGGATTTGATGCCCTACCTCTTGTTCACTGCTTTGCTTACCAAAATTACCTCTTCTACTTATGTTTGCCTGAAGAAAGACCTCAGAAAAAAGCCTTTCTGAGGCAGTGTAAAAAGTGTGGGGAAGGATTGACTGCAATTTCCCTTGTCTGATGACTGAAGGAGGACACATCGCTGGTGATTGGAAGTAAACAAATGAAATGGTGTCCCCACTGATTTTGTTTACAATGTCAGAGAAGAAAATGGAGCCTGAAGTAAGATTTGAAACAAGAATGCATGTAGGAGTTAAACTGTGTTTAATTACTATGTGCCACTTCTTAATTCTAAAGCACAGATAGCCTTTAGTTGGTCATTTGTAAGTTTGGAAAATGGGTGAAATAAATACAGATGTACTGAAGCAACAGAACCTAGTAACATACTCTGTCTTACAGCTTACTTAATTCATTTTAATGTAATAATGTAATTGCCCTAAGAAGCCCTAAAAGCTGAGGCAGCATGTGTATGTGGAAAATCCATACTGGTGTCTAAGGGAAATTTGACATAAGAGCAAGTGCTTACAAATTCCTAATCTTGTCAGCAACAGCTCAAGTGCCTGCAAAAGAAAACCCCCAAAAAACTGAAGCAAAAAACCAACAAACCCTCATCCTATCTGCTGTGTACGTAACCGTGAAACAAGTTAATTTGCAATTTTCTTTCTCCTTTACATCTCATTTTAATTTCTACTGCTTATGCTGGCCCATTTTGAGAATTAGGCAGTGAATTCCTAAAGGTTCTAATTTTAATTCTCTTTGCTGCTAGCAATAGCCTTTTTATGGAAATGTTTTGCTTAACACAGTAAACATTTAGTTATGCTACCTGTGCCAGACGGGTTTGGAGTGTTACATGTCTCTAGCACTGCAAAGGCTCTGGCAGCTCAGATGTTGCTGAAATGTTGCTCCTCCCCTCAAACAGCATTAGTGTCTTTGTGTCTCCTATGTGTTTTCTTTCAACTGTCAATTGTTTTCATGTATCTCCATTTATGGGGTTTTTATTCCCATCAGCTAAGGTGCTGAATTTTCAGGGAAAACTCTCAGGTATGAATGTTCTTTGTTTCAGGAGTGAGCCATTGAAAGAAACCCAGAGATAGGTTGTTTTGGCCACTTGCATGGAAGAAAATATCCTACTAGTTTGGCATAATTCTCTTAACTTTTTTTTTTCCCTAGAATTGAGTGCCAGTTGTAGTGGTATTCTTAAAAAAAAAAAAAAAAAGAAGTATAAAAAATGAGGACTGTGGGGACTGTGGGATCACACTGTCTGTTTATACTTGTCAGTGAGTCATGCACTTATCTGTTACTTTTTTTTCTTCCGTTGGCTGACATCGACCCAATTTTGTCAGAATGAAGTTTTTTTTAAAATATGTGTCCGGGTGAGAGAGACTTGGTTAGTTTTCCAGTAAGAGAAGAGATCTGTTCAAGATGTAAGTTCTTAGAAAATCCATATAATAGAAGTCTCTATAAGTTCTTTGATAGCACGAAAAGCTTCAATTGAGGATTGGGAATTGTTGCTAAATAGCAAGTTGTAGGCTACTTCAGTGCTTATGCTCATGGCATTATTTTTCTCATTGAGGCACTATTAATTAGGCTGGCTAAACTAAGAGCATTAAAAGTGTTGCCAAGATACTCATAGAGACGTTGGGTCTGCAATCAAAACCCACTATTAGAGCCTGCTGGGTGGATATGCTGCTCTGGCCAACAACCCCATTGCACTTTGGATCATGTTAGAGCTAATCAAATAGAGGCAGAATTGTGTTAGATACATCAAATTAGGAACGTGTTTCTTGTTGGCATGGATTTAAGAAATTGCAGATATTTATACACATACATACATACATACATACATACATACATACATACATATATATATATATGTATCTGTTTACATTTGTTGAACTCTATCGAGTAAGCTTTTAATTCTCTTTGTTCCCTGTGGTCTTTTTGAAAGGTAAAACATATATGGCCAAAAGGAGTTGCTTGCCTCTCCAGCAGTGCTTCAGAGCACTAATGATGTGCCTTAGATAAAGGAAGAACACTTACTGAAATGGGAGTAGGATGCACTAAACATGCAAGAGTGGTTGAGTCCTGTAGTATAAAGGAAAAAAAACAAATGAGAAGTTCAAAGAAATGCCATTAATGTAACTGCAGTTTGATTTTATCTAGGAAATGGTGTCATTCATTAAAAATTGTTATGCAAACGGAAAATAAAGCTTCCAGTTAATTTGTCTTTTAAGTAGTAGTCAGTTAAAAACCAGGAATGTCTTTAAATATTGTGTAATATTGCTTGTTGCACATGTGCTGTGCACATTTAATAAGTACATACTGCATTGACACATGGTACTGTGAGGGCCGTCCGACCTTCCTAGGGATATCCAGCTCTTAACAGGCTTTTGATGACTATTCTGTCTTTTAACCATGTTCCTTCTGTCTTTGCTCACTTGCCATTGAATATCTGTCTCAGGGGCAACTGTTGCTTAGGATAAGATTTGCAGTAGAACATCAACATTTGTAACTGTCGTGTAGTTTAGCAGCTACACACTGCCTTGAGGAACACATTTTGGCAAGTATTTATTTTGGAGTGTTAGGACAGATGGGGATTTCTTCGGTGGAGTGTACTCCTGCTATGTTTTCACAAAAGTGTCTTTAAGTGCTTTTCTAAGCTTCTGATAGATTCTTGGTTTAGTCATATTAATAAATATTTAGAAAAAGGGCTACATTTGTTTTACGATAAGAATGCTAATGATGTCAAAATGCAGTTAAGGATCTTTTGAGGACAATGAAAGATTAAAAAGCATTTGTGGCTGTTTTAATTGGAATACATGTTTTTATGGAGCTAGAAATACGGAATTATAGGGGTTTTTTTACCTTCCTCTTAAAATTTCAACTCTGTTAAAAAACACTTAGTATGAGGGAGGGGGGAGGAGTGCCATTCTGACTCAAAAGTGCCTTTGAGATCTCACATTCAGATCTGGTGCGTCTTTTACTGCTGAGTGTTTTTAAAGCTCTATCCTCTTTATTCTCTAAAAGGAACCCATGTTTTTGAGGGAAAACACATTAGTTTCAGTTGTGTTTTATTTTTCTGTGACACAGTGTATATTGAAAGATTGATGCAGAAGTGCAAAACTTTGCACTTAAAAACCTGATTAATGATCTTGACCGCAAGACACTGAAAATAAGATTGAAAACCTGTATTGTAACACAGATTCATGAGACTGCTTTTATCTTGTGTCCTAGTAAGATGCCTTACTGCCCCTTTTTGTCGATCTAAGTCATATCTGGGTGACATTTAGAGCACATACTCCAGCACCTAAAGAAAATAAAAACTAAAATAGAGGTGCTAATTTCCTAGAAGGGATTGCAGGTGTTTAAACGTAAGCGGGTATCCCAAATTTACAAGTATCTTCCAGTTACCCTCCAGGGCCAAACACATGGGGTGCAGGCACGCACATATGCTGCGAGTGGGTGAGATGCGTGCGTTCTGACTGCTGGGTGAAACTCTCCGTGCACTCTGGGAGCATAAAACTCACTCAAAATTTGAGAAGTCCGTTCAGTTTTGATCAAGATGACTTGTATGGAAAGTAATTTCTTTCTGCACAAATCCTCACCCCTTGCAGTCACTCTCCTTGAAAGGCCTGCCTGCAAGAGAGGAAAGTTGTGATAAGAGCTCCACAACTTTCTTAGGAATGCCTACATCTAGGTTTTAAATGATCATTTTTCTCTTTCAGTCACCAGCTGCTCCCAGTGCCTGGGGTTGACCTGACTTTCAGCCTGGCCTGTTTGATTGTTGTTTTGCCCTGGGTGCTGCCAGCCCTCCTGAGCCCATAGCTGGGGGGTCAGGGAAAGTTGCCATCCTGTCTGCGTTGTGTGCCTGTGTCCTCACTGTGGATAGGGCTGGGCTAGGTTTTTCCTCAAGCAAAGAAGACCTGAAATTGTGTGTATCCTGCCCAACTTTCATTAGTCCTTCTGAATCTGGGCCGCTGAACAGAGGGTGTTTGAGGCTGGAAAGAAAGCCTTCCTCAGGGAGGCTGGTTCTGTAACCTAGTTGGTTTTGGTGTTCACTGGTGAAGAAGACCTTGTCAGCACCTCTTTGTCAGTTTTCTGGATCTCGTTCTTTAGCAATGTCCCACTGCATTAACTTCCTAATGAGCCCTGGTGTGTAATTAGGATGCTTTTAATTACTCAGCCTGGTAGCCTCACCCCATTAATGACTTGAAGCTGGCACTCTGGATTTTGTTAGTGTCTGTCTGCAATGATCTTTAACAGCAAGCTTTATGGATTATTTTTTTTACATAAATTTTCATTTTAGGTAAAACACAGTTTATAGCTTGTTTTAATTTTTACATGCAAACAAAATGTTCATTCTGATACAGGTCTGAAGGAGATCTGCATAACTAATGCCGTGCAATAGCTTTAATTAGCTCACATTTTGAAAGTGATTCCAATTATTCCTCATCATTTATCATGCCTGTATGCGAGTTATGTGAATATTTTCTGACATGTAATTTTTTCTTTCTTTCAGCCTTTCTTCCAGCTTGTGAAGTTACGGAAACTTGGACTTAGTGATAATGAAATCCAACGGCTCCCTCCAGAAATAGCGAATTTCATGCAGCTGGTGGAACTTGATTTGTCTCGAAATGGTAAGCTCCAAAGTTAATTTGTTTGATTTTATACTGTCCTATGACATGGTCTAGAAAACTGGGTTAGTAAGGTTTTTCTGTCTGATAAATTGTTATCTATGTCCTGCAGAACACTTTTTTGTGTAATTCATGCATTTGCCCGTAGTTCTAGATGAGAAGGAGGGAAAGAGCAGAGGGGAGCTTGTAGTAGAAATACAGTAATAAGATAATCCTTGACTGTAGTTCTGCGTTTCTGAGAGCCTGCTTTATTTTCCAATTTAAAAAATGCTTTATGTGGTAGTTTTATATGTGTATCTGTCACAATGTTGACTTGTTTTCCAAGCTCTCTGAAATGTCTGGCATTTAGAGATGGAAAAAAAACAGAAAAAAGGAGAAAAAAGAAGTTGAAAAAAAAATAAAGCTGCTTTCTGTCCTAAAAAAAGGACTACCTGTGGGTTTGAAGTCCAGTTCTTTATCTCTGGTCTGCTCTTTACCTGAGATTAACAAGAGGCAGAGTGCTGGTATTTCTAGTTGTACTTCTGGAAGAAGAATCAGTCTGTTGGTCATCTGCAGAGATAAATTCAGAAAAGAATGCTGGGAGAAACTATCTTTTAAAGTGTGTTGTTGGAAACAACATGGGTGTATCGTTTGCTTGCAGTGCTTGTTGCCTGTATTGTCCTGCATTGTGATGGAGTGAAAACATTTTTTTTCTGTGGCCCGGTGAACTTACCAGTTCTACAAGAAGTTCAGGGGCTGGTGGGTCACCTTTAAGCAGCCTTCTGACCCAGTGATCTAGAAACAGTGAATCTGTGTTACCAAATTAGAGCAACTGTCAGCTATTTTTGCCTCCTTACATGCAGTGGATGTGCACAAAAATGCTCTCGGAGCTGTGATGGAAGGGGTGGGAGCGATCAAGGTTGTGTAACCTTGTAAATAAATGAGGGTTGTAACTGAATATTCAAGAAAATAAGTAGAGTAACAGAGAGCCTTTTTTTCCTTTATGGTTTAACTTCACATTGACTCTTTGTGACTGAGGAATATTCTGTTGCTACTTCCCCTTTCTGTAGCATATTTCCTTTATTTGTTTGGTGCTGTAAATTCTATCTTTATCTGATAATATAATTGATGAAGCGTAATGAGTCTCCAGGCAATTGCTGAAAAATTTCTGTGAACCATATAATTTTATGCACATTGGAAAACCTTTTTAGAGAAGAGGACTGGAAAAAAAACAGAGAAGAGACAGATTAGTTAAAACATTCTAGAAGTACATGAACATTAGTTGATGTGGTATTTGGCTACTGTGTTTGGCTGAGTTGGGTGCTGTCAGCGACAGACCTTATACAAAAAGAAACCCTCTGTTGGCTTAGTAATTCTCTTTGCAAATGAATAACTAGTTGGAAAAGAGCTGGTGGATCAGAGCCATGTGAACTCTTGTCAGCCTGACTTGGAAGTTGGCTTGAGAACTCAGCTGTAACAAGAGCAGATGGTGTGAATGTTTATGGCTGGGTAGATGCGTGTGTCATTAGAAGTTACTGCACAGGGAAGTATTTTCTCCAGTGATGGGTTGAACCAATGCAGGTGGCAGGGAGAAGTTGCTTTCCTATATCCAAGGTTCAGTGTTAATTACCCATTTTATTGCATTGCCTTCTTTTCTCTGTGGGTCATTGCAGAAGGTGACTGATACGGTTTCCCTCTGCTTAATTATGCCACAGTTACTGCATGACTTGACTCTTCAAATGAAAAATGCACCATGCTATGTGGTGCAGGGGGGTTGTGGGGGGCTGTGGCAGAAGATAACTAGTATTACTTTATGCTGTTTGGTCGTTTCATGGTTGTCTCATGGTTCTCCAAATCAAAAGGCAAAACACACACCATCTGGGATGCTGCAGGGGGAATTCTTGCAAAAGGTTTTTGAGATCTCTACAGTATTTTAATTTATTAGCTTTGTATTTTGAGCTCACCTTCCAGTATGTCTTGTTCTAAACCTGTCACAGGTTTGTCCTGTTCAGTGGTTTGCACTCCAACAGGTTTTGTTTTTCTAACTGCCCAAAACTACTTAGGAAAAAAAAAAGGAACTCTTCGTATTCCTTTCAGGCAGAGAAAAACAGCCCTGCTTTTCAAAATGCAGTATGCTGCATGAATAGGAAAGTGTGATGGTGACATCTGAGCTTGGGAAATAAGAGATCATTGTTCTGTAGTTTTTGTTGTTCTAGTTGTCTGGTTTGGTGCACTAATTGCCTTCAGTTCTGGCCATTCTGTTTCCTCAAGAGCTTAAAAATGCAGATTTAAATTAATTTAATTTTCTCTGCACAGGAATAGCTTTTTTTTATTTTAACCTTTCATCACAGAAGGAGAAAAGGGTTTTGCATAAACAGAGTACTTCCATTTCCCCCATAATGAAATGGTAACATATCTTCCTTTCTCCTACTTTATAACCCTTTGGTCAGCATATGATCTTTGAAGCCACGTGAGATGGTGGGTATATCATACGGGTGGACTTGCGTGCTCTTCCAGGCTGCAGTGGCCAGCTGTGCTTGGAGCAGCAGCCAGGTGTTTAATCTAGAGGAGGGATCAATCCCCCCAGACACAATCCCTCCTGACCTTTGGAGGTAGCTCTGGATACCTGTACCATGCAGTGTTATGTGCTGTGTAATAGCCCTGCTTCGTAGGCCCTCGGGAAAGGTCCATAGGGAAACTCTTAAATGTGTTTCTCTTAAATTCTCAGGTGTTTTAAAATTCCCAAGACATGCTAGTATATGTTAAAAATGTGCTACAATAATTAATTCCTAAAGAATTTATTGGTTAATGAGTGAATCTAGGACTACAAAAATCTTTCTAAGAAATAAAACTAAAAAATCTTCAGCAGATGTAACTTTGATGCTCCCTGTGTATGTGAGAGAAGTCTGGGGAGGGTATGGATAGCCTCAGTGGTGCAGAAGGAAAAGGGTTTGGAAGGCAAGCAGCCATATATTCTTAAACTTCTCCTGGATTATTTGCATGTTGATGCTATTTCTTATTCCCTGCAAGGCCATGTGTTCATGAAGATTTTCCTAGGAAGCATCCCCACTGTGCTTTTCTAGTCTGGCTGAGGCTGTTATTTGCACAAAGGTTGAATGGATGAATCAAGGACTGGCATATAAGAGGGCAGAGAAGCTGTGCTAAGAAAATAGCATAGTGATGATGAACACTTTGAAGGTTCTTTGGCAATCCAGTTTATCTCTGCCTCTTGGTATCAAGTTGTTCAAAAAGCTGATGTACTCATTCCAAGGCTAAAGAAAACAGACTTGGAGGATTTCTACAGTGGATGCCTGAGCTTTTGACTTGCTCCAAACCGTGTCTGAAACTCAGAGTATTCCCTGAGATAGATATTCACCTGCTGTGTGTCTGAAACTACTTCTGGTTTCCTCAGACTTCCTGAGCTTGATAAAATCTTTTCCTGGCTTCTCATATCATGGGTGAATTCTGTGGAGACACTGGGTCACTGAAGCCGTCTTGCTTGATTACCCTAAAGTTTGGGTAGGGCTCCAGTGCTTTGCATTGAGCTCCAGTGCAAGTTTTTGCTCTGCATGACAAAGGGAGAGCTTCTGCTCTAAGCACAGTCAGAAGTGCCTGTGTGCTGTTGGTTTTTTTTCCCACAGTGCTTGGACATTCCCTCAGGCAATTCCTGAAAGACCCTGTGATTCATAAAGTGCAATCTCCCAAGGCAGAAAGATGTGCTTCGATTTCTGCAGTTCTTTCCTGGTGCCTCGACTGGCACTTCATTAAGCTTCCCTTTCTTCCAAAGACATGCCAGATCCCTGTGAGTTGTAGTAGCTTGCTACCCATGCTGCTCATCCCCCAGAGATGTCCTTCAGCGACTCCATCCCCCCTTTCCTTCGTGCACAACCCCTGGAGGCCAAATTCTTAAAGCTTAGGGCCCTGCCATCCCAGGTTCATTAAAATGTTAATGGTTTTTCTTGTTCTGTAGCTTCTTCTAGACAGGAGGGGCAATGCATAAAGTTTCTGTAGTTAATTTAATGCATGCTGATATTCGGGATTATGTATACTATGTATGTAAGCTGTATTCTTGCAGAGGTGGTGCAATCCTTTTTAGTATCCCTTTTCTCCCAGAAGAGGGTTTTTGTTTGCCTTTGACAAATATTCAGTCCTCCAAACTCCACTAATGTGTTTTTGTCATGATATTGCATGTTCCTTAAAATGCCCTGAAAGTGTTAATTTAACTGTTGTATTCTTATTTGAAATAAATTTATATCCTGCACACACTTTCTCATAACAGATGTGCTGTGGAAGCCAGGTTTTGTTCCTAATGTCATACACCTTTCTCAGCCATTGACAGTTGTCAGCAGCTTGTTTGATTCAGGTCCTTTAGCATAAAAAGAAAATCACTGTGAGCTGGGATGCTAGACAGTAGGCACTGGAGTGGCTTTCCTACCCTTCCCAGCTTCAGGAGTGCCATTTAAACTGTCCTGCTGTCCACCTTTTTCTCTGATGCAGGCTAACCCCATTGCTTTTGTAGGAGAGGAGCTTCTTGCACTGCTGCGTCTACCTGTGAGACGCTGTCTCTTTGTGATCAAGGCCTGGCAGGCTTTGCTGCTGCTCCTCTTGCTTCCATAGAATGTGTGTACCAAGGACTTGGTCATGCAGGCCCATAGCATTGGTAGTTGCTCTGTGCTGGCAGTTTTGCATTGGCTGTCTGTAGGGACTTTCCAGCTGGCAGCAGATAAGGTGTCTTCTTCAATTGGTGTGTTCTTCTGTGGAGGTGGTCTGTGACCTTGCAGTTTGGTGTTATGTCCAAGCCCTGAGTCTCAAAACTCTGGAAAACATGCAAGTGTGAGTGCAATGGGAGAATTAAATGGATTTTTATAGTATTGGTAGATAGATTATTCTGGTTCTGTTTGCTGACTCAACTCTCAGTGGAGCTGAGATCCACTACTTTGTGAACTGAGGAGTGATGAGTTTGGCTGTGGCATCTATTGAGCAAATCTGTGTGTGGGCACATCTTGTTAAGGTATTTTTGGCTCTGCATGATGCTTGATACCAAAATCGCAACATGGTTCTTTACTATGATATCCTATAAGAATAATACTGTTTGTTTAATTTGTACAGTTCATATTTCATACCCACCTTAGAGAAGAATTCTGGCTATCTGATATATTAGTTGCTACCCATTTTTGTAGTTTTCTGGTTAAACTGATCTTATGACTGTACTGATAGTGTGGCTGTTCTGGACACAAATCTTGTGACATCAGGATAGTCTCATTCCATAATCCTCTCTCCATGCAGTTGCTGTATGCTGTCATTTATATGAAAATAAGTACAGATTTGACCAAAGATAAATATGCTACTTTAGGATTACCATAACAGTAAGAGATGGTTCCTCAAAAGCATCTCAATAGCCACTACACTGTGTAAGGAAAGATGACACTGCTGCTATGCAAGGTCTGGGCAGAGTCCAAGATTTGGAAGTCGGTCTCTAGAAGATCAGTGTCCCAAGTGCTCCATGAGCCTTATTCTTATGTTTTCCTTGCTTCCAAAACAGATCACAGTTGCAAATTTAGAAACTTGTATTTTTTTTTTGTCTTCAGCTCTCAGGGGGAGAACTCCACAACGATGGTATTTAACTGTTCTACTTTCAGCTGCAGGTGATTTGATATTTCTGCTTTTTATTTGAAGTGTTTATTCTTTTTAGCCACTTTACAACCTAATTGAAACTTTAGAGATCTTGGTCATCCTCAGGACCATGTGCATTGTGTGACAAGTAAATTTTATTCAACAAGTCATTAGAGGGCCAGGTGAGCAGGCAGCATCTTTCCTACAGAGCATCCATCAGTCCATCCTGCTGAAGAGCAGTGTAGTCTTTGCTTTGCTCTCTGAGACTCAGCTCACTTGTTTGTATCAGTGCCTACGCATCAGTGCTTTCCCTTTTTAATTCAGCCATCTGCTCTCAAAGGTATACCTGTCATCTGTACTATAGGATTACTTCCCTTATGCTCACAGAATAAGTGTTCCCCTTTTCCTCTCCCGCACTGAAAGCAGGATAACCAGTATTTTTTCAAGCTACAAATTCTGATGGAGGAAAGGCTTGAACACTTGTTTCAGTTCAGCCTGGCCTGCTGATCCAGCTATTTTACAGCGAAGAGATAAGCTGAGTAGGGAGAAGCACTTTGAGTCTTCTGATCCTGTCCTGCAGCCTCTCATGGACTCTGCTCTCTTGTCTGGGAGCTGCTCCTGTTGTTTTGTGCTTTTGCCTGGAGTCTGGCTGTCCACCTCTGCTGTACTTCCACAGCATCTGAGTGGAGACTTCCTCTGTGAAATCATCTTCTCTGCCTGCTACCAGCTGCTTTGACATGAATGTGCTGATACAGGTCTGGTGGCAAATAGCAAAACCTGGAATGCTGAGAAATTTCTTGCTCAGTGGACAAAGAAAAACCCCAAGCCAGCAACCTGTGCTGGAAGGCAGTATAGTTGACAAATGCATCTGCTTAGTTAACATATGCAACTGCTGGATGTTGCTTGTTTGTCTTCTGAACTGATTTGTGTCCAGGTGAGTGCTTATAGACAAACACTTGTGTGTGCATCTAGCAGTAGTGCCTTCATGCAAGTTCAAGGGAAAGCTATGCAAAGGAGCAGGCCAAGTTGGACACAGAGATCTTGGGCCTGCCTGAAGTATCAGCTGGAGTGTTAAACATCAGGCAATACATGTAGGAGTGACATAAAATACAGATTTAATTTTCTGGATAATCTAGATTAGAGGTCATAAAATGGTTATCTGCAGACAGGCATTCTTCGTTCCTGTATTCACAGATTTGCGTGGGTTTTGGTTTCTATTTTATTGAGAAGGTAAGATGACATGACAGTGAAGTTACTGAAGAATTAATCCAGTAAATGTGGAACTTTGCTGTTAAAACACTTCAAACAATTTCTGTCATCCACAGCTTCATACGTAGAATAATAGTTTTCACATTTTCCCCCCTCTTACTTCTCAGACTAAAAGTGTTTAATTCTTGTTATCCATGATGTCCAAGGTGGAAATTCTTATAAAAATATCTCCATTAACTCTTCTGTTTAACTGTTGGCTGGCATGTATACGTGAAAAGGTAGAAAACAAATTTGTTGTCAAACTTGGGCTCTTCCACTTAATTCACCTGGAACTATTGTTTCCTTGCAATCTGGTCTTCAAGCTCTCCCCTCTCTCTCCCACCCTTCTTTTTCCCTCTTGTTTTGAGTTTACAGCTCCTGATCTCTGTTACTGCTGCTTGCTGCAGCTGAGAAGTTGTCCTGGTTTGACAGGAAGGGAGTTTTTTAAGGAAGGTATAGTCAAACCAATCATGGGTCAGAAATGAGTATTAACATATGGTGTGGCCACTAAGGAGATGTGTCACCTCTGAGAACATGAGGAGATAAAGGAGAGATTCACAGAGGAACTTCTTTTTGTGTTCGGTCAGTGAAAGGAGCAGATCTCCTCCCTCACCCAGCCCAAGGCCTGGGCCTGGGCCTGGGTGGGGGAGGGGCAGCCATGCGGCCTGAAGTCACTC
>WEIT01010895.1:28523-42756 GCA_013389985.1 Dryoscopus gambensis | reverse complement strand
CTGCTCTGCTCTGTTCCTAATCACATCTCACAACCATTATTAGTAAAAAATATATTTTCATGGGGCACTGGCATTGTGTCCAGTGTCTAACCATGACAGAAGTATAGTCTGTTGAATCACCACATGCTTTCTGTTCAAAAACCCAGCTTGTTCTTACGTCCCTGCAAAGTTTTCTTTCAAGTAACGTATCTTATAGATATATAGATATATAGATATATAGATATATAGATATATAGATATATAGATATATGAAATGCTGTTTTGTGAGGACTTTTTTCCTTGATGCTCTTGTTGTGTGGAAAAGGGATGTATCCACAAGCAGGAGAAATGAGACGTGTCTCCTCAGTTTCTTGTTAATTATTCAGTAAGGGATTTACTTGAGAAAGTGCAACCTGAACCTGTTGGTGAATTTTCCTTAAAGCTTTCTTTAAAGGTCTTAAAAGAGCTTTATCTCTTGTATGTTGTATATCCTCAGCCTCAGAGCCTGAAGAGGAAAATGTTACAACCTGTTCAAGAACCATGTAATCTCAACAGACTTTGCAAGAACTGCATGACTCCTGTCACATTGTGCCCCCAAAATTGTAGCACTTTACCTAAAGAGGTTGATTACTTCTATCTTCAGGGCTAGTAGCAAAGCCTCCTGGTTGTAAAAAAAGGAGATCAGAAATCTGTCTGATCATTGTGTATGTCATGGTCTCAGTGTGGAAATGGAGGGAGAGGGTGAGTAACCTTCTTCCGTCCCTTCCCCCTGCAGGATCAGACCTTTTGGGAGCTGCATTTGGCTGCTTTTGGGAGGGTAGAGAGATGTGGTGGGGACATCTGTGACACAGCAGCCTGCTCAGCTGGGCTTTCCAGCTGGAGAGCCCTTCAAAAAGACAAATGCTTGCAGCGCAAATTCCCACTTGACAAAGTGGGAAGTTTCCTTCCGTGTTTAGTAGGGGGAGGAGGTGGAGAGCAGGGCTGGAAAACAGCTTTTCCAGGGGCAGGCTTCTCAGAGATCCCTCTGAGAAAGTGGATAGCACAGAGAAACCTCCCAGGAAGTGACAAGAGAACCTTTAGGTTCCTGAATCACTTGAGTATTCCAGTGCTTAATGCTTCAGTAGACCTTGTGTGTATGTGTATGTGTAAATACTGTAGTTGATAATGTATATTAAATATGTGAAAAGAGGAGGGTGAAAAATAATCTGTATTGAATTGGATGGATGAGACCTGGTTTGCTGCTGG
Source organism: Dryoscopus gambensis (assembly GCA_013389985.1). Taxonomy (NCBI): domain Eukaryota; kingdom Metazoa; phylum Chordata; class Aves; order Passeriformes; family Malaconotidae; genus Dryoscopus; species Dryoscopus gambensis. Next base: position 41,532 of record WEIT01010895.1, on the reverse strand, counting down.
TTTTCTTTCCAGAGGGATAATGCATGGATTCACAGTCTTTGAATCTAGAATGGGCTTCCCTGGGTATAAATTTGGTGTAAACTAATCAACTGCTTAATTATATTTATGAATTACTACTAGTCACTAAGCAGTTAAAGGTGTTTTCTCTTACGGAAAAGTGCTTTAGATACATCTTGGTGGACTTTCCACTATGACCAGGTAAATCAGCTGACTTTTGCTGGGGTGGATGCAGTGTGCCAGCTCCAGTGCTCCTAATGCATGGTGCTCTGCGTTGCCTTCATAGCTGGAAAATACGACTGCATCCAGTAGTTGCTCCCTGAAAGACTCTTGAGTGTGGTTATCTCTGCCTCAGGAATGTGGTGCATCTCTCATGTCTGAGACTTCAGCAAAGTTCTTGCAAAAATATTTTTTACTTTGATAGGATCAAAGTAAAAAAGTCACTGTTTGAGTAGCTCTGGTCTGGCAGCCCTGTCACAGCCTAGGAGTTTCCTGGCCATTGCTGTTGTGATATTGATTAGGTATTGGAAATTATGTTCAGTATTCCAGGATGTATAAAGGATGCTGGCTGTACTGTAGCCTTTGGGTAGATGAAATATTATCAGTTCTTGAAATTTAATACAAAATGCGGGAAAAGTGTGCTGTACAAAAATTTTATCAGTTTAAAAATTACCCTCCCAGCCATTAGAGGAAGAAAAGTAGGGGAATGCGGATTGAGTGATGTAACTGCTGTAAANAAAAAAAAAAAAAGAAAGGATTATCACCAAACAGAAGGATTTTTAGAAGTAATTTTGTCATCCAGACAGTACAAAATTCCCTAGTGGCAAACTTATTTCTTAAGTTGCTTGTACACGACTTGCTAAATTGTTAGCAAATTCTTGCGCAGACTATAATAATAAACATCTGAAGAGGGTGTTTCGAGTGGAGAAAGGGACACATGCCCTCTTGTATACATGACTGCTGAGGTTGATTTTTGATCCACTTCTGCAGCCACAACTTCTTTTCTGCTGTCAGTGTATTTGTACTGTCACATGTCACAGGGCTTATGTTTGGTTTATGGCTTTATTATTAGCAGTGCTGCGCAATCTGTACGCCAGAACATCTGGGCCATTGTGTAAATGCAGAGCATTCGTCGGAGTGTAGCATTAGAAGAATCCTAGATATTTAAGTAGGATTTGGGCTGGTTATCCAGCAGTGGCAAGAAAAGTATTCAACCTTACCATTGCTGATATTGGCATGTACGTACACGTTAATGTCTGCAACAAAATTGTGTAGTCAACACTAATGGTGAAAAGGTTCTTAATATATCAAGAGCCACAAGGACTTCTTTATTATTTTAGTATCCTCTGCTGCATTCCAGTTGATCATGTCAGTGCTTTTATTATGTACCATCATCTTCTCTGCTGCAATTATCACTCCATTTTTTCGTCATATACTGAAATGCTCCTCTCTTTTTCTCTTCTGAATTCATTTATTCAATACAATATTACACTAGTCTTCACATGTAGTGATAAAGTATCTTCTCTTCTCATAACTTGTGTTTTGCTTGAGAAATCTTTTTAAGATGCCTGGCAATGAAAATGAGTTACATTTCAACCTTTTAAAATACAGTTAATGTATAATGATCCTCACTTCAGAGAGCTGCACTGAATTTTTGTCCATCCTATGTCCAGATAGGCAGAGGAGAAAAATGAATAGTCCAAGTATCAAGCGAGGGGGAGGAAAATGCACTTTATAGAATCAGAGAATGGGTAGTATCAGAAGGGATCACAGTGGGTCATTGATCCACCCTCCCTGCTCAAGCAGGATTGTCCTAGACCACATTGCGCAGGATTGTGTCCAGCTGGTTTTTGAATATCTCCAGTGAGAAGACTCTTCAACCTCGCTGGGCAATCTGTTTCAGTGCTTGGTCATCTGCACAGTGAAGACATTTTTCCTTATAGTCAGGTGGAACTTCCTGTCCATCAGTTTCTGCCTGTTGCCTTTTGTCCTATTGCTTGGCACCACCAAGAAGAGCCTGGAAACATCCTCTGACACCCATTCTTCAGATACTGATAGACATTGATGAGTTCCCCTCTCAGTTGTCTCCTCTTGAACAGGCACAGGTGAACAGGCCCAGCTCCCTCAGCCTTTCCTTGTAGGAAAGGTGCTCTAGTCCCTAAATTGTCTTTGTTGCACTCTGTTGGACCTGTTCCAGGAGCTCTCTGTCTCTCTTGTTCTGGGGAGCCCAGAATGGGACGCAGCACTCCAGGTGTGGACTCAGCTCAGTGAGTTCTCTGTCCACCTCACTGTCCGCTCATTCAGTCCTCACTTCCTGAGTTTGTCTACAAGGTTATTGTGGAAGACAGTGTCAAAAGCCTTGCTAAAGTCCAAAGAGACAGTATCCATTGCTCTCCCCTCATCCATCCAGACAGTTGTTTCATCATAGAAGGCAATCAATTTGGTCAAGTGTGAATCCATGCTGACTACCCCGATCACCTGCTTGTCATCCATTTGGAGGGACTGAGGTAAAGCTGGCCGGCCAGCAGTTCTTTGGGTCCTCCTTCTTGTGTTTTTTTTGTAGACCGGGGTGCCAGTCCTCAGACACTTCTCTTGATCCCCATGACCTTTCAAAGACGATTGTGAGTGGCCTGGCTGTGGTGTCCACCAGCTCCCTCAGCACTCCTGAGTGTGTACCGATAGGGCCCATCAGCTTGTGGAAGTCAAATCTGCCTAGCTGTTCTCTAACCCAATCCCTCTTGACCATGGAAAAGTCTTCCTTCCAACATCCCTTTACCCTGTTCTCCTGGGTCAGAGATTATGTGCAAAAAAACCCACAAAAATGAAATTTCCCTTGTTTTCCTTATGTCTGTTTACATTTCTTATTGAAGAAATGTAATTGCTCATGTAGTGACTTCATACTCTGGGAGAGCACATTTTATTTCTAAAGCAGATTTAGTAATTTGCAAATGCATCCAAGCTATAAGCAGTGCCTATAGTGTCTTATTGCAAATAGTATCTTATATTGGAGTAATTTTTTCTTAGCTTGGATACTTGTTGGCTTTTACAGATAATATCCAAGACTTCTGAAACAGAAAAAGCTTATCAAAATAGTTTGGCTGAGAGGCATATTTTCTGAGTTTTGTAGTACTTCACATAGAAGAGAAACTATTTGCAGTATGGCAGTGAAACTATATCTTGATGGAGAAAATCAGAAGTATGATTAGTTTTAGAAACTTTTGCATTGGGGATTTATCTTCTGCTTTATATGTTGTGTTTTTATGGATATATATTTTTTCCCCAAACAGATTAGGATAGTTATTTTTACTTCAGCTTTACTTTTTGTGGTTTGTTGTTTTGTTTTTAATCTGTGAGAATGATTGTCATGCAAAAGTGTGTATCTCTATGTGAAAGGGTTGTGTATGTACATAAATGCATTTTAAAATTCGTGGACACTAGCTTGGTTGCAAAGAAATAAGTAATTTCATGTGCTCAGAAGCTTCAAAATAGAGGTGTCCCTTTCAGAATGTTTCCAGGGAAGAACAGCATGAAGACTAGATAGTGGATGGCATATTTTTTACTTGCTGTTGGTCAGCCCAGCTCAGTACCAGTATTTGTTGTTGCTGTAATGCAAGATAAAAGTTAGTGTTTATTTGATTAGATTTAGATGAGATTTTAGGAAGAAATTAATCACTGTGAGGGTGGTGAGGCACTGGAACAGGTTGCCCGGAGAAGCTGTGGATGCCCCATTCCTGGAAGTGTTCAAGGCCACACTGGATGGGGCTTTGAGCAACCTGGTCTAGTAGGTGTCCCTGCCCATGGCAGGGGGGTGGGACTTCCAACTCAAACCATTCTGTGATTTTGTTGTGAGCAAAATAGATGCTTTTGCTGAGATTACCTGGCAAGGGGTGAACCTAGTGAGCAGGTACTTTCCTCCTTTTTACCCTTCTTTCTCCATCACACCTCTTTTGGGGAGAAAATCTGAATAAAATACATAGGTAGTCAATTCTGAGTTACTCAGCTACGTAGGAAAAGAACTAATTTCCACATTTTTTTCTGATGTATTTAGATCATACATGGCTGCTGAGGTCAGTGGAAATAGCAGTAAACTTTGAAACTGAAGTCTGACTTTTACTTCAAAATTTGCCTTTTTTAAAAAATTACTTTAAAAATCAGTCGTAAAGATTCATTTTGAGATTCAAGGAAACCGAAAGTATTTGTTTCGTTTTTGCTGGATCTCAGTGACAGTAAACAAATACTTAACTAGAAGACTCATGGCCTATTTGTGGAGATTCAGCTTGCTCTAAGAGGGCCAGAAGACAGTTTTATTTCTAAGATGTACCTGACCTGAGTAGATAAATGTGCTGTATTTAAGTTCCTTGAAAAAAACCGCACCTGTTTTCTGTACAAATATCTTTGTTTACCTTCTGTCAATCTGAAATATTGTAATAGCACTTATTTGCGACCTGTCAGTTTGAATAATATTTTCAAATTACTTGGCCATGCTGTAAGGGAGGATGTTTCTGCTCCATGAGTGTATGTTACAGGTGGAGAGACTTGTGTATTCTCTTCTTCCTTCTATTGTTTTCCTTTCCCGTTTACTTTCTTCCAGTACAGAATGTGGGCATGTGTTGATCAAATCACAAGAGGTTCAGATTATAATTGGCTCTTTAGGACAGCCCAAGCACATTGGTTGTCTGATTCTTTTGATGGGCAGAGTCTGATAAAGATCAGTCCAAGGACAGGTGAATAACAGGAAGATGAATGTGGAGCAGGAGGGGAAAATGGGATGTAAAAAACCACAAAATGGCTCTGCTTCTATAGTTCTGTACTTGGACAGGGAGCAGTCTTGCATGTTGAAATGTCTTGAAAGATACCAAGATAACTCCTTGCAGTAGCAAGTTAGTTACTCATTAAGCAATAATTTCAGTGCAGATGCAGTAGAGTTGCTGACAATTTTTTCTTTTTTTTTCTTCTGCAGATATACCTGAAATACCAGAAAGCATCTCATTCTGCAGAGCACTACAGATAGCAGATTTCAGTGGCAATCCACTGACGAGGTAACTTTGCTTTCTTCTTAGTACATGACACACCAGAATTGTAATCTTGCTGTAACAAATACAATTTTAAATAAGCCCTTAAAAATTGTGACCTAGGCTCTCTGTGTAATATTGCCAGCAGTGTTTGTCTCTCGCAGGGTCTGCAGCAAAAGTTCAGATTTGAAAAGTGATGTGCATCTTTTCCTTGAGAGAGGATGAAATTTGTTAGCCAGCCAGAAAAATCTGATTGGGTAAATCTGAATGTCTATAGAATGATTTTCGTTCCCTTTCTTAAATGTATAGGATAACCGTGTTCATACTTGGGAAAGATAAAGCAATAGTTAGAACAAATGCATTGGCACAAACCCAGGTGCCTGATGATTTGGAACAGACTTTAGATGAGCCGCTGCAGATAATGGCTTTTACTAATGATTAAAGCTTGGACTAGCATTTCATCACCCTCCCATCAATTGGGACACAGTGACGTGCAGTAACATGAGGCAGAAATGCACTGTGTATATCGGTGGCTGCTGTGTCTGCTGCCAGCCTTCTGCGTTCTGATGAGCTGAGGTTTGGAGGTTATGCACATTTTAGTATGGAAGAGGAGTTTTGTTTACATTTCTCTGTTCAATTTGCTGAAGAACTTGGAATTTATCTAGTAAAGTGAGGGTGGAGATGGCAAAGAAGAGGTGATCTGCTAGTTAAAGCCTTTGAATACTATTTGAAGAACTATTTCTTGAACCAGCCATTGCCACAGAGCTCCTTTGTGATGCTGAGCAAGTCACTTAAGTCAGAGTGTTCACAGTGGGTGCTCACTGACCTGCTTTGCTTTGTACTGAGATGGCCAGAAAGTTGCAGGGTTAGCTGGCTGGCTGGGCTGCTGCAGTGCTAACAAACACGAGTCTGTAATAGCTTAAGCTGCTCCAGTGGTTTTGCAAGGCTGCTTCTCCCACATGTGCAGCTCAGATTCTTCAGAAGTGTGCTTTGAATATTGCCCATAGTGCCTCCTAAGTTCTCTGAAAGTCACATCGCTGAGCATTAAAGGGACACTTGTGATCTTAATCCCTGTGGCTGTGTAGCCTATTTATATAGTGAAGATAATAACACCACAAAAATCTGGCAAAGCAAACTGAGGCTGAACTGATATTTAGATACACAAATGGTGAGGGTCACTGAGCAGCTTTTTTCCAGGCATCAGATGCAGTGTGTAAAGCTCAGAGCTGTGTCTCATGGTATTGAAATCAAAATTGTCAGTAGTAGTGTTCTAGTTATCTTACTTCATTCTGTGTGCTCAATAAGGCCTGAGGCCTGAGTAATGTGTTAAACAGTACTTGTAATGCACAGCTACAGCTTCGTGGAATTCGCAAAAGAGTTTTTCAGTGGTGTTGAAATAGATCTCATAACTCTGTTGACAATTTAAGGGAATTCTAAAACTTCTTGATAAAGTGGCTCCAAAGCATATGCATGTCCTGGAAAATATAATTCTGAGCAGTTTAGTAAGTTAGAAAGCACAGATTGCAGAAACTGTTTACATATGCTTGCCAGGTATTTCTGTGATGAGATCCAGAATTTCTGTTTTACCTATAAAATAGCATATAAGTTTTGGCACTGATTTGCCCAGGCAAAAAAAAGTGGGGAAGTCAAATAGTTATTTCTGTGTAATATTCTGGAACTTTATTTTAGCCATTGATTCTTGTCCTTATTTCCTCTAATCTTAAAAGCCAGTCAAAGATCTTTGCAATGGCCTACCACTAATACAGTATGTTACCTCACTGTCAAACTGAAATCACTGATGAAACTGGAGCATTAAAAGTGGCTGGCAGACCATTTTTCCAGTTGTATTCAGATTATTTCAGGTTTATTTATTATTTTTATCAGTAAAAAGCAGATGGATTTATTTATAGATATTTATATATATATATGGATTTATTATAGATATGGAAGTCCGCTGCCTGCTATAGATAGAATAGTTCTAGTTGGAAGGGACCTACAATAATCATTGTGTCCAACTACCTGTTAACATCAGGGCTGAGCAAAAGACAATCAAACCATTTAACTCTACTCCTAAACCTGTTAAGAGTCTAAATGGTAATGAATTGTTCCAGGGGAGCTCACATTTTGCAGTTATTGAGCATCTTCTGTTAATAAGGTCCAGAATATGAAGCAGTGCAGTACAGAATTGATCACATGAAAATTCCCTCTTGCCCCACACTGTGATTTGCCTTTTTCCTTGTCCCCATCCCCACTGTGCAGGGTTGTACTGGCCTGTAGGTGAGTCTGCATTTGGCAAGTTGCCTGCAGGTCATACCGTGTGCCTTGAGCTGGGTGATGGGAAGAGCAGGAGCCAACCCGAATGCTACAGCTTGATCTTAGCTTATATGGTCTGGGGGTCTAGCAGAAGTTGAGTGGCTGGGCCAGGGGCTTCTGCTCCTTTGCCTAGTTGGCCCTTTTACCTCATCCCATCTCTTGTGCAGCTGCAAACTGAGCTTCTTGGTAGAGCCAGGGAGCAGCAAGTGGCACAGGAACCCCTCAGTGTGAGAGAACAGGGAGCCATGCTTTGCAGAAGTCCAACTAGGTGATGGACCTAAAGGCTTTGGGAGCTTTGGAAGTGTTTTGCCTATGACTGCATTTATGGTGTAAGAAGGGGGGATTAACATGCTGTTGTGTTGTGAACCAGTAAATGTGAAATGCTGTAACAGCAGAACATTGTCTTCATAGTGAACAGAATGTTTCTTCAAAAAAGCAGCAATTGAAGAGCAGCTTAGCAGCTAATACAAAATGGCCCTGCTATAAGCATGTATGTAACTGGAGCTTGAATAAAAATAAAATTTAATCATTTTACTATTTGATTATATAGGAAAATAATAGTCAAAATTTTGGTTGCCTTTTTTTTAATGTGTTTGATTTTATTTTTCAGTGTTGTGAAAAAGCTTAAAATGTTCTCAAGCCCTATAGCTTTTTGAAGTTGCAAATTGAGTGCAGGGAGGAGAGTGAAATAGCACCTGTTCCTTAACACAGAATAAATTTTAACGTCTCTAAATCATGAGGGTATTTTATGATCCTTAGAATTTTCTGAGACTCATGCTGGAATCTGGGTATTCCTCCCTCTGTGTGTATTTGCACATGAATGAGAATACTTCTGGAAGGCCTTTATTTGAATTAATATCTCCATAGGTTGCCTGAAAGCTTTCCTGAACTGCAGAATCTAACGTGTCTTTCAGTAAATGACATCTCTCTGCAAGCACTACCAGAAAACATTGGGAAGTAAGTTCTTTATACTTTATTACTTTTTAAATTTTTTTTCTTTATTGTTGCATTTATTTTATAAATTACTTGCATAATTGTATTCAATACACCTATAAAATTATTTACAGGTCTATCTTTATTTTTTCTAGTCTTTCTGGTTGGAGGGATCTGTTTAAAAAACCCCTAAAACATGGCATTTTCACTTGACATTATCAGGCTAATGCAGAACCTGAAGTGTGTATGTGTATGGTTCAACTCTATTCTTCAGGACTTAAAATAACTTGGAATTTTAGGTGCAAAATTCATTTGGTGTTTTGTCATGCCGATCTGACCTTTTGCTTTCCTAAGTAGACCATTGATCCATTATTGTGAACATGTCAGATGGCTTGCAGCTTAGCTCAAACCCAGGCAATTGCTGGCACAAGAACAGATGGGTAAAAGCTGGCTGTGATCAGGATGGAAATTAGAAGGTTTCTGACTAGCTATGGGAGCAGTCTGGTTTTGAGAGAAACTCCAGTGGGAGCTTTGGAAATGAAAACTCATGGAACAGCTCTTAAGATGAAATTTTATAAGCTTTTAAGATGTTTGTTCACTCTGGAAAGTAGAGCAGTGTTGCAAGGACAGACTTACAAAGTGGAAGCACATGGAAAGTGAAGTGAACAGTGTTTATCTGTCTCCTTTTGACTGAAATAAACAACCACACTTGCAGAAGGGAAATAACTTTCCCTTAGTTGAGAGAAGGGTATCTCTTCCAATTTGAAGGAGAAGTAGTAATTCCATGTCTCCTCACTTAAATATATGAGAATGACTGTGTTGATTCAGCTTAAAGGCTCATCTAGCCCAGTTTCCTTCTGCAGTTGCAGTAAGTAGATGCCTAGTGAGGATTCAGAAGAAAAGTGTGTGTTTGACGACTCTACTTTCCATCCCCTGACTGTTTCTGGTTCATAGGCTATACTGAGCTTTGGATTTTGGTTTGTCTAATTGATAGTCCATAATGAATCTCTTTCATGTACTTGTCCAGTTTCTTCTTGGGTATATGTAGACATCTTTAGTATCCTCCCCAGGCAAATAGCTGCACATATCTATTACCCATTGCACTGGTTTGTTGTTAGTTCGGTAAAATCCAGACGTTTCTAGACTGAGGAGTCCTGTAGAAAGTATCTTAATAATAAGATCTCCTGCAATGTAGTCAAGTTCAGACTGGCGTTACTTTAGCCATGTCTCATGGGTATGAAAGCTGTCAGCTGGCACCATGCCAGCTGCAACAGAAGTGGAAAATGTCTTTTGAAACCTCCCACAAGCATTAACAGGTACAGATAATGTATGCCCAGTGACTAGGGCAGAGTCTTACCTAAAAATTGCATGGGCCAGGACTTCTGTGACATTCTTCCTTCGCTGTAAAAGTTCACAAAACTTTTCATGCAGCTTTTTCAGCACTGGCTGCTAAGAAAAGGCCTGTTCAGGCTTCGCGTTTACTGAAAATCAAGGCCAAAAATTTGGGATCCTGCCTGATTCTGAAAATAAATACAAGAAACATGACAAGCATGACTCCCAAAAATATGCTGTGGACTGCTGCTTTGCAGACAGTAGCTACAGGAAAGTTATTGGCTTCCTTGAGAGCTCACTGGCTGTGGTGGCTCTGGCTTATTGCTTGTCCTGCCTGTCATTTGGTAGTGTGAGTGGTGATAGCCTCTGTTTTGGAGCAGATGACTGGGAACAAGTATGGTTAAAATGGGAATACCAGAATTTGTAGAGATACTAATATGTGGAGCTGTGCAAGAAAGAAGAATAAAAATTTGCCTCACACTGATCCTAAGAAGTTCGTGGAAATGTTGTGATACTACTTCAGCATGAGCTCTTGCAGAATAGAGAAATGTAACCCCATCCTCCCTCAAAGTCAGTATCTGATCCTCGATACTGAAGCTAAAAATCTGGAGTCCTCACGTGTGTTGGGAAGAGCCACAAGCTTGACCTGGTAGTCCTGGTGAGTTCTCCTGGAGAGGCAGATGTTTATTCAAGTCTGACAGACCTGCTTTGATCTGGGAAGTGTTCCCATGTTAGCTGTTTACAAAAACACTTTAATCTCATTAGTAGAAATCTTCATTGTCAGGTTTATATTTAAAGAAGCAGGGACAAATGTGTGGGGCTGTTGTTTTTGCCTCATCAGGTATTCAAAATAGGTGGAAATATGTTGGGAAGTCAACAGGAAGCTTAGACTGAACATGAATAGTGTCCAACTCAGAAAAATGATAATGTTGCATGAGGGAAACTCATGGGATGTCCACCCAAAATGTAACTGTTCCTGAAGTCTGTTGAGGAATGTCCAACAGAGAGATCCTGTCTGATTCAGTCGGGAAATTATTGGGAGGTCTTGTTTGTAGTGAGCTGGAACTGCAACCTGAAGTCCTTACGGATCGCTTCCGAGAGTGAACCTTACTGATATTTTAGCATTAGCTCTATAAGTAAGAGATTTATTTTTTTTCCAGTCTGGCTACCAACAAGAGCAACTTTCCTATTTTAGTTGGCAAAATTTTCATCATTTACTGCAAGTGAATTTGAGGGTGGTGCCAATCACCTTGTATTTGGTAAAAGCAGTGAAATGCTCTGTGGCTTCTCCAAAAGTAAAAACCACAAACTTGTACTTGTTGTTCCCTCCTTTGTTCTTTTTCATGTGCTGGGACCCCAAAACCACTGGGAATTGAAAAGTAATGCTAATTTTGTTTCTCTGGCTGAGCAGACTAAATAAGACTCTAAAAGGTGTTTGGCTATGTTTGCAAATGCCTTGTTGGAGTTTCAGTATGCTTTGGATAATAATGCATGTTGTTATTTGGTTGAATAGGCTGGACCTATGTGCTCTATATGAGATCTGTCAAATAGTGAGCAAACAAATATATATACTGGTGTTTTATTCTACTATGGTTGGGCTTGTTTGGGGAAAAACTTGAAGTCCCTGTACTTGCTGCGGTTCTTCTGAGCACTAGAGTATGTGGAACCTTGGGGAAGTGCATCCTAATTTCTTAGCAGTTTTATAGTGCTGTCTAGGAAACTGCCTAATACAGCCAGTGAAATCTCTAACTCATCTTCATGTAGTACAGTGATCAGTGTGTACGTAGTGTCTTTTTTTTTTAGCAACCTACTTAAAATCTTGTGGCAATGCAAATTTGCCTTACTGTCTTAAATGGGAAAAGCAGCAAAAGCAATGGCAAATCTTTTACAAACAGCAGTACTTTAATGTTAGTAAGAAAGTTCTTACTAATGGCAGATAATAGACTTGAGTTGCCTTGTGGTGAACCCTTAGTGGAAGTGTGTCTTCCTTGTGAATTCAGATATCCAGTCTGTTTTTCCCGTGGTCTGATGTATGAGTGCCAGTGTTCAGCTTCACTGTCCCGTGCCAGGGTTTGAACTTGTTCAAACTACTCATATGTAGAGTTCTGTCAGTACTTTTACTGTGCTGTAAGAATTCTTCTGTGCAGACCTTTTATATTGTTTTCCTTTGTATTGCCAAAAGGAGTATTTTTAAGAGTCACAAGTGCAGGTTTGAAGAACATAGGCAAGGCCTTCCTTGTCCCTTTTGTCTTTCCTCTTGCTTATGAATAGCCATGCTCCAAGTAGATCAACTTTTCTTACTCTGTGTGACCACTTCAATCTGCTTTTCTGGTGCTGTTACAAGCACTGACTGTTTTTTCTTGCTGGATTAAACCTACTTCTTTTAAGCTCATGTATTGTTTCAGGGCTTTCTGGAAAGATTTGTGGCAGACTGCTTTAGGACTGGATAACAGGTTAGATGTCCTAATATTACCAGTGCTGCTTTTTGTGTTTCTCTGTGATCTGTGTTCTCTTAACTTGTGGTTTGGTAGCTATCTGGAGTAAAACAGTGAATGCTAATGCATGGGAGATACTTAAGTTAATAATTAGGTGGGTGCAGCTTGGAGCAGAACTTGTCCTGTTGGCTGGTTGAACCATTTGGAGAAACCAGTTACACCATTAAAGCTGTGAGTAGGAGTGTCTTTTATAGCCTTTCTCAGTCTAATGAGAGCAAGTCTAATTTCCTTGCCTATTCTGCAGGGCCACCTGTGTCTAGAGCTGCCCAACAAGCAGGCATAACCTGTTCCTCCCAGCATGGGTAACATTTAGGAATTTCCCCTTGCTTCTGGGATTATTTTTCTTCAATACTTTCTTATGCACATAGCACCAAAAACACAGGGCATGACTTTTTCCTGAAATAGAAAAATCAAAGTACTTGTAAGTAAGGGGATTTGAATAAACTGGGATGTCAGGCTTCCTAGGGCATGTCTTACAGGAATAGCATGAATATTCTAATGCCCAGCACCTTTCTTGTCCACATGTGTTCATTCTGTAGTCTTGGCTTCAGCCCACTGTAATACTGGCTTTTTTCCCAGTAAAGATTGGTGATTTTAGAGATCTGCATAGTGCTCTTACTGCTTAATGTCTAGAAAGAGAAGAGAGGTTGTGTCAGCTTTGTATGTTTATTTATTTGTGGTTCTTAGGCTTGAATGAGATCCAGGTACCTTCTTTGGAAAAGCCTTTTATGTATCTCTAATGTTTAATCTAGCATCGGACTCTCAGAACGGTGCATCATGAGGAATTGGCCTTAGCTGAAAAAACAGTCCTTTCAGTGTGAAATGCATATTTGAAAAAAATCCGTCACATTCTGTATGGGTAGCAAAATCAACTGATTTCTTAAACGGCTGAAGCAATGGGCAGAGCTTCACTAGGGTACTTTAAAT
>WEIT01010895.1:0-28508 GCA_013389985.1 Dryoscopus gambensis | reverse complement strand
TTTTTTTTTTTTTTTGATATTAAGCTTTAAAGTAAGAGATTATTCATGACTGGCAGGTAGGGTATTTTGAAAGTTCCCTACATGACAGATTAAAAAGACTTTCCTCTGCCATACGCAACCTTTATTCCTCCCCTAAAAACGTACAGATGGTCTTCTACTTGGACATGATCTCGAAATCCTGAGGATTCAACAAAAGATCACAGAAATGTAATGATTTGTAGTGTCCCCATCATTCACAGTCTCCCCCTCCCTGCCCCTCCTTTTTTTTTTTTTAAGACAGCTGCATAGTTTGTGATGCAAGAAAGTAGGATAGCTTTATTTTACCTCCAGAAACTTCTGATGTGGGGAGGGGTGATTTTCTTTAGCTGTGAAGGATATTCTGATGCTGATGACTGATGAGTCTGGTTTACCCCCAAGCTGCAAGCAGGCTGAATGGATCTGTGGACCCTTACTACTGAAAGGGAATTACCAGGTAAGCAGAGATATTTTCCTCTTAACATTTGCAGCTAGCAGGTAGAATGCTGAAATAGGCATTTAATTATGAAAGTGAATATAATGAAAAGACTAGAAAAAATGTTGCTGCGCTTAAGCGCATTGTTTTGCGGAAGGATTTGTTACAGGCATGCTTTTCAGCAGTCGTGGAAGCACAAATAGCCAGAGATTCCGTGTTAGTCTCTAAGGGTAGTGGTTTTACATACATATGTTTAATTCTAGAGGTTTTGAAGTTTTCAGCAGTTTCTGAACCAGAATTTCTAATGTTGATCATAGAAGAAGTAGCTGGAGAATAAAAGATCTTCAAAGGCAAGGGTGACCTGCTCGATACAGATGCTCCAGAAGCAGATCAGAATGGCAATCCTTAGAATGGATTCCTGGGCCAGTCTGTGACTGCGTTTTTCTTAGTGTATTGCCTGGATGTCTCAAGTGTAGATTATGCATCTGGTAGCATCACACAGAATGGAAAATGTTCTTAAAATTGTGTGGAATAAGACAGTGTAATTCTCTTTTCCGGTTTAGCATAATCATGTCTGATTAACATACAGTCTTACATGCTACAGCAGAAGTGATGGGGAGGCTTATCTCACAAATACGTGGAAGGAGGACTATATGTAGGTGGTCTGGCTAGGCTGATATACACAGTATTAAAAACTCCTACTCTGGCTTAACTGAATTTAGCATGGCAAGAAATATTTACAGAGTTGGAGTAGGTAGAGCATTGAGTGTTAATCACAGCTGGTTGGTGAACGACAAAACTGAATGTTAAGAAATCAGAAGTTTATTTCAGGAACACTAACAATGTAATAGTGAATGCAGTGCCAGCTGGCCTTTAAATAAGAGGTGTTGCATCCTGTATGTTACACAAGAAAAAAGTATTTAACATATATTTAGCAATATTTTTTAAAAGTGAAATAATTCAATTTTTGTTGAAGATTGATGTTGCATGAGTGGAAGATATTTTAAAAATGAAATTTTGTTGTAATAGCTAATTGGCTTAGCCTTCCCAATCCATTTCAGTAATCTTGATAAGCAAATAAGAGTGTGTTTGGTTAAAGCATTCAAAAGTGAACAGGATGAGCTGTAATTACAAATCTCTTTTCTTCTTAATGATGTCTTTGAAATTCGTAGGGAGTTTATAAAGTGTTCCTGTCCATGTTTGTTGCCATACGTGAGGGACTGAGTAGAACTGATCTCAGCAACTTGAAAGCCAAGCTTATGTAGAAAACTAATCTTAATCAGCAACTTAGACTACCTCTGTAACATATTTAGGGAATTCCTTGGCCATAAACTGTAGAACTTTACTCTGTTTTTAAAATCTGAATGTGACTTGTGCTACTGGCCATCTCTTGAGGCTTTCCCTCAGTTAGTGGCTGATAAGATACTTACGCTTTTTTATCCTGTTTTCAGTTGTGGAAGATATGTAGCTTTTTATGAGCCAATTAGCAGTATTGACAATTCAATTCAAGAAACTCACTATGCAAATACACTTTCTCTGACTTTCAGTGTCCTTGCTCTTTAAGTCTAGGATGACAAAATTATCAACTTTACTTTTTTGGTCCCTATTTAAAATCAATCTTCGGAAGGAGTATTTCCCCACCCTAATTTGTGTCCAATTCTCCCAGCTCTGTAGAAAATGACAAGTGTTAAGAACATAATCCTTAATTTCAGATTTTGTTACAAGAATTATTACTTGAATGCTGTTCTGCTTATCAAACTCTAGAACTAGACTGCTTAAGGAAAGCCTC
This sequence comes from Dryoscopus gambensis, assembly GCA_013389985.1. NCBI lineage: Eukaryota > Metazoa > Chordata > Aves > Passeriformes > Malaconotidae > Dryoscopus > Dryoscopus gambensis. The sequence goes on along the minus strand of WEIT01010895.1, from coordinate 26,268 downwards.
ATGCCTTTCCCGTGAATGTTACACACTTGAACTCGAGAGGAAAGAATAATGTTTAATTTAGATGCAAATTACATGAAGTTACTTTGCCTCCAAAAAGGAGGAGGAGGAAAGCTTTCAAAGATATATCTGGTGAATGGTCTTTAACAGTACTGGTGAGACATAATAACAGTTTCATCAAAACCAAGTCTAGTTACTTTGCTTTCTAGTTGCTTTTTCCAGCTTCCCTTATATTCGAGGTAGAACCACAGGACTTAATGTGTGTGAAGATCAGTTTGTTTTGAAATAAGGAAGTGTCCTCAATTAGGAAATTAATACTTCCTGTAATTTCTAGCTCATGTAAGAATTTCTGGCATTCAATACCTAAGAATTGGCATAAATCACTCTCCCCTATTGCATGGTGTGGGCAGAAGCTCTCTTTTTCAGTTCTGTCAGATTAGTTTTACAAAACTTCATCAATGTTCTTTTTTATCATTCACATTGTAAAACAAGTTTCTATGAACAAAGGGTAACAAAGGCAGGACTATTGTACGATTTGTAGGTTACCATATAATGGATATGAATTCCAAGGTTCTTTCATGGTAACTTTGTCTAATTATATGCCAGCATTATGCAGTAGTTGGAAGCAAAATAAGCATGTAGTGTTGTACCTTTTAAGAAGGTGAGAAAAATGCATGCCTGGAGCATATAGACCACAAACTACATGGTTATGTGTTAAGAGACCCTTAGTAATTTCTGGAAGCATAATCCTTCCCTATATGGCAAATACTGATTTGGTGCATTGGAAATGTCATTACACCAAAAATCCACAGGGAGCTGGTTGTTCAGACTCAGGGAAGATAGGCTGCTGTCAGGTATAGTAACTGTGTGTGGAATAAGGCAGACTCAGGGAAGAACGGAAGTGGTAGTTAACTCTGGGAAGGGGTACATGCTACAGGAGCTCTTGAAACAATCCAACCAGGCATCTAATTTGATGGAATGGTTTGGGTTGGTTGGAAGGGACTTCAGAGATCATCTAATCCAACCCTTCTGTCATGGGCCAGAAACATCTTTCATTAGATCTGATTGCTCAAAGCCCTGTACTATCTGACTTTGGTTTCTAGGGAGGAGGCACCTGCAACTTCTCTGGGTGTCCTGTTATAGTGTCTCACTGCCCTCATTGTAAAAAATTTCTTCTCCAGATTGAACAATGCGAACTCTGAGTCTGTCCTCGCAGGAGAGGTGCTCCAGTCCTCTCACCGTTTTTGTGCCCTCCTCTGGACCTGCTCCAGCAGGACTGTGCCTTTCCTGTGGAGGGGCCCCCGGAGCTGGATGCAGTGCTCCAGGTGGGGTTTCAGCAGTGCAGAGTAGTCAGTTCCCTCGACCTGCTGGCCACATGTTTTTTATGCAGATCAGGATGTTATGGTTGATGTAGGCGTGGGAGTTTGGAGATTTGGTCTTTACAGGGTCTGTGTGGAGCTGAGGAAACAGTCAAGAAAGAAGAGAAAGAGGCTTGTTTTGGGAGTGACTTGGAATAGGAGCCTATCCCAAAGGTATATGCTGTACCTTCAAATACTTATAGTCTAAGTGGTATTTTGAGAGCTGGCTAGTTACTGATTAACCCTGTCATCTTCTTGGGGAATAAAAGCTGCTAAACATCAGGTTCTCAGTGCATTGTTGATCTGCAGCTAGAAGACTTGTGGGATGGGAGTAGCTTACTAAGATCCTGCCAGATGAGTGGCTTGTCATCTAACTGGTGTGTCCTGGGGCAGGGTCATACATGTTACTGGTAGTTTTATTTGCCGTGGGGATGGGTTGTAATATGTTTAAATATGGCTAGTTTCTTGCATTTTTATGCCATTGTCAGAGTACCGAAGTTACCTTATCTCTTGGAAGACCCTTGAATAGATAAAAAAACCGTGTTCCTTTTCTGCCCAAAAAAAGACAGTAAATTGCCTAGTTTAGACTCCTTTCCTTCCCAGTTTAGTGTCATGACAAATGTTTTAAAGTGTATGTCCTGTATATCCAGGCAGGGTATCTAAGTACTAGTAATCTTCAGATGCTGGCCCAGTGAACTGGGGTCCTTTGGAACTGGTGCACTGGCCGAAACGCGGACTTAATTTCTCATTTCTGTATGCTGCATCCTTGAGCTGTGTTTTGGAGTCATTGCTGCTGCTGCAAAAAAAGTGTAATACCAGACCATATTCAGAATCTACACTGTGTTCTCACCTTACCTGTCCTTACTGTGCAGGACCTTCTCTTGTTCTGTATAAATATGGGGACTATGCCCATTGTCCTGTCTTTCATGTTGCAGTTTTACAAATGTAAGGAAAAATTACATTTGGGATTTTGTATTCCCCCAGCCAGCTGAAACTTGCTGGAAAGGGTGCAGATTGGGCCATGGATTTCTGCAGGTGCTTTAGATCTTCATCTCTTCCAAGTTTGCTTCCTTATTTCCCAAAGCCTGTGTGTCTTGCTGGCTCAGCTGTGTGCTGCTTTTGACATAAGGTCCAAAAATGTAGCTTTTATTACTCAAGAGAAGGGCGTTGTTCAGTTTTTATTGACGGAGCATCCTTTAGCTTTTATATCAATTCCTTTTGTCATCTGTCTTCATTTTCTCCTAGCTTTTCCCATATTTCTCTTTCCACTTTTGTAATTTTATCTTTTTTCTTTTTCCCACAAGGAAATAACATATGTCTTATCGTGCTTCCCAGCGGCTCCCTCAGAAACCTTTGCTAGTCTGAGCGAAGGACTTGGGTGCGCCTAGTCTTTTTGCGGGAACTGGGATAGAAATGGGGCGTAGGGTGTTGTCCGTTGTTGCTCTTAAGGCTGACTTCTGTCCCCACAGATAGAGGAATGTGCTGCAACTGTCCCTCAAGGGTAAAGTGCTAGGATAAACTCGTAGCAGTTTTGTATTTTATAACTTTACAAAACGTAGTACATTTAATGTATGCTGTACGCTGAAAATGTAGTTTCATCCAGTTTCATTCCAACTATGGAATGTCTCTCTGTCTCTTTTTTTTTTGTTGTTTTTTAACTTCAGTCATGTTGTTTTATGTATTGCAATGAATCTCTGTTATTTAGAGAGTCATCTGTCTGTAAAAAGGTTGTTTTGTAGAACATGATAGTGCTGATAATCTCATTGTAATCAATCCAAACTGACTTGCTTTGGAAGAAAAAGAACAACAGGTTTTGTTTTTGGTTTTAGCAGATGATTCTAGTCTAACTCTTGTTTTGGAGTAGACTGCTGCAGTTGATGAAGGAGTATTTGTGGTATTCCCTGTCTGTAGATTATGTTGGATTGTGCATTTCTCTCAACTCCTGACAGGAATGCTCAGGAAGACACTTCCAGCATTTATGTCTACTTTGTTGCTATTAGTTTTGTTCTCAGTTATTGATTTCACATTCTCTTCATTCTTGTAGCTCACACAATGAATACCAATATCTGCAGTTACTGTTGGTAGAGTGCTGAACAAGTATATCTGGTTTATACTGAAACTGACATTTTTAGCCATGTTGTACCTTTAAATTCAACTTGGTTCCACCCTTACACCAGAAATCATCTGGAATGCTGAGATGGAAAACTTATAATTATTTCAGTTAACTTCATCCTCTGCCTGGTTTGTCTTCTTCCTTGTGCTCAGTAATTTCACACACATACTCAGTGTTCAAGGTGTGTGTGGTAGCTTTTGTAGTGAGAATTATTACAATATTAATGCTTTTTACAAGCTTCAGTGAAATAGTATCTTCTGACATTGGTGTTTTTTGGGGGGGGAGGGGGGTTGGTTGGTTTTTTAAAATCTTTTTGCTGTTGTTTTGTTTTTCTTTCTCCTTTAGAAAATAAAGTACATTTACTTGTGCATTTTCTGTTGGATTTTTTTTGGGGGGGGGAGCAAGGACTGTTTGTTGGAAAGCAGCCTGCAATGCTCTGTGGTGCATTTGCGTTTCTAAATGCAGTTGGTGAACAGCTGCTGATGGAACGGTCTTTAGTCTAAGTAAATTAGATTGCTGTTACCATTGTGTTCTATGGTAACTTCCCATGATTGATTTTTCTCTACAAGATGGAGATTAGAATTAGGGAAAGATTCTGAAATCGATAAGGTATGGCTTGCTTTAGTTCTTTTCAGGGACTTTAGAAATACTGGACTGACAGTGCACCTGTAAAATTAAGGGCATAGGGAAAAAAGAAATTATTTCATTTAGTATATTGTGAAAAATAGCTATTTGTAGCTGAGAAGAGGAAGGATAACACTTTCTGGAGAGAGTGTTACTAATTCAGAAAAGATATTTGAAAAATAACAAGTCGTGTAGAATTTTTCTTGGAAAAGACTTAAAATTGTTTTTTTTACAAAACTTAAAATAAAAAAAATATTAGTACACATACAATTTGTTAAGAACCTGTTGGTAAATGTAAGGACAAGCTATACCTCTGCTTTCTATTGTACTGGAGATTAGTGCTTCAGTACATCAGCATGTCTTTTATACGATACTATTTTATACAATAGCGGTCACATTTTAGGTTGCAGCACATAGGTTTGCTGGGAGCCTTTCTGTAACTAGTCAACATGTAAGAATAATAAGTCACGAATTTCCGTTCATTTTCTGACCTCTCTATCAAATAGATCCATCTTAAACATAGTATTTCACTCTAATGATGCAGCTTTGCTGGTTTAAACTTCATAGACTTAGGTCTCTGTATTAGTGGGAAGTCTAATATTGCTTATTGGGGTCTGCTTACATTGGATTTGGACTCAAGACCTTGGAAGAAGTAGAAAGGATAAAGGAGTGCGGGACAGTATCTTTTCTTTTGTTCCAGGGTAGAGTTAGGGTTGTGAGCATGCTGTGGGTGAGAATAGCTGTAGAAGAAATAAAGCATTTCTCCCTCAGAAATCTGTGTTTTTAGAGATGAAAATGTAATCTGGCAGGTGGCTGACTCCCTCAAGAGGAGAACCTGGGCTGGGAGTGTGATGGGCCACAGTCACTCTGCAAAGTGCGATTGGATGCTCTCAAGGTACTCGCAAGGGCACAGCTGCCAGTGAGTACTCACAACAATGCCTTCCTTGCACCTTCTTGGCAGCTGTACTGGCCCAGGGGTTTAAGGGGATTTATTCTGTGTTGGATTGGGGATCTGTGTTACTCTCCTTGCGGGGTTATTTTTAAGCAGGATCAATTTCCTGAGCTGATTCACTGGCTTGCCCCAGTCTAATGATATGATGAGGCTGGTTAAGATGGTGGTTCCCAAGTTCTTGCTGTTGAACGTGCTCTTCTGACAAAGATTTCTGTTCAGCCACAGCCAAAGTGGTGTCTTAGGTAAGAGAAGAAATTAAGAGATGGCACCATTTTACTCATCAACACTTCAAGGTGGTGGGGAGGGAGATAAGTAGGTGCGGGATGATGTGTGGACACAAGATTACAAGGCAGCTTGGAGGCGTGCACATCCTTTTTGTATTCTCTTGATAAAAATGAATCACGGCCCTCACCTAATACAAGCTTGAAGAGAAAGTGGAAAATTCAAAGGAAGGCTGAAATAAGTTTCTGGAAAACCTGTAAACACAAACATAATGGCAGTCTGTGGGTGGCAATGTAAGCAAGATCAGACCTACATACCTTTTGCAGAGAAAATGTTTCTCCATCACCCTTCTCCTCTCCCCCTCTACTTGTCTGGTTTTCGTGAGGATGTTGGATACCATGTCCCATCTTGACTTGTGTTTTATAGTGTTAAAATTTTTATGTGTAAGTTTTCTCTTGTGTTGTTGGAATGGTGGCTCGCTTATTTCTGTCAGTGACTTTGAGTGGCAGTAGCAAGAGTTACTCTCACTTATCTTTTAATTGAATTTGTAATAGACTTCTACTAAAGTATCTTGGCCTATATGGTATATTTTAACTATACTTCTGGAGGAATACAGAACCCATTGGGTAAAATGCACTTATTTTTAAAAGCTGGAAAGGGCTGCTGAGACTGTAATCAAAGCTCTTGTGAGATTTCATTCACTGTTTTTTGAAGGCAGTATGAAATAGGTGCATGAGATAAGGATTTATTTTTCAGACACCATCAAAATTCAATCAGTGAAAAATCTTCTTTCATGTTTAAAGTTAGTCATTACATCAATTCTGTTGCTTTTCCCTGCGTACATAACTGTACTAAAGTTGCAATGTGAAGGTTTTTCTTTTTTTTTTGAGATTTAAGTTTTATTGAGGTTATCAGCTGCTTTTTTTACTGGACCTAACTAATTATTCTGTAGTTTGGTAAGATGGTATTGTTTGAGATGAGAAAATATTTCACTTTTATGTAGTCTGAATGCATGGACTTGTTTTTGTTTTGTTTTGTTTTTTTTCCTTAAAGTGTACAAATTTAGAATTAACATCTGTTTCAAATTTAGTGGAAATCTTGGCTTTTGTCTAGATTTTATTCAAGGTCTAGTACACTCTCCCCCTTCCCTGCACACCAGGGCAGAACATAATTCTGTTGTAGAAAACTCCTTATTTGCAGTCACCATATCTGATTTCCATTTTTCTCTGGGATGGTGGAGGATTAGAGCAGATTATAGTGTTGGGATAATGTCTGACTCCTTGTGTTCCATTTAGTCATAAATAAACCCCTGAGAAATCTGAATGTTGCTATGGTGATGTTAGTAAAAGCCTGGGATATGGGGTAAGTGAGCCGCTTAGAAGCATAATGTCACTTAGAGTAATGAGCAGGCTGTCATTAGGACAGTGATGGCTTTACCTGGTGCTCTGTAACTTTGGTAGCCCATGCCAGATTTCGAAGGCGAGTAAGTAAAAGCAATTCAGATATAATATACTCTGTTTAGTAACTTGCAGCTACGAACCTTTAAACAAATGGAAATTTGTGTTTTGTGTGTTTACTTTCTAAATTTAATCTGTTGAAGTATCACAGAGAAACAAGCAAAAACTTAGCCTTTCTATTCTGCCTTTCACATGATGGTCTGGTTGAATTTAAAACAACAAGAATCAGTTTATATCAACTTATTTTAAGCTGTGTAAATGCACACTTTTCTTCTTAAAATGTGGAATATAAAAAGTAAGATGGTATTAAAATGTGGTTTTTGGGTTTTTTTTCAGTCTTTATAACCTGGCTTCACTGGAACTGAGAGAAAATTTGCTGACATATTTACCTGAGTAAGTCACATTGCATGTGTTTGATTATATTAACATAAAATGCTCTTATTCTTAAAATATGCTAACATAATGAAACTAATGACAGCTAGAAAAAGTATTCCAAGCCAATTGGAATTGGAATTCCAATTCCAAGCCAACATGAGATACATCCTTCTTTTAGCAACATCTACTTACATCCATAACTTCTAGTTGTACTTGATTAGTAGCAGGAGCCTGCAGTCTGCATGGATTGGCTTTGTTCTATAAAAAATTATTCTATGAAATATGAATTAATAAAATATGAAATACAGCAGCACCAAACATGTCCTGCACGCATTGAACAAGCCCATCTGCAGTGGAAGTGCTGGTTTGGGTTGTTCTCATGATGAAATTTTGCAACTGTGAAAGTAGGGCAGCAAGATCTCCGAGATTGTCACTCTAGACCTTTATAGCATTTAAATCAGTGTTTTTATTCAGGGCTGAGCAGCCGAAAGCTTCTTAAACCTGGAGATGAATCCTGTGGTTGCAAACTAGACCTTCTGATGTCTGACTTCACCCACTGTGATTTCTGGAAAAAAAAGTTATCTAGATGTCTCTGTACTGTCTGTATTATGGCAGAGGAATTGGTGATCTTTTGTTAGACTAATTTGGTATCTTGTATTTTGGGGATCCTTTTTGTCTGCCTAGAAGCAGCCTCTTCTTTCTCTAGAGAAGGAGTTTCCTTTCTTCACTATCTGGTTGCTTCTTGAAAGAGTTTTGGTGACTCCTGTTGTGTTTGTTTAGATAATCTAATAGATACTGTAAAAGATTTAACCTGTTTTAATCAGAATGTCTTCCCCAGTTGCTTTGGGGTCATTTTTTCCTGTACGTCTACCCAGTGCCTTGGTTGTGGCTGTTGATAGCAGTGAGCCACAAGACACTTTAATGTCAGCGGTCAGAAGATAGGAATTGCTAGCTAAGTTTGGCCATGCAGTGTCAGAATGAAGCTATCACAAATGCTGACAGTTTTATTGCTCCTGGAAAATTCTGACTGTCAGTAATGTAGTTGACAATTCTCTCTGGTTTTTGTGCTGCTGCAGCTTTGGGGAGAGTAAGCAAGAGCTCTTCGACAGCCTAATTTTGAAGGGTGGCCCTTTTTTGTCTGTCGGTTCGAACTTCTTTTACATCCTTTTGTGCTTCCCTCTGTTTGCAGTCTCAAAACTAAGTATTTCAGAAATTGATGGATCATGTTGAGAAGATAAATGATGGATATTGAGTCTTGAGTCACATAGTTATGTGATCACCATGGGGAATTTTTATCCAGTTGCATAACTGTAAATTTCCCCTAAAAATAAATCTAACTGTATTGAAGTATGTGGCATTTGCTACCCCAGGGGACTTATTGTTAAAATAAAAAAAAAAGTAATGATTTGATTGCCTATACTAAGTTTTAAGTTTCAAGGGCATACAGTTACACTGACAAACCAAATTATTTTTTCAGTAAGATATTACTGCAAACAGTCTGTGCCTGGTAAAATAACTGTCTGCTTACACTACATTGTAATTTGAAATTCAAGTTTCAGTAAAATGAGTTTATTCAAATACATGGGGTTTCTGTTGCTTTAGTCTAATGTGGTTTTGTTTTGATTTATCTCATCTCACAGATCACTTGCCCAGCTGCAGCGACTAGAAGAACTTGATTTAGGAAACAATGAACTTTATCATTTGGTAAGAGAACATGCCACTGAAACTGCACATTGGTCTTGTTTTATGCATCGTTTAGATTAAATAGGTTGTAGGATGTCCAAAATTGAAGAAAGACAAATGTATGGAGGGAGAGTCTTTTTATAGGTATAGATGAATTTTGACAGTGAACTGGTGCTTTCATATCTGCTTAGTCTTGTTCAGTGCAATATCACTGTACTCAAAAAACTGCAGTTGATCTCTAGAAAATGAGAGCACGGCACAGCTGTTTTTATGGAACTAAAAAGGAGTGGAGGGACACAAACTCTTGTCTGTGCTTGCAGTTACAATGACCACGTGGACTTGTGTCAGGAGCTGGATGGACTAAGCACAGATGAAAGCTCAGTTTCCAGGGTGAGAGTAAGAATCTTTGGGAAAGGGCTGAGCCAAAACTGTTGAGGGTTGAAAGTTCCTACATTGTTGCGGATTGATCTACCAAAAATATATCTGTCATCTCCCTTAAGGTGACTCAGGTAAATGTTGGATGGATTTTCAGTAGATCAAGGCTGTGCAGGCAATTTGTTAGTGCATGCCAGGCAAAGAATGGTAGCTTATTAAGCTATAGCAATTAATTTGTGTGATGGAGTTCCCAAATGCTTACAGTCACTACTTCTAACCAAGGTACCTCTAAATAGTGCTTGCAGTAAGAATTGTGTTACTTAGACTGTAATTGTTGGGTAGCTGTTTGTTTTTTACTTGAGGCTCCTGTGCTACTTAACTTTACTGCTTTTTATGTTATAGCCAGAAACAATTGGTGCACTTTTCAATCTTAAAGACCTTTGGTTGGATGGAAACCAATTAGCTGAAATACCTCAGGTAAAAATGAGCTCTACTGATACTATTTTGAAGATGCTTTTAAAAGAAAACCTTTTCATTCATTCCTAAAGGGAAGTGCTTTAAAATGGAATATTTTTCTCAGTCCACTTTGCCTGGGTTTGGTTTTGGGTGTTTAAGGGTTTTCTCTTAATAAGCTCCTCTGCAAGGGATTGGCTGTGATACCGTATGCTGTCAGAAATTTTCTTTTAAGCCTTTTGACAAAGGAATTGTTTCCTAACAGGCATGTTGTTCAGTTTGTAGGATGACACATCCTGTTTATAGTTCTTGCCCTGAGATCGGGGAGCCATTAGTTGTCTGAGCTAATCCTCACCTTATGTATCTATCTGAATTGCAGTTTTAAAAGTTTTGAGTGTGAATCCTTTTTTTTTAGTCATCTTCATCCATTTAAGCATGATATTTGGAAGAAGTAGAATAATGGAACTGTTGCCATAAATAGAAACTTTGGTTTATTCAGGCAAATCCCCCATCTGACATCAGTCAAGGGGTGAGGGAACTTGGCATTTAAAGCTTACAGCACTCTAAATTCCCTAAGAACTTTTATAATATGTGGGATGGTTCCTTTTCCCTCTTTTTCCCTTACAGCCAAGGCAAAACCTGTTTTTCTCTGTTCCTCCTGCAGTTTGCTGCTACTTGCTGTATGGATCTCATTGTCAACTGTGTGTCTTGGAAATCAGTTACAGCTTAGTGGGTTTAGTTGACTTTGTTTTTGTTGGTTTGGCCTAATAATTTTTTAAGTAGAGATAATAATTCATGAAAGGTCAAGTGTGATTCCAGCAGCCATTTTTTATTAAAATTTGACCATTATTGTGGTCAGTGTCCAAAGTATGAACTTGTAGTATAAAGGGTATGTGTTTATTGAAAGATCCTCTTGAGAGGCAGACATTTCGAAAGTAAAAGAACCAATCTCATAAGTTAGGATCAAGGCCGTCGCTGTATGAAAATTTCATATATGTAAAAGTAAAAGGCACTTCTTCCTCAGCCATTCTGTTCTCTGAAAGGTGATTTGGCTGACTAAAATCAGATCTATTCTCAAGTGTGTGTAGGGATGTCTGTGTACATGGGAATGGGGACGTGCTCTGATAGCTAATAGAAGCAAAGGTATTTCTCTGTTTAATGGTTGGATTGCCATGGTAAAAAAAAATTAGGTAGTCATTAATAATAGTAGATGATGGCAGTATAACTTGGCAGTTCAGATATGCTTGCCAGAGCAACACCCCCAATTCCTATTTCTACATTTGTTGTAGTTGAGAGAGGTGAAGATACGAAATCCCTAGATGTCATGGCATGTTGCTGGAGCAGCCAGGAGAGACTAATCCTAATTTGCCTAGGGTTAATTGGGAGGGGTAGAGTTTAATTATGTCGTGGTTGATAATCTGCCATTCTGAAAAAAACAACTCTGCAGTCTTTACTTGAGGAAAACTCCAGGTTTGGCTGGTGCTTGCCTGGGTGTGCATAGCTTGCCTGACTACTGAAGCCAGTTAATTAGTTAAAATAAGAAACCATGGCTGAATCACTTGGTTGCTTTATCATATGTAAAGTGTAATTATTTACTTTTTTCTGCTTTTAGAGGTCGTACAAAGAATGGCCAATTAAGAGATCATACAGATAATTGTTTTTATTTGTGGAATTTCACTGTGACGGTACATTTTTCAAAATGCTTTCTTACGTGTTTGGGCATGACTTAAATTTTTTGTCTTGTATCGCAGGAAGTAGGAAACCTGAAAAACCTGCTTTGTCTGGATGTTTCTGAAAATAAATTGGAATGCCTTCCTGAAGAAATTAGTGGTCTGACTTCTTTAACAGACTTGCTTGTTTCTCAGAATTTACTTCAGGTCTTACCTGATGGCATTGGTAAGTACAAGGTGAATGCTATCACACAGAACCATTTAATCCACCATAACTGGATGTCATTTGTTTCTTTTAAGTCTTTTTGTGCAAGAGATGAGCTTGTCTCAAGTTGTTTTTATTCTTTTTGCTTGGTATGAAATGCGTAGCTCTATTAATGCTGCATTTAATTGTCTGCATAATAAGTCCCTCATAATCCTCTTCTAGTCTTCACTTGATACATCTCAAACAACATTAAAGTTAATATGTTCCTTCAGTTCCCATTGTATCTCTGTCACCATCAGAACTCTTTAACATTGTAAAATTTTAGCTTGTAACATGCTGTGGGTCACTTGATAAGACTGGCTGAAAGTATCACTACAAAGAATACAGAATTTTGAATGGTGATGTGTATTTATCTTCGATTGTACAATGTGATTAATCCTCTGCTGAACCTAGTGGAAGACTGTTTGCCTTGTAGCCCATTAGTCCTTGCCTTGAGGATTCAAACGACAACCTTTCTGGGTCTGACCCCTTAGATTGGGTTCAATAAATAAAGAATGTTTCCTGAAGCATTGCTAGTCCTTTTTTTAAGGTGTCTGTTTTTACCCCTGCAGTAGTTGTGGCAGGTAGTCGAACAAGCATTTTTTTCTCTATTCATAAGCTGTTTTTCTGGAAATTTCCATGTTGTAGGAGTGCACCTTCTCCATTAGAGGATTTTTCTCCCCCAAAATAAAGCTGTAGGGGAAGGAGGACTTGTGAATATGGTTTAACCACATTTAACATTTGGAAAAGAGTGGTCAGACCTTCCCCCTTCCTATATATTCTATATAAGGCTAAGAAAAGTTTCTCTAGAAGTTAGAATTGGGGGAGTGGGGTGACAGCTGTGGGTCCTACAGCGTCCTAATGTGTGTTTGATGAGAGTTGTAGCAGCCCTCTCTGATGACCTGTGCTGGCCAGTACAGTTGTACAACAGAAATGGAGCTGTAGCTTCTGAAAGTCAGCAGCTATCGCACCTGGCTAGACAGCTTGTTGGCAGAAGTGAACCTTGCTGGTCTCTGTGGAAGCTCCTGGGAATTGCCCAGCTGACCACTGAATCCTTGGTGGGATTGGTGGATCTGCAGAGCTCTTGAAGCAGGGCTCTCACCAGTGCCAGTGGGTCAGGTCAGCTGTGGCCGTGTCTCACCCAGTCTCTAGAGCTCTGATGGAGCTCCAGCACCCCCAGGCAGCCTGTGCCAGTGCTGCACCACCTCCCACTGAGGAAGCTGCTTCTGATGTCCTGCTGGGACGTCCCACTCTGCGATTTGCAGCCATTGCTGCCTCACCTGCCACTGCAGAGAAGAGTTTGGCTCTGTCATGTCGGTAACTGCCCTGCAAGTGGTTCTGGGCAGTTCCTAGATGCCTCCTTGGCTGTCTCTTGGTGGGAGTCAACAAAGCCAGCTCCTTCAGCCTCAGCTCACATGTGCTCTGGCCATCTTGATAGCTTCCTACTGGACCCCCATCCCTTGAACAGTGGAGTTGAGGGGGAAGACAGGACATCACATGAAACTGGGAATTATTTTACAGGTGTGGTTTCACTAATTGCAAGTAGATAGGATATAGCAACTTCTACTGATCTGCTGGCTGTAATTCTCCTAATGTAGTCTAGATGGTGTTTGTTTCTGATAAGAGCTCACTGCTATTTAGTATTCAACCTGGTGCTCAGTAAAGTATCCATGTCCTTTCCAGCAGCACTCTTGTATGGCTGTCACTTCCCAGGCTGTGCTGGTGCACGGGTTTATTCTGTCATGCAGAGCTCTGCACCTCTCCATGCTAAACCTCAAGTTTCTGTTTAGATTGCTGTCTTTTTGTGTGTCAGATATCTCTTCATGATTCAGCATCATCAGTGAATTTGATACTCCAGAGTATTACAGCTGTTTTGGACCACACAGGGATGGCAGGAAGGTGTCAGCAGCTAGTGTTGTCACCTGAACTCTCTATCTTGGGCTCTGCCTGAGTCAGCTTCTGCACCAAAAAACATTCTGACACAAAGGAATAGAACAAAGTGAGTTTTCTGCACTGAAATACTATTTTGTTCTTCATGAGAAATTCACCTTCAAAGAAGTTTGATTTCTCATCTAAAGAATAAACTCGGGTTTCATGTCTGACTAACTAGGTTCTCTGTTAGGACAAAGAGACCTTGATCCTGTTTGGGTTTGGGCTGTAACTTCAGTGCAGGATGTTCTCACTGTGGCTGATTAGGTGGAGGTGGTCTTCTGAACAGTTCTTTATTAATAAACATTGTATAATTGAGGAACATACAGATAATTTTCACTTGTTTATAGGCATTTCAGTAGGCACATCCTTAATGTTTACATGGGATATCATTCAGAATATAACTTTATTACACTTTATTATGCTTAAGTGTTGGATATGAATGTTTATATTGAGTATTAATTCAGTGATATTAAAACTTGCAAAAATAGTGCAAGCACTAAGTGAAACAATGCTTGGGTTTTTTCATTTTCCCTAAATTTTTTTTATTGTTTTAGAGGATTTCTAAAAGTTCTGCAGCAGTAAAATTTATGTAATTAAAGGTATTGGAGGATACTAGACTAAAAATTCATGTTGTTTTTTCTGTCCAGGAAAATTGCGGAGGCTCTCCATTTTGAAGGTTGATCAGAACAAACTGATTCAACTAACTGATTCAATTGGAGACTGTGAAAGCCTTACTGAACTAGTTCTCACAGAAAACCAACTGCAGGTAAGCATGGTCATGGCTGCTCAAATGGCAGGTGGTAATAAGACCGGCTGTCAAGTGCTGAGTCACTTAGCTTGTTAGGTTACTCACTCGTGCTACTGCTAAGTAGTGCATTTTCTTTAAATGCATGTTATTTCTTACCTGTTAAATGAATGCTGGAGATCAAGTTGTGTGTAGTAACAATATGCCCTTCAAATGCTTAAGCAATTACATACTCACTTCGGAGTCTTTCATGACCAGTGAGAGAATTTGAGCATGTGGAGTGCAGGTATCACTTACTTTGTTGTGGTTTTTTATGTGGGGGTTTGTGCTGGGTTGCATTATTGCCAGTTTTTGCTGTGCATTATCTGGATCAGTCTTGCTGAAACTGAATTGAAGCCCTGAGCACTGAAGAGCTTGTACTGCTCCTTGCTCTGCTGATCTGCTCTAGCTGGTTGTTAAATATGATATGTGGTCAATTAAAATAAAATCTCAGAATTCCTTCTTTTAAGTGTTTCCTTCCATTATTTTGAAACTTCATGTGACACTGACACTTGGAGAGTAGCTGTCTTTAAATAAACTAGGTTTGAGCATTTCTTAAGCTCAGTTGGTGCTTGGTTGAGTTAGAAGCTCAAGACTGTTAAAAAGATGCCTCTCCAACAGTCAGTTCATAGCACCTGAGTTAGAAGATAGCTAACCAAGAAGCAATTTTGGGAGTGTAAAGTTATATCATACGGACATCCTATGCGCATGCATTCTGTACACAGCTGTTGTGTGTCTGTTGTCCTGGTGCAGAGATAATTAATGCGTGAATTTGTGTTAGAAACTGACATTCCTGGACACTTGTTCTGCAATATAAACCTTTGGATCTTCTTTGGAAGGTCTGGCAGTAATGAGGATTAACTACACTTCAGTTTTGAAAGTGTATCAGACTATTAATTAATATTAAAAGCAAGTTAAGTGTTTTTTCCTGACTCTGTGTGTTTATGAATTCTGTTTGTGTATTATTTTGTTTTTGTTGGCACAGTCATTGCCGAAGAGCATTGGAAAACTAAAGAAGCTGAACAATTTGAATGCTGATAGAAACAAATTAACATCTTTGCCCAAAGAGGTAAGTTTTGTGCAGATGAGATTGTAGAAACAGAAAACTCTTGATTTCAAATGCCTGCATGAAGTAGCCAGCAACTTCAGTCCAGTGGGTATTCTTTCTGAACTGATCAAAACCAGAAACTTTTCCACTAGATCAGAACTGTGGTGATTTGGTGGCTTGGAAGGGCAAAATGTCTTTGTAGTTGAACAAAAAGGCTTGGATCTAATTAGCTTGTAACTAACTGGGATCTAATTAACTTTTAACTGGTAATTCCCAGTGTAGATGTCAGGCCCTGCACTGTTTGAAGACTTGGAGTTCTGGTTGGGTGAATGCAACACCAAAATGTCTCTTCTGCATGTAGTATGAAACTACTGCCACGCTCTTCCTCACCTCACTCCTGTGACCAATATTAAAGGGAAAGTTTCATACTCTGAAAAGTGTCTCAGTGACTGTCTTGAGAGTCTTTTTGGTTTTGGAGATCTCTGGACTACTTTTGCCCTTAAATATAAGGACCTGATTGTGACCAAGACACCTCAGATTTTACAGCTATGAGCACTAGGACTTTTTGTCTATTGTAACAGTATGTAGAATAAAAGGAGGCTAGAGTTTGTGTTGTGAAACTAAATATATTAAAGGCTTTACAAGTTTAGTTCAGCAGTAAACTGTGGGAAAAAAAGTCGGGAAAGCAGCATCCTGTGATTGAAGCATGGGACTGTGAGCTGGTTCCGTTTGTACTACTTTTTCTCTGTAATTTTTGTCCAAATAATTCTCCCCCTTAATTTTCCTATCTAACGTGTGGCTCTGAGCTTGTAGCTATTGTTCTCCACTTTCAGTCACCTAAGGAGCAGGGCGGGTTATGTACTCAGGTGACAGCTAGTGGATGGAAATTGAGAGGAGTATCAGCTCTGGCTTACTTCCTTATAGAGCTTGGACAGCTCAAGAAGGAGGTATGAGAAGGAAGCAAAGTGGCAAGGAGATGGGGAAGAACCGATTGTCTGAAGAAGAGGGATCAAGCAGGGGCAGAGGATGCTGCTGTGGCACTGGCAGCAACAATTCCAGTGTTCTGGGTCTGAGCTGCCACAGGCCAGTCACCTCATTGGGGGAAGGTGAGGGAGGAGACATGTGAGTACTGCAGCTTTTCTAGCAGAACAGTGTCTTCTCTGCAGTGGTGCTTCTGGTTCTGAACAGAGAATTGTTACAGGGCTTACCCAGACAGGTTGCATGATTGCTAGCAAGAGGCAAGACTCTAGGAAAACTATCTGGGTTGGTATGTGATGGCAGTTTTCATCTTATAATATGCTGAGTTGGAAAACACCCATCAGGATCATGAAGTCCGACTCCTGGCCCTGCACAGGACACCCCAAGAGTCACACCATGTGCCTGAGAGCACTGTCCAAACACTTCCTGAACTCTGTCAGGCTTGGTGCTGTGACACTTCCGTGGGGAGCCTGTTCCAGTGCCCAACCACCCTCTGGGTAAAGAACCTCTTTCCTCATATCCAACCTAAACCTTCCCCGACAGGCCATTCCCACAGGTGCTGTCACTGGTCACCACATAGCGGAGATCAGTGCCTGCCCCTCCTCTTTCCCTCATGAGGAAGTTGTAGCTGCGGTGAGGTCTCCCCTCAGTCTCCTCCAGGCTGAACAGCCCAAGTGACCTCAGCTGTTCCTCATATGGCTTCCTCTCAAGGCCCTTCACCATATTTGTTGCCCTCTTTTGGATGCTCTCTAACAGCTTAATATCTTTCTGATCTTGTGCTTATTCAGCAGACTTTCCTTGTCTTTAGAAAGGACTTTAAATTAATACCTTACACAGGTGTTGCGACGTGCTATGATGGTAAAAGTGCCGCAACCTTCCTGAAAGTGTCTCTGCAGTGAGGCGCTTCGGTACGGCCGCTGCACCCCAGTCAGCAAGAGCGGATGTGCCTAATCCTCCTGCCCGATCCCCTTCAGGAGCTGTCTGTCCCACAAACGGTCAGGTTCTCAGAGGAGGGAAAAGAGGCGTCATCCCCCTCAGCCACCAAAGCAGCTGGCACACACGCATACGCAGGCGGACGATAAAAGAGTCCGGGAAGGGTCTCCACATGGTGTTCCACAACAGGGTTTATTGCAGCCACATTGTGAAGTTCCAGGGGCGAAGAACAGGGAACAATGCAGGACACAGGGTTTTATGCGGGGGCGGAGAGAGGATCAGGACCAATGGTTTGAGGGCGGAGGGGCGGTACATAGGCAGGACTAGGGCAAGGGAACCAATAGGGATACCATGAGGGAGGGACTAAGGAACAAGGGGAAGCAGGGAAGGGAGAACGTTCTAGGGTATAGACATGTAAGGGATACAGGGGCAGGGAGGATGACAAATCAATCAGGGAACCAGAACTGGGGTACATTAACGTAACGCCTCCTAGGAGAACCCTGTCACTCTAACAGTGTGAGTGTTAGAGTGAATCCTCCTGGGGGAGGATTTCTACCCTTAGGGTTGGCCCCTCTAATGGGTGGGCCACCACACACATTTATGGTAAAATAACTGTACTTGAGACGTGCGCAGTTTTATGTCTACTTCACCTTTCAGCAGAATTGTTCTGAGTTTAGCATGGAAGGTTTTACTGGTACACTTTATTTCCAGATTGGCCATGAATAGCTGGTGTGGTGTATAAGCACTGTTCTCAGTTAATGGAATACACGGTATTGGAGGTGGTGCATAAGGCAATCAGTGTGGCTTGGAAGGAGCAGGTGGGAGGAGAAGGCTTGGCTGCAGAAGCATGTAAAGCAGAGGAAATATGGGCTGTGTCTGTTTTGGGGTATAGTGGGGTCAAGAGCTCAGCTGAGAA
Source organism: Dryoscopus gambensis (assembly GCA_013389985.1). Classification (NCBI taxonomy): domain Eukaryota; kingdom Metazoa; phylum Chordata; class Aves; order Passeriformes; family Malaconotidae; genus Dryoscopus; species Dryoscopus gambensis. The sequence goes on along the minus strand of WEIT01010895.1, from coordinate 8,154 downwards.
CAGTAGAGGGATTAATACTGAGCAGGGTGCTGAAGACTTGGATACGGTAATGTTTTCAGAGGTGGAATGCGTTGCTCAGTTGGTGAAGAGGATATCCAAGGGTGAAGTGAAGAATGAGAATGTGTCTAGAAAACTTCAGTGCACGTGAGAGAGAGAGGGAGGGGGACACCTGCATAGAAGTGGAATGAAGACAGGGCTGAGCCTGTGTTTGAAGGCAAATAATGAGGAAATGGAAGATAGTGTCTGGAATGAGGTGAGCTGGGGAGTTGTGGAAGTCCAGGAAATAAAAATGGGAGAAGGTGGTTCCCAAGGGAGCTTGGCAGGGAAACAGAGCTCTTTGGCTCCCTATCAACGACTTTGAAACAGAATTTTTATTTTTCTTTTAAAGGTGGCCACTCCAACGTGTCTGTCTCATTAGAACAAATGCTTTGAAATTACATGTAATGTAAAATTTTATGTTTTGCTCTGTGGATATTTAATTTTTTATTATTTAATTTTAAAGGAAGTCAGCCCTTTTCTGACTGCAGGGTCATCTCACCCTTAATCAGTGCATTTGAATTCCAAGCTAGTAACTTTACAAATAGAAAGCATAAACAACTGATGGCAATGGTGTGTCTCAAAAACACTGTTAATATGCATGCATTGCAGAACATGCTGTCTAGCTAACAAGACTTTTCAGTTTCAGTTTTTCAGATTTCAGTTTGAATTCCTTGGGCTTAGACTGTGCAGTAAAACATTTTTCCCTGAACGTTTTTAGAGTGCCTTCCTACACTGCTGATATGGTAGTTTCAAAAACAAAGGAATCTGCTGCTCTCTGCTCATGTTCCATCTGTTCCTGGAGCTGCATTTTCTTGGTATAGTATTTTTCTTAACCAGCAGCATTTTGCTTTAAACCAAGCATGAAGATTTCATAGTACAGGTTTTCTGTTTAAATTCAGAGGAATTAAGTGAAGAGTCACATTTCATAGCTCTAAAAGAAAAATGTTCTACATAACTGAGTGCACAGGTATAACAAGCACTGTTTGCTGTTACGCAAAACATCAACAGGAGCAGCTTTAGGGTGTTGATAATGGCAAGGTTTCCAATTCTGAGTTTCCCTTCGGATGGCGGAGAGGAACAATTTGGTGTCGTGGGTGAAATTTTCAATTTCCATTTTTGTTCTCATTGTTACTGACTTGTAAAAAAAGAATACAGAATGCATTGGTGCTGCACTTAGGGAAGACAGAAAAATGTGTCACCCTTTTTCTGTCTGTTGGAAGGCTCTGCTTGACAGTGAGAAAGCGTACTATGTTTTCTGTTTATTTTCATATTAAACTGACTAACTAAGATTTAAAGCCAGGCCCAAGCTTCTGACAGAAGTAATTTTCAGCACCCCTGCCTGCTGTGTGTTGCTTAAGATGTCTCCTGAGACAGTATGGCAAAGACTGGGGTCTTGGACCTTTGCACATCAAAGTTGGTACTTGTACACTGGTTCCCCTGTCACAGAAGCAAAGTTGGATGCAGAGGTAGAGTATGCAGTGCAAATATTTTTCCTCAGTATGTTCCCCCCTCTTTTCCTTTATGTGTTTTTCTTACCTCTTCCATTCTTTCTCTGCCTTACAGAGTGCTAGAGCAGCTGCGCATATGTGGTCTTCATCCCTGTATATAAAAAGGATGTGGGACAGGCTGTTACTGGTTTCTGTTGGAGAGGGACAAAGATGCAGTCTTGTAATGTGTGTAGAAAAAAGTAGAATTCAGCTAGAGAGAAGAGTACATGTACCCAATACTGTATCTGCTTGATGTCGCTGTCGTTTCATCCAGAATTATTCCCATAGCGAAGACTGCTTTTATAGATAGGATGGTGGAAATTATGTGCCTTCTTTAATGTAGCCTGGTGAGATAATCTCTGAGTTTTAGTTTTTCTGTGGTGGTGTGTGTTTTTTTGGTGCTTTTTGGGGAAGGGGGTAGAAGGATGTTGATTTGATTTTATTTTGTTAACAGTTTAAGAGAATTAGATTTTGAGTCAATGTGTTAAACCATTACATTGCAAGATTGTTTCAAGTTACACTTGTAAAACCATTCTTTATCTTTTGGTGTAAAATTTCTTGACTTGGTATTATTGAGGAGTTTGTATGCAAATACACCTTCAAAGTTTTCTGGTTCAAAGGTTCTTCTGTATTGTGTGCTGATAAAGGTAGAATGTGGAACAACTGAATGTATGACCAAGGTTTGAGTCACTGACAGATTTCATCTTCAGATCTCATTTTGCAGTCCCTCTCTGACTGAAGTGGTGAAACAGACTTCAGCAAGAACTGAGAATGTCTAAACCTGTTCATAGTTAGAGATGTTTTTCCCCTTAAACTTGAAAGACCTGCCTGGTGACTCTGGTATTGAAATCCCACCCTGGCACAGGAATGCTGATGAAACTGGTGTGTTGATTTTGGCACTTGCATAAATAACCTCCTTGGAATGTTTTCCAGTTTATATGCTTTTGTTAATGAGTCTTTACAACCTGCAGAGATCTGGTAATGTGTCCTTCCTGGCTCTGAGGTATATTGTGAGAATTATTACTCCATTAGGTAAAACTACAGGTTTTTTGTTTGGAATACTTGAGTCAGAGGGCTAAGAAACTGTCTTGGTGAGCTCCTCTCCTGCTATTCACCAGTGGTGCAGGAGGTGTGGAAGTGAGTTTACTGAAGATTTTCCTAGCCAATTTAAAGTTAATAATAACAACAGAATAATTGTTGTCATTCACTAATGATATTGAATTGGGCAGTTTTTTCTACCCCTAAATGTATGCTGTGCTTGCAGTTAAAGGATTAGTATACTTTATGTGGAGCCAAGGAAAATTTTGACTTTTTCTTTGAACCAAACCAAAATTTTGAATATGACACTGGGAAAGATTTTACAACACAAGAGGAACTGTGTTTAAATTGCCACTATATTTATCAGGCTTGTTCATATCTGTGAGAGTTTCGGATGCTGACAGCTGTTTTGAGAGTTGAATAAAAGAGATGCGTCACTGGACTTTTAGCTAGTCACACGACAACTGAAGACTAATCATTACAGTATTTGTCATAATGTAATTTTTTTGCATTGCTTATAGCTGTGTGAAAGATGCTAACTGCTAAAGGACAGAAGAATTGATTCATAGCTTTTGAGTACTAAACAAATGCTGGTATCTACTTGAGAGTCACCAGAAACACCAGCAGAGAAGCAATGTGTTAAGACTTGCAGTTCTGGAGGACTGTTTAAGTTGGACTAGTAGTGGGTATATGAATGGCAAAAAAGCAAGAGGGTGAAATGCTAAATGCTGGTCCTGATGAGATTTTGGGGGGGGCAGTTTTAGCAACCAGGCTGACATCCTGTCTATGTGTGTCCAAGCCTTACTGCTTCTCCATAATGAGGAAGCTGTTAAGAAGATGAGCCTCAGACTGAGATAGATGAAAAGGGCAATAAGATCAAAGTTTAAAGGGTTAAAGGTTTGTGTGGAAGCAAGAGGCTTCCTAGTGACTCTCATCCTCTCAATCAAGCCCATCTGAATGCAGTTTTGTTCCATCTTCATAGTATCAATGATCTTAAAATTAGCACTTCATAGAAATGACTATTTACTGCCTGACTGATGTGTGGGTTTTGTTTTTGTGGTGTTCCTTTTGGTTTTTACCTAGGCTTACTGTTCTTTGGAGTTGGTGTGATGTGACAAGTCACAATAACCCTTAAAGTAAAGTTGCTAAAATGAACTAAGTCTCAGGAGTATGACTTGGGCATGCACAGCTCATGCGAGATCTTTTCCTGATGTCCTGCTCACTACAGAAGAACAAGAGGACTTCTTTAAGCCTCCAGTCCTTGGAACAGTTCCTCACGTGCCTAGAACTAAGCACATGCTTGTCCCCATTAAGTGAAGTCTGTGCTGGAAATGGAGCGTGTGCTTAACTGGTGAATGGGCTTGTGGCCTCCGCTGTGTCCTTGATGCGTATGCGGTGGTTTGGCACAGTTTGTTGTGAGCATGTGACCCTTGGAAAGCATGGCTCTTCCTCAGTTAACAACTCTGAGCCAAACCAGCGACGTCCTGATACCATGTTACTTCATGGCAGCCACAGCAGTGTTTTCCTTTCCGCATGCCATGTAGTGTGTGCACTTTGCCTCCGTGGTACTGCTTCATGTTTGGGTTTTCAAACATTGGACCTGATGTCTTCCTGTACTGCTGGATGGGTGCCGTCTTTGTTTGAAATGACAAAGATATTAGTTGATTTTTAACTATCAGCTTGTCTTTTTTCCTTTGTGATATCTCACTCGATGCTGCTTGTTAAATGCTGTCTGCATTTTCTAAAAACAGTTTCATTTAAAAAATTCAGTGTCTCTTTTTTAGCTACCCTACTACCCTATTAAAATAAAAGGTCTTCACTACCTTTGAATGAAACAACCTTTGAACAACAGCCTGTTGACTGATAGAGAGCAAAGTTAACTGAAGTTTAAATGATTTAGGAGTTACCACCCTCTTTGGCAGTAGAAGAATGTATGTTCTGTCTCCATTTGTTGGCATGCTCTTGTCCAGTATGGATAAAGAAAAATAAATTGAACATCTCTTGTATTTTCTTAATTGTTAGCCGCTTGGAAAATTATGGGTCAGGTAAATTGATAACCCTGTAAGTATTCTTCCGTCCATGGTTCTACTATTACCTTTCATTAAACTGCTTTAAATGCATGATGACTCAGGCTGTCCCAATTCCACTGCTGCATTTTCCCATTGTCAAAAATATAGAAGTTTTGGTCTCATCAGGGCTGCATGGCTTTACTTTGTTTGTTTGGCTAACCTGTTTGGATTTCCATGCTCTGAGACTGAGTAATGCAAACTTCATTCATGAAAAGGGAACACTTTGTGCACACTGAGGGCATCACTTGCCAGGTCATCAACATTCCCTAATTGTATTTCTTGCTTTTCAGAGCTACTCATGTTAGAAACACCAATTAGACACTTAGTATGTATATATTTTTTTAATATCACACTGTGTTCTGTGAACGTGTGCAGGCACATTATTTAAGAATTTATACACTCTTTAAAGTGAATAGCAGAATTCTTGCACTAAGAAATGTTTGCTTACTAGTTGAGTGCTGGTTTCGAAGGGCTTTGATTCACAAGCTAAAATGGCGTGCAAGGTTCGTGCTTCTGTTGTACACACAGGGCCGGGAAAGCTGATATCTCGTGAAATAGCTGCATCTTAGGAGTGCAGTGATTTAAGGGAAATATCACAGATTCTCTTCTGTCGAGAATGTAGTGCTCTAACTTTGTGCTGTAAATAGCTTGTGAATCAGAAGCCTTGAGCAGCTGATTGCTGTTTTCTTCTGCTAAAAGGCACTTATGATACAAAGGAAGGTAAGTGGGATAGAAATACTCCATTTGTTTGTTTTATTTTGTAAGTCACAGTTGCATCCTTTAAAAGTGGCTTTTTCCTTAGTAAATAGTGTAGGTTAAAGCAACACTATTTTTACTTTGACTAATTAAAATATTTTGTGCTATTTGTTTATAATCTCAGTCTTGGGTTTGGACTGAATTGTGGGCTTTGCAAAGACACAACTGACAGTTAACAAGAACAAATAATTTCAGCTTAGTTTCGGGGACTCCTGGCCAAGGTGTAGTTGCATATTTGCTGTAGTGTGAGAGGAGAACCTTTTTAGATATGTCTCACTATAGACGTCCTCTAATTTTTGAACTGAGATTTTCCACTGTGTTTAGTTTGGAATCTAACTCTATAGTAAGATTCTAAGTTTGCTTAACTTGAAAGCTTCAAATGGCATTGGGGTATTTTGCCTCTAATACTTGGAGTAAGAGAAGAAAAATCTTTTTTCCCCTTCTTATGGTGTGTTTTGGAACTGGCAAACAAACAGCAGGGCTTTTTGAAACTCTGTATGATAAGCAAACAAAGGTAAGTTTCCTTTGTTAATAGGAACAAAGAGTTACTTGAAGCAGCTTTTGAGTTGCTACAACGATAATCTTCCTGTTTAAAGTAGTTCCCTGTGGAACATAAAGTTGAAATGAGGTTTTTTTAAGCAAATGTGGAGGGTTTATTTTTCTGAAAACAGCTACTTTTGGTGCAAAATGTAGATTTTTAAAGGTAAAACTGAAAAATTCCATCTTTTGCACCCAAAAAACTAATTCACTTGAGAATGCAAATGCTTGTATTTGGGTAACTTGATAGAGACAGAGGATATTCGATTAAAATAGATTAAAGAAAGCCAGTTCATGTGGGAGTCATGTTGAAATTAGGTGCTTCTAATGAATCAGGGCATCAAAGATTTTACCCAGTCTTCTGCTTCTAGTGAACTCTTCACTAATCTTCGTGGACCCAGTTTTGGGAGTTGATTGGTGTATTTAAGCATTTTGCCTTGCTTCAAGCCCCATTGCACTTGCTTCAATACAAAGTTGTCATGAGGAAAGAAAGAATTAATATGTGAAACGTAGAGCTGGAAAAAGTTGACTGCAGGGCTTTTTGTGAATGTTGGGCACAGAGTAGCTTCTGTTTGCTTACTGGTATCTTCCTGGTGTGGAAGGCTCTGAAAGGTAGCTAGAATGTGACCTATATGTAAAGATGTCCATTATTTGCAGATACAGATGTTGCAGAGTGCTCCAACAGACTTGCTTCAGGTCAGACTTCTTTTAAACTAACACTTGTTTGCAGTCTGTACCTCTGGGGGAAGTGTCTGGCAGGCATTGTAACTTGAATGTGCCATGACACACTTCGTGACCTGTAGTGCATGCCTTTGTTACACTATGGTACTGCAACAAAACCAGACTTGCTTTTTTTTTCCTCCCCTCTTCTCAAATGTAGGTTGGGGGCTGCTGCAGTCTTAACGTCTTTTCTGTACGTGACAACAGATTATCTCGAATTCCCTCTGAAATTTCACAGGCCACTGAACTTCATGTCCTGGATGTTGCTGGAAACAGGCAAGAGATTTTTGTATTTTCATGTTCTTTTGCTGTATTTACTTAATTTTTTTCTGATAGCAAAAGATATTATGTCTAAGAACAGAGTAATAAAAAACCAGTTTTGACATTTATGTTAGTGTTGCTGTTGAAATTGTCAAAGTAGTCACCCCCCTGGGCCAAAAGTAGCATGAATTGTGTGTTGTCATTAGTGTGATTTTTTGATTACTTTGACCCTGAGGAAGAGATTGGATTTTTATAAAAACCCTCTGGATTCATATATTTCTGAATTAAAACTGAGAATCTAGGCAATGGATAGAGCTTCAGGTGAAGCTACCAAGCCATAATGTCAAGTGGCACTAATACTGGGTGTCTTTATCTTCAGGATAGTGTGAGCAGCAAGGAAAGCCACTTTGACCTTGCAGCTTCTCATGACTCTTACTGCCTCAGACATCAACATGCAAAATGAGTGGATTAAAGCATAAACCAGCAAATTAGTTCAGTTGCTTAGTAGGAAGTTAAATGGAAAAAAAAACCTAAACGGAAGAAAAGCGAATGGCATCTCACCTATGCAATATAATTGTCTAACAGGCACTTACATATTTCTGTTCTGGCCTCTGTTTACATGTAAGGCTCCTGATGGGAAGCAGCTGTCTGCCTTCCAGGGCACTTTACTGCAGTAGAAAAAGCTCAACTTAGTTTTACCTGTTTTTNTTTCACAGCTTCAGAGGATTATGGTATAAAGTTAAGCTGCAGATTTTTTTTTTGTATTAAGAATGGAGTAGTTGATGACTACTGCAATGCCTTCTATTGGAGGCATTAAATTCAATCCTATTTGTTCCAACTCAGCCATGTATACTTGAGTCACCTTCATGACCATCTATTAAGTCTCCTAGAGATTCCCCTGACCTTTTTACTTTGCTTTTTTAAACTAGGCTGATGTATCTTCCCATTTCACTGACTACCTTAAAGCTGAAGGCTTTGTGGTTGTCTGATAACCAGTCCCAACCTCTGCTGACATTTCAGACTGACACAGATCCTGAAACAGGAGAAAAGATTTTAACATGTGTATTACTTCCTCAAATGCCTTCTGAGCCTGGTTGCCAAGGTAAGTGCCTAGAGCCAGCTTTTCATTATGTATAGAAGTATTACTTCTTTGTTTACTGAGTTGTCCCATAAAGGTTTGTAAAACATGCATAAACTCTAGTAAGCAAAGTAGCAAAGTTCTGGTTGAATTTTCAATATTAAACTTA
>WEIT01010892.1:4823-21271 GCA_013389985.1 Dryoscopus gambensis | reverse complement strand
GAGGAGTTTCCACTTCTCTCTGATTCAAATGAGTAAATGAGTTCAGAAAGGCAGAATGCACTGAACACTGATTAATTGTGGAAAAGATCCACCCTACTACCTATTTATTTGATACTCTCCCTTTGCCTTTTTGTGTTTATGTCACTCTGTATTTGCTTTTCGTGCTTTCCACACTCTTCTCTTTTATCTGCAGTGCTGCTACCAATTTCCTTTTCCCACTACAGATTTTTTCTTGCCAGGAAAAGGTCAGCTTCTCTGCCTGCCTCCTCCCTTGCATGCAAATGTACAGTCCTAGAAATCAGATGTGGCTGGTATGAAAGCTGGAATTACACAAAATGTTCCTCTGTCTTGTAGTAGAAATGAGAAATAAGAGGGAACTTCATCAGGAAAGAGGGAGCCTAGGCAGGAAACAGAGCAGTTGTGGGTGATAAGGAAAGTAGTTCTTTGGTTCTAGTCTCACATAAACGCACTAAAAGGTTGTAAAACATTAAGTGTTCATTATGTATGCAATTAATTAAAATTTGCCCATTTTACCAGGATTGAAAACCAGTGTAATCCCCAGGAAGCTTTCATACCTCAGCTGTGCAATAGACAACTGTCTTGACAAGATGACTCTTATTTTTCACTTGTATAATTTAAAGAAAAAACTTGACCTTACTTCCATTTCAAACCCATCCAGTTAATGACACATTGCTCACAACTAGCATATGTGTTTCTTTACTTCTTTATTATTAATGCTGTGTATTAATAAACAGTCCATTATTTCTACTCTGTGCTTGACAATAAGATAGTTATATTCACTGTAAACTAACTGATCTGTGTTCTCTGCTTCATTCTGCCCAGTGTCTACTGAACGTAAGTGGCAGCAACAAGCGAAGGTTTAGCACTAATGAAACTTATTGATGTTTTTCTTTCTCGTTTCTCGAACAGAGGGACATATTATTCGCTGGAACATTGCCTCATACTTAGAAGATTCACAAAATAAAAAAAATGTAAGGAAATATCTGTCAGATCTTCTTAACTTGAACAGTATACCCAGAAAAACAGAAAAAAAATTAATTCAGAGCTCTACAGGGATAAAAATGTTTTCTGCATATAGAGATCATGTTTTGTGCTTGAAATAATAACCTGATGCTGTGGAAAAAAATAGAAGAACATAAGTAAAATGGTGTTAGCATTATTTCATTGTGTTCAAAGAAGTTACGTTAAGAATGAATATATCCATGTCCCCTGAGTGGTGTTTCTACCATATGCCATTTGCAGGCTGTTTCATGGAGGGATTATTTTTTCACCTCTTCTAATTTTCAGAAAGATATGCTGATAAATCCACTAAGGTAGCAACCATGGTGGGATACAGAACTGCCTCAAATGTGGTTATGTTGCTTTTTTCCCCTCAGGAAATAAAGGAGGAGCTCTGCTGGAGGGCACATGCTACTAAAGTGGTTGACTTATTTATTGAAGTGGAGAAAAATGTGGTAGTGACAGCATCCACTGATGGTTCAGTCAGGTATAAAATGACTAAGTGCTATGGCAAATCAGTTGAGCTATCTTGAAAGTTCCTTTTCTTGCTGCACTTTTATATAGGCTAGAACTTAAATAAAATAAAACACTGGGTGCGTTTTCTGTTCTGCACCTGAAAGAGCTGATTTTAATGTAACACTTCTCAGGAAGTCAGATGTTTTGCAGACTGTCGTTTTCTTTCAGCCCTTGCTTTACTTTGAACGCATAGGTAATGGCTACATAATTTTAAAAATTACCTCCTGTTCTAATCCTATTTTAGCTTTCAATACTTGTTAAATTGACATGGATCCTAAGCATGGCATCTAATCAATGTGTATGCAATTAGACCATGGAAGCTTGAAGATACTTCATAGACAACTATAATTCCTTCTTGGCTAACAAGTACATTTGAAGGGGTTTCTTTTGGTTTTCTGGAAGTATCAACAAAGAAATTTTGTGTAGATCCTGCTGCACTGGTGGCAGCACTTTACTACAGGAACAATTCAAGACTTTGGTACATTTACTCCTCAGTTTCATAAATACAAACATGAACTGTTTGTTTTCTGTTTTTTACAACAACCTTCTGAATCTTTTTATTGTTCTCAAATTATTTAAATTATAAAAATAATCTCACTGATGCTTTTTATGACTAGCACACTGAACTCTAGAACAGTGCTGCAGAATTTGATAATAGACACAGATATTGTCTCACTGCTGTTCCACTTCTAAAAATATCCATTTTTCTTTTTTGTCCTTTGGCACTGCTTGTACTATGTCTGTAGGCTTTGGCATGCCATGACTGGATACTATTTTGGTTACTTTGGACAAGCCAGGAAGTTTGAATTATCAGATACCAGTCGGTTGATTTTGCCTTCTGATGTTAATAACTTTCCTGCTATAATTAAAGAGGAGAGCAAACATATGGAAAAGAAGAAGGTTAAATATCCTCTCATGCTGGACAGAGACAAGTAAGATCTCATACATTTACATACTCGTATGATTGGGGGAAGAGGTTTGAAAATATGCGTCAAAAACACCTTTCATCTGAAGCTCAGAAAAAAAACAGTACTATGTGTTATTCAGAAAAATCTTTTTTAAAGATGCTTTTTGACCCATAAATCTTTTCATTTTCATGACTTGGTGACAGTCAGGATTAGGTGATGTTCAAAGTTTGAACTCAGTGATGACTAGATACTTGTCTCAGCTTTTAGCCTAATTAGAGGTGGTATATTATATATGCTGCTCAGATTAGCAGCCTGTTACCTTTCAAATTCCAAAAGTTGCTATGTTTCTGGGATCTCCAAAAATTTATTGAAAAAGCTTAATGTGAATAGTTCCAACCAAAACACAAATCCTTCTAGAAGAAGAAACCCAATTTAATCTTTCTGTTTAAAAGTGGTCATCCTAAATTTGCTGGGATGTTATGGATACATTCACATACATAGGTAGTGGATTCTCAGATCATGACATTCTGAAACTGGCATAAATGTGTGTTCAATAGCAGTGTTGAACTTTTCTTCTAGGTAGAGTTCTCAAGAGATACGGGTTGGTTACAAGTCAAGTCAGAGAGTCTTGGCCCTTTAGTTTAGTCATACTTCTAGTCCTGGAACTTTCTGGTTCATTAATTAGTGAGTTGATCAAATGAACGTAAATATTGAAGAAGGCATCTTCAGAGGCAATGCACACAGTGTCTTAAGTAACAAAGCAATCCAAATCTGAAATAAATTTACATCAGGGCTTAAAAAGTCATGCATTCTTTAGTGGTAAGGTTTCATATACCATGTCCATTCTTAGGCTGTCTTTCAACCAAAGCACTTTGGGAGAATGAAAAGTCTCTAAGGTGCTTTACTGTTACCCCGTTCAATTCGGTATCCTGCTAATAATTATTATTTCATGGAGTTCTTATGAATTTGAGTAGTGTCACTGCAGTCAGAACAGTAACTCATCAATACAGAGAACTACTTGGCTGTGTTTGAAGGACTAACCCCTATAGTTCTTCTGAATAGTCAGCAGCTAGTTTGAAACCTCTGGAACCAAAGGTACTATCATTAAGTCAGCTAACCTGAAATAAACTTTCCATGAATTACATGCCTGTGCCAAACTGACTACTTTTTGAGGATTCTTCAAATATTTCAGTAACAGAGAATGGCTACTATACATTTAAACACATTAACTATACAGACAAAGAGCAAGAAAATGAGAAATGCTTAATTGTGTAGAGAACTGGGGAAAAAAAGCAGCCACATGCTATGCAATAGAAAGTTTCAGTCTTTCCATTCTACATACTCTGTGTGCTGTCACCTCAAGAGTGACTTGGTTCCTCTGGATTAACCAAATAGTGTAAAGGAGAGCTAGCCAACCATCATGCAAAAGGCTGTGTTACTTATGGATGCTAGGCTTTGTTCTTTGCAGGATGCAGACAGTTGTCTTGGGGCAAGACACTTATCTTTGTGATGCTGGTATAATTTGCTTATTGGATAACTCATACGATATTCATCACTAAGATAACATTTTAGGATCTCAATTAACGAATCGTGTTGTAAGTGTTATTAATGGATATATATTCATGGAATCATAGAATCATTAAGGTTGGAAAATATTTCTAAGATCATCGAGTCCAACCATTAACCAAAGACCACCATATTCACTGCTAAACCATATGCCCCAAGTGCTACATCCAGATGCCTTTTGAACACTTTCAGGAGCAGTGACTCCACCACCTCCCTGGGCAGCCTGTTCCCATGGCCAAGACAAATTTTTCCTAATATCCAATCTAAACCTCCCCTGGTAGAACTTAAGGCCATTTGCTCTTGTCGTAGGAGAAGAGGCCAACTCCCACCTGGCTACAGCCTCCTTTCAGGTACTTGTAGAGAGCAAGTACCCTGAGCCTCCTTCTCTCCAGGCTAAACAACTCCACCTCTCCCCTCTGCTCCTCAAAGGACTTATCCTCTAGATCCTTCACCAGCTCTGTTGCCCTTCTCCAGACACACTCCAGCACCTCCACATCCTTCCTGAACTGAGAGGCCCAGAACTGGACACAGCACTTGAGGTGTGGTCTTACCAGTGCTGAGTATAGGGGGACAATCACCCTAGTTCTGCTGGCCACACTATTTGTATATCACAGATTGAATATCACTGAATATTCTGAGTTGGAAGGGACCCACAAGGATCATCGAGTCCAATTCTTAAGTGAATGACCTGTATGGGGATCAAGCCCATGACTTTAGCATTATGAGCACCACGCTCTAACCAGCTGAGCTAGTGACTATGTGCTATTGGCCTTCTTGGCCACCTGGGCACAGCTGGCTCATGTTCAGCCACTGCTGACGAGCACCACCAGGTTCTTTTCCACAAAGCAGCTTTCCAGCCACTCTGTCCCCAGCCTGTACTGCTATCAGGAGTTGTTACCCAAGGGCAGGACCTAGCACTTGGCCTTGTTGAACCTCATACCATTGGCCTTAGCCCATTGGTCCAGCCTGTCCAGATCCCTGTGCAGAGATTTCCCACTGTCTAGCAGGTCAACATTCCCACCCAACTTGCTGTGATCTGCAAATTTACGGAGGGTGCACTCGATCTCCTCGTCCAGATCATCAGTAAAGATATTAAACAGAGCTGGGCCCAACACTGAGCCCTGGAGACCACCATTTGTGACTAGTTGCCAGCTGGATTTAACTCCATTCATCACCACTCTCTGGGCCAGGCCATCCAGTCATTTCTTACCCAGCAAACAGAGCACCCAGCCAAGCCATGAGTAGCCAGCATCTCCAGGAGAAAGCTGTGGGAAAATATTCCCCAAATGTGCACGTACTTTTACACAGGCACAAACCCATCTGAGCAGCACAGGTGCTTACAGTTTAAACAAGCATCTCAGGAGATCTGAAAAATGCCAGCACGTAGATGCACCCATATAGAGGAAAAGCCTCAGTTTCTCTCTGTAGTTCCTTAGCTCATGTAACCTGACTTATTTTTCTGATTATAAAGGTAACTGTTAATCTGCACTAACAGACACTCTAGATAATTTCTTCTCATGACTAAATTTGGAAACCAGACATGTGAGCAGAGGACACCTTTGTTATGAAAGTCACATTCAGGTGTTTTATTCAGAACTTAAAGAAATGCTGAAAAGCCATTTTCAGACAGTGAGTTAGCAGATGACTGTTGTAAATGGAGTTTGTATTAAGATTTCCTGACTTCTGTAGGTGACAGCCAGTACCTGGTTTGACAAACTGTTAGTGAAGTACTCCATGACACCTATGAAGGTCTTAATAAAAATTATATTTTGAAGATATATGAAATCATTTATAGTTCAAAATAGTTTCATTTTGGAGCTAGATAAGAATATTGAATTCATAACTGTCATTTTGATAGGAACTTCAGATTTTTTCTGTCTTGTATGCATAGGTGGAAGTCACTGAGCAGCTCATCTTCAGCTTCAGAGAAGGCTGGACATCGGGGCTTCAAGTTTTTCAGAGCTTTGGCTCCTGAGAAGGTAGCTAATGTATATGACAAATATATGTTCTGTGCAAAATATAGGAAATACAGTTGTATTTCTCACTTTAAAATTATCCATAAATAACCCTACATATCTTTCTCATTCAATGGACGAGCTAGAACAAAAATGCATAAACAGAGGGATCTAAGAAATGTCTGTGGTTTTCATTCTCATTTTTCACATTTTCAAATTTCAGTTTAGAAGGTAGCACAAACTGATTCACTGGTTTAAAAGTGTAAAAAAAACCCCGGAATTTTCCTCTGCTTCAGCAGAAAAGCTAAATATCTTAAGTTTACTTGAAGGACGTGTGAAAATACTAGAATGACAGTGAATCCCTGGTTACATCCAATAGTTCTTTCAGGATTCCCACGAAATCAGAAACCAGGAGAGTTAGATTTCATTACATACACTTTCTACAACTCTAATTGAGTATCAGTGGAGGTCCTCCTCTTTACCTGGCTTAACCCTTAAAAGTCATGGGAGTATAAAACCTCTCTTGCAGTTGTACTAAGAATGTCTTCATTACCTTTTGTCTTCAGCTAGTAATGCACTGATTTTGGCTTCCCTTTGTCAGATCCAACCTTTGGAAACTTTCGAGTTTGTATGCAAAGAGGCTGGTTCAGTATTTGCATTTCTTCCTATCTATGAGGTAAGCACAAGGGTTTTCTACTTTTTGTAGTGGCGTTCATACATCAGAAGCCATTAGCGCTTGTACATTATTACAGTGACATACTCTGACATTCCACTGTTAATTGTCTGCTTCTCAATTTAATTTTTTAACATGATTTGCATTACTACCTATCCAACTCCCTCCAACTTTGGTGGAAGCTTGAGAATCCAGTTGAAGTGAGGATGCCAAAAAGTGAGTCTTGCAGACTTTTACTTTTCCTGTTCAACCTCATGTCACTAATTTTTTGCTCAGACTCATTCTTTTAACCAGCCCCAAACCTATTGATTCCCATCTGCCCAAAGCTTGGAGTACTGTAAGGTAGTACTATTTTGTGGGTATTAATGATCTGATCTATTGCAAGCTGTCTAGCAAAGCTTCCTAGGTTTTTATTCTATGGAGAAGGATCAGAATATTGCACAGGCTTGTCTATCCCACATATCATAGGATGAAAATAATCACCCCTAGCAAAGGTGCTGATCTCTTTCTAGAGAGGGTACCTAGAGAACTAACCTGGATAAGGCTCCAAAATCCTAGATGGCTGGTTAGGTGGGATCAGTAGGACCCAGAGGTGCATTCCACCTCTGCATTGCAATATGTATGACCTAATGCTTGTACATGCAGCATTACATTGTCTTAGAAAAAACTCAGGAGCACAGTGTTGAAATAGTTGGCACGTATGCTATTTTTCTGATCATGAATGTACTTTGAAAATCTGTGTTTTGTTTTCTTCCTGAAAAAGAAAATAAAATACAGGGGGTCTTGTGCCTTGGGAAATTAGGAGCAACTGCTCTGAAGCCAATGGCACTGCAATGGATTTACAACAAAATGAAATCAGACATTTTCTGTAAGCTATGTGCACAAAAACAAATTTTTTGTCTATGCTGTTACGAAATACTATCAGTCTGGTCTATTCACCTCAGTATGTTAATTAGTTCTTGAAATTTTTTAAAGGTCTTCAAAGGATGAAAGTTGAGAAGTCCAGTCCCAGGGGACGGGAAATGGATACAGATTCCATTGAAGACTTGAGTCAAGACCAGTAAATGTAGTTTCCATCTTCATTAAAGTGATTTTTTTTCTTTTTTTTTCCTTTTTTTTTTTTCAATTATATTTAAATCCATTTCATTATTAAGTAGAACATGTAGAAAACAAATCTTTACTTCTATTCCAATCCTTCATGCAGAGAATAAATTCAAATAAAGCCAGAATATGATTATAACTAGATATGGAAAAGCCCATTTGACTTAATGTACCTTTGCTGACAGTTACTCTCTATGTCAATACCACCAGTTTCCTCTCTGCTTCAATTTGTCCAGTTCAAACTTTTGTATATTGAGTATTACACTGCTTTTTTTCCTGCAAGATTAATCGTATACTCAACAAAGAGTTAATATGCCCTGTTAACTAATAGCTAATATGTTAGTTTCTTGCTTATGCTTTCAAAGAGTGTGTTCATCCTCTAAATCAGAAAAGTGCCTGCTGACCTCATACTCAATTAATTATCCCTCATGATTCCGCAAATCTCTTCTCACATTTCAGCATTCCAGGACAATGTCACAACATGACACAGAGCACAGAATACATTTTCATCCTTTGGCTAAACATAGAAATAGTGCCAAGTGTCTCACCTTAGTGAGTAGTTAGGATAATGCGTATAACTTAAGGATATTATTACCTACTACTTTGGGGGAAATAGCAGGTTTTCTATATCACTGGTACCGAATTGGTGTTTGCTCTGCTGGCCTTCTTGAAAAGACATTCTTCTCATGAACTGAATATACATTGACTTGCAATGATTTATCTGCCTTCAAATTCTTAAAGCGTTATGATGGATTTAGGGGTAACTGCAAAATATCTCGTGGGAGTATATTTAAAATTCTTATGATCATCTGTACCAAGTCTGGCAGGCGTTAATGTAATTTTCTTGATAGCAGCCTGTATGGTGCTGTGTCCTGGATTTGTACATAAAACGGTGTTCATAACACACCAGTGTTTTGGCTATTGCTGAGCAATGCCAGCACAATAAGGTGCTTTTTACCCACACCCAGTGAGTAGGCTGGGAAGCAACACAGCCGGAACAGCTGACCTGAGCTCACCAGAAATTTTCCGTACCATTTAACATCCTCATGGAATGGGGGAGGGAACCAAGATGTTCATGGTTACAGTGTTTGTCATCCCAAGTACCCATTCCTTATGTGTGCTGAGGCCCTGTTTCCCAGGAAGTGGCTAAACAAATATCTGCCTGCTGGCAGTAAGCAGTGCTTGAATTCCTTCTTTTGCTTNTGAATGAATTCCTTGTTTTGTGTGTGTGGCTTTTGCTTCACCTATTAAACTGTCTTCATTGTGGCCCAAGATTTTTCTCACTTTTGCTCTTCCAAATCTCTTCCCCATCGCAGTGGGAGAAGTAAGGAAGCAAGCAAGAAACTGGGCAGGCACTTGGTGTCTGCCAGGGTCAGCCCACCACATGAACCAACCTTGTGATTAAAACTAAAATCAGACTTGTCTGACAAACCAAGTGGCACCAGATAAAGTGTGATCTGCCATTTACTATTTATGTTCACTTCATCTGACCCATGATTTAGCAGTTAGCACATGAAAGGTAACATTCTTGCAGTTCTGTGTCCTATATCCCTTCTAGAGCTACATAAACCCTCTTTCAGTTCCCTGAAAATTGCCAAATCTTCAAAGATTACTAAAAATACGTAGTTCAGAGAGATCCTTACCCATTTATTTTGATGCTCTTACGTGTTACATTTTATTATATGTAATGTAATATTTTCTCTTTAGTATTGTCCCGACTAATAGTCAGGCCTAAATTATTTTACTGTGGTTGCAAAAGGCAGATATCCCACTTCTCCTCAGTTTATTAACTGACTATTTACTTCCTCAGAACTATTTACTCAATATTTTCTTTTTACCAAACTTTTAGCACTGCTAGGATTTCATAGGTTCTTAATTTTCAAATTGTACCCTTTTCAGTCTTGCTTCCTTCTCCCTTCGGTTTTCTTTATTAATTGCCTGTGTTTTCCAAGAGTTGACTCGTAGTCATGGCTTTTCCTGCCACTGTATTCTCTACTGTGCAACCACTACCTGTAATGTAGTACTGGTAGATTGTTCCCAGAAACAATCAAGTGTTTAATCCTATGGTAAATGAAATCAATGGACAAGCTCTCAGGAGGGAATCCGGCTGTAAGGAAAACTGTCAAAAATGCAT
This sequence comes from Dryoscopus gambensis, assembly GCA_013389985.1. Lineage (NCBI taxonomy): Eukaryota > Metazoa > Chordata > Aves > Passeriformes > Malaconotidae > Dryoscopus > Dryoscopus gambensis. The sequence goes on along the minus strand of WEIT01010892.1, from coordinate 11,398 downwards.
GATATGTGTGTGCTATCTTTATCAGCCTTCCACCCAGTCACTACCTTAGTGTTATGATACTTAAAGTGTGACGAAATTACAGAGCTGTAAGTGCTGTCAGATCATTTTTCCTAATCCATTGAATTAAAAAAACCTGAAGTAGATCAGACTGCATGTCATTGCTCAGCATTATTGTTTACTTCCAAATCCTAGGGCTTTATAAGCACCAAATGGAAACTGATCCTGGCCCCAAACATTTTACAAAATTACATTATCCAACTGTCTTTCGTAAGTGTCAAAAGAAAAGCAGAGCCATTTAATTTCTTTGAACAGATAATCCACTAAGGCGCATTGCACAGAATTTATTAGATTAGTAGTTTATCATGTGCTTCAAAACAGAGGATGAGACTGGAAAGAAATTAAGCACAGGCAAGTGATATTTGCACCCACTCATCTTACAGCAGTCTTTTCAGTGCTGGAACTAGTACAAAGCTGTGTTAATGGACTTGTTGGTATTAACTGTGGATTTCCTCTGTGCTGATGTGTTCCTTTGCAGGATGGCTTCTTTCTACCAGCATCCACAATTATATTGCAGGCTTAAATGTTCCAGGTGAATGAGTTGTTCTGTTGTTCCAGATGATTACTCTATTAAGGAAAGGTATCTTAACAAGACAGCCTCTTTCAGCATGGCAGAAGTTCATGCTTGTACTGGCTGCAGTAGTTAGTTTGCCAGAAGTTCATTACAGCCCTTGCCAGTGCTTTACAAAATCTGCGATGCTCTTTAGCTGTCCTCACCCACTGAGGTAGTTCAAGCTGAATGGCATCAATGGTGCCAGAACTACGGGAACCAAAAGTCTTTGTTATGTACCCACCACTATAATAGCTTCCATTATTTGGGCTAGGATTGGATGGCGAAGGCACACAAACATAACTCTTATTTTGTTCTTCAATATATTTACCCAAACTTCTGTTGCCTGCAACCAAAGTCTCAGAAGACACATTGACCAGCTGACTGGCCAGATGGCTAATTGAGGAATTCAATGCAGAAAAGACACCTGAGTTAAGGGAAGTTTTTGAAAGTGTGTAACCTAGTTCTGTCCACCTTTCAGGATGTGCTTGTCCATGGATATCCAGAATTAGGCCCCTTGACATCTGTGATTTTGCAGTGGTCAAAAATCCCATATAGTCCTCCCAGGCCTGTTCTGCTTGGGGAATTCCAAAGGAAGCTTCTTCCTTTTCCCTGTTAGCATCCATCTTGAACCTCTGTAGGTGGTTTATGACGATATGTGGGAAGAAGCCATCAGTAATGTTGTTGATTTCCTCAGCAAGAGCCTGAGCCACCTCTATAGTATACCTGTCTTGGTTGGTAGACACTTTGCATTTCTTAGAATTTTGAATACTTCCAGGGGGACAGTCATGAGAGAAAATACAAGAGGATGTCTTCACATCCCAACAGGCAGCCTCTCGATCGGGGATGTCTTTAGGTTCCATTGACCCACCATGTGGGACAGAGAGAAGGAGGTTCATGTTGCCCACTTGATATTCTGTGAACTTATTATAACCAAATACAACATCTTTGGTGCCAGTGACTTTCAAAAGCAAAGGTAAAATGGAAAGGAGGAACAAATACATATTTTTCATTTGCTGCTGGAAGACTCAGCAATATGGAATATATCAGTACCTATGAAAAAGCAAAAGACAGACTACAGATTACTTACAGCTGGGAACACATGAGAGACTGTTCAGCTGCTGTTGGCATAATTAGTTAATGATTAACCTAATTTAGTTTTAGTCCATGTAGCACAAAGAAGAGCGCTTATATGAGAAACGGAAATTAACAGGGCGCTTAGTATGGCTAGATGTAATGGGTGCAAGGGAAATGGTAGGTTACTGGGCCTCCCCCATTTCCCCAGAAAGCACAGACAATATTTGATCACCCTATCTGATTCCAGAGAATCATCCCAGCAAAATATCTGAAATCATTTTTTTCCATCAAAGCCTCTTTTTTCATCCCTGAAATGTAAGAAAATTCAAAAAAATTTGATAAAACATGTGTATGTCATTGACCTGTGTGAAATATCTTTGCATTATCAATGTGGTTACATAAACTAGAGGCTGTGTCAGTCCAGACCTACACTTGTGTGACCAGGCTCGTGTAAAATAATGAGACTGATAAAAATTCAGTGCTACCAAGCTCTGTCTCTAACTATGCTCCAGACGGAATTACTGTAAGACCTTTATAGATAGGTACTAGTGAGTGCATTAAGTAGTGACTCTGTTCTGTTTTGTTTGCAAGTCTCCATTCTCTTAAAGTGACCTAAGATATTTTTAAACCCTCACTAATTATGCCATTTTTTGGAAAGCTGGAATTCAACAAGATGCTGACAGGTCTTCCTGCTTTGAAGGTATCTCTAGAAAGATCAGCATTTTGAGTATAACTGTGTTAAGTGGCTGTAACATGAACCAGTAAAGTCAGTGAAAAGCAGTATAAAAAGGGATGCTTTTCACTTTCAGGAGTAAAAAACCTCCTCAGTAAAAGCCAGATGAGGAGTATATAGACACATGCATTTGCAGGTTAATCAGGGTACCCTGTTGTCTGGTCATGCCCCTTATCATTACAGCAGGTGCAGAAATGCAGAGGATAAGAGACAAAGGAGAGAGTAAGTAAGAAGATGAGCAAGAATCTATCCGCAACTTCTGGCCTGAGACCATCAGAGCAGCCAGTAATACTGAGAGGGCAGGGGGCACTGTGGAAGCATCCCCTGTCAGCTGTCTACTCTAAGAAAGGGAGAGGGCAACTTGACCGAAATAATGCAGCAAAATATTCTTTTCCTGCCATGAGGGAGTGCTGCTGGATTTTTAAAGATAACCTCTGCTGCCCACTGCACTGCACTCCGAGGAGCCTGTACCTGAAAAATAAACATTTATCTCCTGCTCTTCTTTCTGGGCTGAAAGTCGCATAAAAATCTGTGAGCTGGAATCAGATCCCTGAGAACCTCATCTACAATTTTTCTGTTCATGACAAAAGATTTTTTGGTTTCATTTTAAGCTTTCATTTAAAAGGTCCTTTTAGTTGAGCTACTGGCTTAAAACAATATTTCATCCAAGGCCTTATATGGTCTATGCTTCCCTAGACTGCCCAGAGACACAGACAATCACTTGCTAGTTCATTGTGCATTGCCAGAAACACTGAGGAAAGAAATGCTCTCAAGTATAATTCAAAATCCTTCTTCTCAGAAAAACAGACTACACATACAGAGTGTGTAAGTCTAGGAATAGCTTGCCTGAGCTGCAGGGGGGTCCAGCACCAAGTTAAATAAATCAACAGCAACAACTCCCAGAGGCTGCTCACCTGCCCCAGAAGGACTCGGGTTTCTTCGTCTCAGGCTCACATTTAAATACAAGGACACAGCTGTTCCTTTCCCACAGCAGGCCAAACGGATTGTGGTCATCGGCAGCAGTTTGCTTGTCTTTTTGCTGTTTCGTGTTAATGACTGAATCAAGCTGTTCATGCTACTAGATCATGCCTTAATGATATATAGAGAGAGAGCTCCGTAAAATTCCCAAAATGAAGGAAGTCACCTTGGCACAACTCAGGTTCTGGACAGACCTGGGGAGTCTGGAGGCACCTGTGTTATTGTGAGGTCAAAAAAAATACCCGTAGTAATTTAAAGTGGTAGTAATCACTGCAGGACTAGTTTGAAGACTTACCTATACGAAGAAAGTGAGAGTTTTTCGTGCCTCTGCGCCTTCGAAAGCGAAACTGAACTGCGCCTTGCGCTCACCTGCAGCTAAGGCTGTGTCTCGAGAAGCCTCTAGGGGCCAGGTTGAGCCATGCAGCTACGAGGAGCAGAGGCTTCAGCAGCATTGATGTATGATTTCACAACGACAGATCACAAGAAGGGAAAAAAAATACGCACTGAGGCATGCTTTTGTTCTCTATACTATGTTTCCAGAGATAAAAAAAAAAAAAAAAACCCCAAGTAGCACAGCCACACTTAAGCTCCGAATAGTTAATAAGCTAATATAATCAGCAGATAACGGAATCAAAACGATGTTAACTAGATAATCTAGGTTTTTAATAACTTTACTAAAACTATTGCTATAATATTTTCCTGATAAATGAGGAGTGTGTAAAAATATTTCCTCTGCTACTAAAAATAGTTTAAGGATATCATCCTCTAAACTGCTCTCAAGTCTGTACAACTGTGTTCATGAATTTGCTTGTGGTATTAAAGCCTGGCTTCTTAGCTAAGCTTAAAAAAGCTGTGAAAATATATAGTCCATAATTAGAAATTTCAATTAAAGACAGATAAAGGGTGCAGTGAATGTAATACTGCCACCCATCAGAGAGAAATCAAATTTCTTTTCTAAGAAATTGATTAAATAGTCAAACTAACTTCCAAACCAACTTTTTGAAATAAAAGTGATCAGATTCTTAAGCAGTTAAAACAGTATGGTAGCAATATTCACTGAAATTCACTGAAATTTTGGAAAAATTGGTATAAACCAGACACCCAATCTACTAATATCACCATAGCTGATGGTCTGACTGTGAGCTTCAGCAAAGTGCCAGTTTCCATTCTGAGTATTTTAATCTACCACATGAAGACACTTCCAGCTGTGCCAGACACTGTACGGGAGAAAGTTTAGCAAAAGTCTGTAAGATGTCCTTGTCCACTGTAGTGCACAGTGGGGACAAAATTAATTTTGCTTTACTTGTCTGTGTAAAGGTTAGATGTTTACATCAGACAGTGATCCCATTTCCTCTCTTTAGGAGAGCTGTGTTGAGAAAGAAGCAATTCTAGAGGTACTTCAGTGTACTTATCTTGGGCACCTATGTCAAATTTCTATTAGGAGTCTACAGGGCTATACTCAGAATGGCTCTTCTTTTTTTATTTCATGATAGAAAACAATTGCAAAGAAAACGAAATGTTTCTGCTATACTTTCTACTTCAAGATCTCTTTAAAATGTATTCTGCAACTCACCGTTACAAAACTGCCAAGCAAAAGAAAAAACACAAAGCAGAGATTTGGCATAGTAATTTCTAGTCTTACCAGCTCTCCAGGTACAGGAGCTACTTGTGAAAGAAAAGAATTCTATATATTACTACAAGTCTTGTAGCTAACCATAATGTGGTGCTGCTTCCCTGTTTCATCTGGTACCTATGGGAAATAAAACTGCAATACTACTGTATTCTTCTAAGGAATAACTCACCAAAATGTTACCATCTGATTACCTTCTTCCAAGAGACACTGTTGAACTTAAAGATCTCTATCGTTAGCCAGTTTTGAGTCAAGATAGCTCTGCTGAAACCAACAAAGCCTTTGACTCATTGTATCAAGCTTCTGTTATTTTATAGAAGTTATGAGATGTCAGGAGGATAAGTCATACTGGCTTAAGATGTTTGTAATAAACTGAATGTTAAGGCATGTTGTGCAAACTCTTCAGTTCCAAAGTATCCGTCCTTTCAGGTGAAGGAATTGAAAAGGAAAATCTGAGCTGAGGGCAAGAGTTCTGTAGCTCTGGCTTCCTTCAATGCAAGTTCATTGGCTTCAGTGCTTCTGAGTCCAAGGTTCACCGTAGGACTACTTTCAACATAATTTACAGAAAATAGTCAAAAGTATATTTAATTGAATAGCACATGAGATTTTGAATGATATTGGTACATTACATTGTCTACTCTGATTACTGTTCTTCCCATGAGCACAGCAGTTTGATAGAAAAAGAAATGTCAGAAGTGATAGAAGAACATATTCTTAAGAGAAATGAACCTGATCCAAATAGAATTCTAACTGCAACTCCATTTAAATCTTGTGGAGTGTGTCATACATAGAATCATGGACTGAAAAAAGAATTGGCAAAGTAGAATTCAATCAATATTTTCAACATTAAAGCATCCTATTCTGTCATTGTGGCCAAGTTATTTCTATGTGTTTCTTAGCTGAGAAGTTGTAATTCAGGTGTGCTCTTTTCAGAATGCATTGATTTGCAGCTTTGCTGTCTGCTGTCTGGAAACATTGCTTTCCTGTACTGCTGACTGAGTCATCCATGTAATGGAGTCAAAGTATCAAAGAACTGCACAGACTTCAAAAAGGCACAAAGGAAAAGAAACTGTTACCTGGTAGATATTGGCCTACATTTACTTCTTACTGCAGTCTTTGTTTTTATTTATTCAAGCATACCCTTATGTTAACTGACAAGAACAAGAACTTTTATCACATCATTGTAAGTTTGTCCATCCGTTCTTACATTAACCCCAGGGTTTCAGTGCTGTAACAATAACATCTGTCCGTCACTTGCTTCCTTCCCGTCAGTGACTCGCGTCAGCCCTTCCACTCCCCTTTCACTGGGTTAGCTGCAGTCCTTTGTCGTGACAGAATTCTGCGGGGCCTTTTGATTTCAGCGTATTTAATGTTTATAAGTCACGTTCCTAGTCGTTACCCGCGAGCTGTGTCCGCCGCACGCCCGCCGCGCGGAATGCTGTCAGGAATGCTGTCAGGAGTGGGCTGTCAGGGGTGCTGTCAGGGGTGGGCTGTCCCGCGGCGGCTCGGGCGGGACGCGGGTTGCGGCACAGCCACGGGCCGCACACCAG
>WEIT01010891.1:45624-59475 GCA_013389985.1 Dryoscopus gambensis | reverse complement strand
CATCAGCACTGGAATGGTTAACAGTGAGAATCATCATTTAATACTGTCTTTGGCTCCTGATCCTTGCTTCAGTGTTCTCTGAGGACACAGGTCAATGTCAAATTCTTGTTTGTGACAGGAGTGTGGCATAGGTATGGCAAAAGGGGAATGCACCACTTTGTACCAGGGAACTCAGTATAAGTTGGGCTATGTCTGTAAGGGCACTGTTCATCTGATATGCACTTCAGGTAGCAGTAGAAGTTATTCAGGAAAGATAATACTCAGGAAATACTCAGGAAAAAGAATAAATTTAATTCCAAGATAGTAATCTGTATTCCGGGCTTTTACAGTGCTAATGCAAAGCCATAGGAAATGGATATGATACTATACAGAATTTATGAGCAACTGGAAACAGTGTGAGATGTTGCAATAATGCTAGCAATAACAATTTGTGTCTTTGCAGTGTTTAGTGCAAAAAGATCATAGAAAAATAATGTTACACAGTTTAACAATCAATGATCTTTAGAATGTAGTACTACTGAATGGGTTTTTCCTGAGAGGATTCTACCTGTAATGGCAGAGAAGAAAGGAGAGAGAAATTTTCTGTATTAGTTTCAGCTTTGCAAAGCAGCTTCCATTTTCCAAACAAAATGCTACTGGAAGAAAAAAAACCCCAACTTTTCTTTGCCATTTTGTAACTGTTAAATACAGATGCATCATAATGATACAAATTATTTTATTTCTAATTATAAAATGTATGAGTGTTATAAATATGTTAAGCTCCTTTGTTGCTATGGGTCAGCACAGACTAAAAAAATGTTTTGCTAAACAAGCTGTAGTCAATATTGATTTTTTTACTTCCAAAACTTTTAGCCAATGATTATATATTTGTGAATATGCATTTTGAAATTTATTTCTGCTAGCAAACACTGTTTCTACAAATAAAGATTATTTAGTTCCTCTTTAGGGAGAAAGTCTGGATAAACAGAGCCATGTAAAGAAGGTTTGGGAGCATTTGTTGGGGGGAGGTTGTATGGGGGGAGTAGTGGGAGTGTAAGGCAGTTCTGAGTACCAATTAAAAGTAAAATGTCTCTAGAGAGACTTCATTTGTGTTTTTTCTCCTGTAGTGAGAAAGCTTTTTAATGAAGGAAATGTCCTTTAAATTAAATACTAAGTGATGTTAACTGAAGTGTGCATTATAGCACCAATCTAAAAGACTAACAGGTGTTTAATTTCTGTTGAATGATAAACTAAAAGGGATTTTTGAGACTACTGGTGTTAGGAGGTGCTTGTTTACAGCTGGGATCCTTAAGAAAAGAAAACTTTAACCTTGACACAACAATAGAAACTGAAAAAGAAGTGACTGGCTGAACGCCTCCATTTCCTTTCAAGGACCCAGTGCAGCAGTGCAAGACATCATCCGGTGTGACACACAGAGGCTTTAACAATAGCACATGTGGAAAAGAGTTGAATTTTTTTTTAAAATAGCGATGATTTCTGCAACAATGAATGTCCAGATCTAACTTCCTTCAGCCTTCTCGCTCCCTGCTCCTCATCATCCCAGTACATTTATACAAGATCTTTATATCACACCTGAGGATTCAGCAATTATAACATAAATCAGTAATATAATGTATTAAGTGTCAACAGTAACCTGAAGAATTGGAGGGGAGGTTAGACATTTAGTTTAATTTTAAATAATTTTGTTTAATGGTGCAAACTAGCTGATGAAATTAAATCTCTAGTGTGTGCCCTTTCCTGGCAATCAAGTTTTGCAGAACTAAGAGAACTGAGACAGCTGAAGAACAGTCTTCTCTCTCTCACCACCACCTCAGTCACTATATAAGCTCAGTTGGCGTGTTTATATCATTCCAAAGTTAATTTTGTATGTGGTTATAGTTTAGTGACAGAAGGTCCACCTATACTCTTTTTGTTGGCTGGGCTGTTTTCTCCCAGTAGCTTAACGTGAGTCTGCAATACTGCAGTAAAAGCTGAAGTCAGTGATAATTTCCTTGGGTCATATCCATTGCATGGTGTTTTTAGAACCGCAGAAGCCATGTAGAGGCTCAGTTCTGCTTTTCCTGGTTATACAAATTGCTGCTGAAAATAATATTTAGTGAGACTAAAGAGCAAGACTGGGCACGAGGAGGATATCCTACTTCCACTGACCATTCCTGGATGACTAAGAAAACAGGATTTGACTGAAATGGCACTGCTAGGAACAACAGCAATACAAATACCTATAATAGCAGTATAATTCATGGTAAAGCCATGTTTTGGTAGCATTACAAGTCATGGGACTGGTTTCCTGCAATGACTGCACCTCTTTAAGATTGTGTAGTGAAGCTAAAAGGTTCCTTCGTAATTTGTGACCTCCATGACTTTTCTAAACAAGGGCATAGGATGTTTTGGAGGCAGCAAGTTTGGAGTTGCGGTATGTTAATTGACTCATTAGCTTTCACAAAAACAATGACCTCTACTAACATCTCCTTTATGTGGCCCTCTTCATACTGAATTCTTCCTTTGCCCTGACCGGTTACTTCATCCAGTGTTACTTTATCCAGTGTACGTCAGTCTGCTTCCTCCCGAATTACTTCTCTGATTCCCATTTGGTGCTGAGCATGGACTAGATTTCTATATAGCTCTTTAGTCTGCTCTCTCCTGGTTTTCCGTGTCTTCCTGTTTGTTCTGGGTCATCTTTTGCTTTCTGTGCCTCTGCAGCTTCTGTTCTATTTAAAAATATCACCAGAGTGACAGTGGTTAATGCAAACACACAAAAATTCTTGATGCCAGGATTATGAAAGTCTCTCGATGGTATTTTTCCATTATTCTCTACAGAAAGTGCTGAAGCAATACCTTAAGGAATGTTGGTTTCTTTATTTTTCCTTGCATCATCCCCAGTTTCAGCTGATCATTGATTTCTTCTGAGCCAGGATTCAAATATATTGGACTCTCTTCCTTCTGGCTCCTGGAGATTTTTCGACTTCCATCTGACCAGGGCCCCTGTAGCTTTCATCTGTTTTCACTCCAAATCCTTCTTCTAAAATGTAAAATGATGGCCTCTACCCAGCATGTTGCCTTTTACTTTTCCTGTGGCCCAGACCTCAGTTAAAGATTTAACAAAAGCAAAAAAGCTCTGTTTCAAGCCAAATAAAGGAATAAAATCTAAAAGTTTTTCCAGATGAGAATGTTGGACATTTCACAGGCAGCTCATATGCTCTTTGGCAACTGAAATCTAGCACAAGCTTTGCTCACATAACACAAAATAGTTTTTATATAAACTATTTCTGGAGCTTCCAATTGTTGCCTTTTTCTTTTAATACCTCTTATTTTATAAAATCTCCATGAAAGATGAAAGTAAGTGAAACTTTGCCCTTGTGAAGGCAGACTTCCTGGGCTGTCATCTCCAGTTCTGTGCCATGAGTCCTGGCTGGCAACAGCTGCTTGTACTTCAGCGAACATCGCTCTGTGCAGCTCCCTCTTGCACCCAGGTAATCAATCCCTCAAGGGTACACAGCACCGTCGAAAAGACCCCCTCTTTGCAAGGACTGACAAGTCCAATGGAATGTCTCAGTCTTGTAGATTATGTATATACCTGTAAAACTGTGTTTGTCTTTGAACATCAACAGCGGAGCCCCCATTTCAGCAAGTCACTCTGATCAAACTTTGCTGTGCTCAGGGGAATCTGCTATTTAAAATCCAGTGGAAGTGGGGACATTGAAAGCTGATTATACTCATGCTTACTGCACTGTGAGCTTTTGCTTGTGACTGAAATGACTTTACAAAGAGAAACTCAAATGAGGGATGGATTGGAGGAGAGGATGAACTCTTTCCCTCCCACTTACCAAATGACAGGCCTGCTGCAATGTAGTTATATGCCATATTATGCTAAGCTTTTTCACAATATAAAGTACTACTCAAACACAATGTGTGATTACTACAATTTTCCCTCTTTGGTTCACAGATATTATATCTGTAAGCATCTCCTAATTTGCTGCTTGTGATACTCAGAGCTGGACAGGATTTTCCTATGCCATTCACGTTCCCTGCAGTTCTCACCAGTGCAGCATGTGTGCATGTGTATATTAGGGCAACCCAAACCCAGACTGGGCTGCTCTCAGCCTGCTGGGGAAGACAGTTCTGGATGTACTACTGAAAGGGATGATTCAGAAGGATTCATGACACTAAAGTACTACTGTCCAAATATATGAAACACATTTGGAATGTGTGACACTTAGAACGATCCAGCTGGAGAGTGATTTTACACAGAAGATGGTGAATCTTTTATTTCTCAGATGTTTTTGAGAGAGAATAGATGTTCTCCTCCCAAACCAGAGACTTCTTTCCTGCCTCCTTAATTCTGAGAACATCTTACTTGGCATAGGCTTTTGTGAGCCACTGGTGCAAAACTAAGTTTAGCTCTTGAAAACGAAATCCCAACAATTACTTGTTATTCTTTAAGACCTAGTTTCACATAGCAAAGCATATGTAATAGGTTATTCATTTTCCTCTTCCATACATTTTACCTTTAACTAGTTATAATTAATGAAACAATATTATTTCTGTTTTCCTGGATTTGTTTGTGTTGTTTTGTGCGGATTCTGGCAGCCACTTTGGGAGTCTTAGTATCAGCAGTATTAATGCACTGAATTGTATTAAAAAGTTCTTTCACTGTTCCAAGTGCAGCTAGAGTACTGAGGTCCCAAATATTTCCTGCGAAGATTTGAAGGCTGACCTTTAATTAAGCTGGGGAAAAGGCTGCCAGCTGCTGCTTGAAGCTTAATATTACAATGGCAGGTGAAGAAGAAAGTGGATGTGCAGGTAACTTTTGAAAGTGGTGGTGAGACAGAAGGGTGAAGAGATGGGGGATGTGGAGATGTGCTGAAGGGGGGGAGGAGGGAAGAGGCACCGGTGTGAAATAGAAGAGACCATAGGATTAAGAAGAAGAAGAAGAAGGAACACAGAAAAGAAAATGAAATCTCACTGTGAAAGGAGATCCTTGTTATGAAGAAAGCCTAGAAGGTGTGGCGTGCACAGGTTAGCCAAACAAAGACCATGTGGACTTTGTTGCTGTCTGTGCTTTTATTGTAAGGGTAGATACCAAGGAGAAAAGAGAGATTCTTAAACTAAAGGACTGAACTTGCCTAAGAGGAAGAAACTTAACCATGGATAAAATCAGGGTGCAAACTGGATTTCTATTTCTAAGAAAAGAAGGTTCCCTAAAAATTAGGCTCTGTGGGATCCCTTAGCTAAAGCCGCCACCTTTGTTGAAGGTGGTACTGGATAAGTCCATGAAAGTAATTATATGACATGAATCTTCCCAGGCCTCCATTTCTACAATATATCAAGTTTACACACACATAGGTGTAGAACTAGATGAAACATGAAATGAGCAATACGAAAGTTTACATGACCTTCAATGGTGTTATTGTGGAAACTGTGATAGTACCACCATAGCAGTAAATGCTCATTTCATTTGTGTTGGGGGAATTTGTTTCTTGAAAACATTTATTGTCATGGTGTATTTCACCTAAGACATTTTCAATAAGAAACAAAATGTTCTATAAGCAGAATGGCTTTAATATAGCATTGCTCCCTGAAACTGAAATACCTTAGGAAAGATTGTTTCTATAGTAATGAGTTGCACAAGAAAAAATGACCTGAGAATGTTGGGGGAGGAGGAAGCAGGAGGCAGGAGTTGCTATTGGGTTTCCTAGTCATATTCAACAAACTACTGAGTGCTGTTGACATGGAAATTAATGGAGCGAATGTTGTTCTTTAGAAGATATATTCATAAATATGAGAAACTCACTGCAAGTGGAAGTCTCTGGTCTCTACATGTGCCAGGGACTGGCTCTTTTATGTTTCAGTGCACAAATTAGAGATGCTTCCTGGGGTTTTGGAAACAATTCCAGATTTTTGGCAACCTCATCATTAGAAGAGTGCAGCATGTTGGAACAAACAAAAATTAATTCAAATCATTAAGATTTCATTTGTACTGTGGTCACCTCACCTTCCTGCCCTTTATTTTTGTTCTCTTCATTCTGTGATTCATTCTTCCAACATTACTTCTTTCATTCACAAGACATTAATTTTCATTGTCTTGGAGACTAGCAGATGCTGTCTCACTTTCCACTCCAGCTCTGCCTTCTTGTTCTTGTACAGCTTACATAAAACTGTCGGCACTAAGTAAGAGTCCTTGACTTACCCAGCAGAGCAGGGGAAGAAGCAAACACTGTATAAAAAGACTTTAACAGCAGTGATAAAAGTCTTGCACTGATTTCACAAGCATTGCTAACCTTTCCCTTACTTGGACAGCATATGAAACACATGTAAAAAGTTTGTGACAAGTAAAAAAAAATTCTTTTAAAAATCAACTAAGAAACAGCAGTTTTTTTTAAAAAAAGAAGACAGCTTAGGATAGTCATGGTAAAATATATGTAGTTTTTTAAAAAAGTGCATTTTGCACTCATTGAGGGAAATAAATACTCTTCAAAATGTTTCATCAGTTTCTTACACTTAGTCTTCCCATTGCTTTAAAGTTTTTCTCTCCCCTCCACAGATAAGTAGGAAAGTATCTCTAATGCCTTGTCTTTGTGAACAGAAAATAATATGTCTTAGATAGCTAGACCTTTCAAATATCATGAATAAGCACTTAAAAATGTCTCACCAGCTGAGAAGAAAGAAAAGTAACTTAGATCATAAATGGATCAGTTTCAGAAATTGTAGTGATTAACACCCTAGTAAATCTTAAGAAAAACATCCATGAGAAAGATTCTGCCACCTTTATGCAGGCTTAATAATAACTTACTCTGAAAAAGAAATCCCCACTGGAATTTAGTGAAGGAAGATACTTAGCAGTCGGTTTAAGTGTGTCAAAGCCTGATCAAATGGTAGCAGAACTGCTGAGATGCTATTTTTGGCTATCTTAAATATTCACTCAGTTTGGAAGAGAACAATTTAATAAGCATGAGTCATCGTGGATTTGTGAAAGGTAAATCACCTCAGACAAATCACAGTATTTAATGAAATAACTGTTGGTATAGACAGAACCAGCAGATTTAACATATTTGGATTTTCACAAACCTGTACTTAACTTTAGACATGATGGATTATTGTGTCATGATCTTTTCAAATACAGGACAGGTAATAAAGTAAAACAAAATAAAATAGCTAAGGAACATCAGGGAGGTGGAAAGCAAATGGCTGAGATTACAAAGGCCTTAGCATTTTCAGGGACCCAGAGGCATCTCTACTGAGATCAATGCCTTTTAATACTAGCTTACATAATATTTAAAAACTGATGGCTTCTCATGGAGGTTCATTAGATTTTTGCCAATGGCTTTAGGTTGTGTTCTGATCTCATAATCAATTTATAGAGCATATGAAATTACATCTTATCTGTTTCAGGAGGATCTTGCAGGCATGGCCAAACCAGAAACACAACAGAAAGAGATGAAAAGAAATTTAATGTGTAAAATTATGCCTTTATATAGAAATGAGGCATTTGAAGTAATATTCACATCATTCAAATGACATTTGATTTGCTAATATGATTGAGACAAAGCTTTCATGTTCATAGAACAGCAAGTATTTCCAGGCATACATGTACACAAGAGCAGCTGCAACAGCCAAGAGGATTTGCTTTAGTCATGCATATGTGTTCTGTCACTTTTCAGTGCTGTTACCTGTGCTTGAGGGTGTAAAGCCAATTCGTTTCTGAACTGTGAACCGAATGCTGGTGATAGAAAAGGCCCTTTGGAAGAAAACTAATTTACAACTTAAGTCTGAATATTTCTAAGACCTCCAGCAAGAGATTCACACTGTCTATATAGACAGCTCTTATATAGAAAGGCTTGACTGCTCTACTCAACACGCTCTGTACTGCATGAAGTAGATGGTAGGAATGCCTCTTTAGACCATTCAATGCTGATTAGTAGGAAAATCAAGATTCTTAAACTGATATGAAGAGTGTAGCATATATCCAACAAATCAAATTAAACTTAATTGTAGAGATTCTTGGACAGATAAAGACTTGAGACAGTTTCTATAAATTCAGAAGAAAGAAACGTAGAAAAGACTTCTATGAGTTAACAGTGTTTTACTAGTGCTGATGTACTGAAGTCAGCAAATTTTAGCATGCTTTGGAAGAAATTATGTGATTATTAAATGTAGTATATTAAAAATGTACTGATCAATTGATCATCTTGCAAATTTAATCATTGACTTATTTTGCTTTGATTGATTTGAGTAGGGAAGTAATAAAATTATCTGCATTTAAAAACCAAGTACTTAGATTTTTTTTCCTTGGGATAGTCACCACTCAACCTGTTTTTAACAATGAGGGTGGTAAAACACTGGAACAGGTTGCCCAGAGAGAGGGTAGATGTCCCATCCCCAGAAACATTCAAGGTCAGGTTGGATGGGGTTCTGAGCAACTTGATCTAGATGAAGATGTCCCTCTCCGTGGCAGGGGAGCTGGACTAGATGACCATTAAATGTTCCTTCCAACTCACACTATTCAACGATTCTATGGGGTTTTTTTTGGTTGGTAGAAATTTGCCTTCTCTTGAAAAGTCTCTCATCTTTTAAAATGGGATGAGGGTGAATCATATACGTAAGGCTTATAGTATCACCTTGCATTGCAAACATTTAGATTAGTTTAGGTACCATTGGTATTACATTAGCAAATGTTTTGCACATATTCCTTTAAGATAAAATACTTAATTTTAAAAAGTCTGTCTGCACAGTTCCACACAGACTTGTTCCACACAGCTCCCATGAACTTCAGCCAGAGCGTGATATGGCTCACAGAGTTTTGCTTTAATAATAAGTGAATAGAGAACAAGTCAGTTAGTTCTCAATTACCACACTGTCTGTACACACATATGGCAGGATTCTGGATGGCAAATTGGGCCTACAACCCAAAAAATATATTTAATATATATAACTCTGCTTACTAGGATAGGACAACAAACAAATCACTGCATTTTTAAGTGTGGTATTTCATTTTAACTCAAGATCTATAAAAGTGTGTCTATCAAACACTGTTTGTGTGATATTTCACAGCAAATGTCAATAAACATCAGCTCACAGGAATTTCCCTCAAAATCTTGCCTCCAGGAATCCCACAGTTAGTGCAGGGTAAAAGTCAGACTTCCTGAACAAGATGAGTGTATGCCTGAAGGTCAGAAAACTAGCACTTGGATCAATTAATGGCAGGGTCATCGACTACAAACACTCTCCTCTGCTGCAGAGTCTGGGAACGGACTCCTCCATCAGAAGCAGGAATCTGAGCTGCAGTCCTGGCCACTGGGAGAGGTGGCGTTTTTCCTACAGCTTTGCTGTGGGCATTGAAGTTCCAGAGAGCAACGTGCACTTCAAGCTGCATAGCGAACAGTCGGGATTGCCAGATGATGACTCCTTCTGCGATCAATGGGACACAGTTGTGATGCCTGTTAGCTATCTGTAAGATTTATTAGTTACCTGTAGGGTTTATTAGCTATCTGTAGGGTTTGTTAGCTATCTGTATGGTTTAAATACAGGTTTTTTGCAGACAGGACACAAACAAGTTCACACCCCACGGCCCAGGTCTTACTTCAAATCATACTTCATGCATTTGTGCCTGATACTATTCTGAGACTGCCCACAATGCCTACTGATTTTCAGTCTCTAAAGAATGAATAATTGGGAATGGGAGAACTTAAATCTATAAATGCTAGAAGAGTATAAATTGCTCTATTTATGTAAGTAGAGAAAGTAGCTATAAAAGTAAGCAATAAACAACAAAGGTAGGCAATACTGAATATGAATTTTCTACTAATTTCTGTCAGTGTTTTAAAGTTGGACAGTAAGTCATTCACGGAACATTCTACTACCACACTACCTCCTTTTGCCTTCTGCATTAGTTTTTTCAAACTTACATTAGGAAACAGCTAATCATAATTTCTCACTGGTATTTTTTCTCCAAGGAAAACAAACCTTCACTGTTTGCAGCAGTTAGCGTTGAATTCTTCTAGTCCTCTGGAGATTTGCACTCATTTCCCCAGTAAAACCTTGTGCTGTCAATATTGCCCCTTGGTTTGTTACAAAACTGTGCCTAGAATGCTCCTATTTGTTTATAGTGGAGATTTGATTATCTTGTAATTTCCTAACATAGCCTTCTGTTAGGAATAAATCTAGGTTATATTGGCTCTATTTCTTATGATTTTGTGGATAATGTCTCCCCTACAGTCTAGGAAAACAAAGCAAAACACAATTCATCTTTTTCTTGCAATTCTGTGAGATATTTTAGCCACTTTAATCTAATTTCTTACATATTTTTAATCTTTTACTTGTATTTTCATGATTTCTTTTCTGAAATTAGTTTCTGCAGTATGTAAATTGGGATAAAGAAAAGACAGATACTGGACTTATTTCAATTATATTTGAGCCCAGCCAATGATTTTTTGTTTTACTCATTATAGTTGCATAATGCTATATTTGCTATGGAATTTGTTGATGAAAATAGATGAGAAAATTTGGAACAACCATGTCAGATAAATCCTCAAGCTACTTAAGGAAAGGTATAGTATGAGAAACAAACAAATGAAAAGAAAATTAATTCCCATATCTGTAAATAAAACTGCTTCAATTCTAATATATTCCTTGGCACATCCACTGCCCTTTCCCATATTTATATATAAAAAATGTTGCTAGGATGGTTTTCCTTAAAAAAATAACAAAACTACTCCTTTATTTTTTGAAATATCTACATTCAGAGAAAAAAATCCACTAATCTAACTTCAGTGCTGACTGAAGTGCAGCCCTGCTTGCTCTGCTTTGAACATAAAGCATGCTCATTATGGTGTAACCAGTTTTCAAATAGCTTTATCTTATAATATACTTTGAATGAAATGCACTAGTTTATATTCAGAAAAACATTTCACTATCTGATTATAGATCTTGCTTCTTCAGGGGACAAATTAAGGGGTGCACTTCCCCTCTACAGCCCCACCAGAGAGACTAGGCAACATTTCATGTCTTACTATTCCATGTGCAAGCCACTCAAATGAGGGCTACATTGCCAACTCTATGTTGAAAAGAAGTTTTCTGTCGAGTCCTCTCAAATGATGAAAATAATGTGATCTTGTCAGTTTATCTTGTCAGATCCCTGCCCTTGTGAAAATTTGTACTCACATTTAGACTGCTAAGCAGGTACAAAACATCTGATAGGGTGTATACCTACCTCTCCAGGCAGCTGGTGAGACCACATGTGTAACAATCACAGGTAGTCAGGAGCCCTTTTGCAACCCCAAACAGAACCCAAGTTTAATTCCACAAGTTAGATCAGACATTTAGACCAGTGAACAAGGGATCAGTGGGAGCAGAGCAAGGACAAGAGGCCTCAAGCATTTACTCGTATCTCTTGGTGATGCAGCTCTTGTTGTGTGGCCACGTGCTGGTGTGCAGTAGCTGAGGTCAGTCACCATCTTTCTGAATACTGTTTCTGTCATAGCTGCAACAAGGCAAGACTGAGGTAGCCTAGGCATAAACAGAGATGTTGTCCTTTCCACTTCTCACCTAGATGAGGTGACAGTCAGCATGTTCCCCAGATGCTACAGATCCTGTGTAGATCTGCCCCGGGAACCGTATCCAATTTAAGCCATGTGTAGTGCTCGAATCACTGCAGACTCCAGCTTTGAGTTTCATCTATTGTTTAAAGAGCTGACAAAATGAGCTAAACACATCAGTGCAATACAAATAGTCAGGATCACTCCTGTTCATTTTCTGCTCTGTGACTCCAGACGACGATGTGACTTTAAGAGAATAAACTGCAAGTAAAGAAGCACATCCTTTATTTTTGTGTAATAAAAAGTTATTTGTAATGCTGTTTGAAATGATATATTTAAAACTTCCCTCCTAATACACACCAAAAGCTAGAAAACATTTGCTTACACAAATCCATTACATCAGAGGAATTGTATGTTTGATGGGTGCAGAATACCATCTTTTGGTTATTCAGTATCTTAGTGAAATAAACTAGATGAAAATGCATGGGTTTTTTCCTCCCTCTTTTTTATTTAAAGCCAAACCATTTTAAAATTGGAATAAATTCTTGGTAACTTGGATCTTAGAGGCAGTAATGTCTTAGTAAACTGTTATGACCCTGAAAAAAGTTCAGTGAAACCACAAGGAGTCAGACTATTCATTCTGTTTCAGTTCCCAGAAAAACACTGTCCAAATATCTTTGCACTAAATAAATTAAAGAAATACTGAACAGAAGGCAAAACTTGAACTAGCCAAAAGTTAAGCACAGAGCTTACCGCATGCAAATAAGTACCAACTATTGTTTATTGAACCTGAATCAAATAAGGACTTCTTTTGTATGTCTCATGCCAAGAATAAAATAGGATTCTCTCTGCCACAAGGTCCCATAGGCAAAGTGCCACTGAAATACTTTCGTTCACAGAAAAAGGGACAGTCTGGTCCAAACTCTGAATACATGATGAAAAGAAGCTCTTAAAAAAAAAAAAAGAATATACCGACAACAGACATTAAGCTTCACCTCTTTTAAACAAGCACTAGAATGAAATGCTAGTAATTAAGGATGGAGACCAGTGGTTACATGTGATAAATTATTTGGCAGTTGTTATTTGCTTTAAAACATATTCCCTTAAGGGGGTAATTATTATTCCTGAAAGCTTATCTGGGAACAAGGGGAGACTTGAGTAAGAAGCTGGATGTAGCAAACGAAACAACTTGCTAAATGATTTACTACATAAAACTTGTGTACAATTTTAAATATGTACAGTTACATCAATTTTGCAAAGCAATTTCTCTGTGCAATTATTCTTTTTTTACTTTTACTTTTCAGTCATGACTAAATAACTTTTAACTTCACCATTTCCATCTTTTAAAGCAGATTGCCACTACATAGAGAGGATAGATTTTTCATAATTACGAAAAGAATGAAAAAATCAGATGAATTTTTAGGGTACCTGTTAATGAAATTTGGCACGCTTCAGAACTGAGTCAGCAAAGACACATGAAGCAGTCCAGTCAACTCACACTCAACTGCCAAAATGGTCCACCTATTGAGCAGATAGCTGGCATTTATAACTCACCAGAAGCATTTCTGTTTATATAACTACAAATAGTATTCTATTGAAAAAGCATATCAAAGCTTGCCTTTTTTATTGATATTGCAAAGAACATTTGCAGAACTTGGGAATGCAAAACATCTTCTTAAGTTCTGAGTAACTTCTTTGCAGACATAGCCCTACATTTTTCTCCTTCCCTGCAACAATCCCACAATTTTTGAGAAAATTGTGTCACAGTGAGTGCTAAACCAGTCTTAATTATTCAAAGGGAAATGATTTACTTGTTAATTCTTAACACACACAGGGGCTCAAACTCACTGTTTCACTTCTTCTTGACTGACAGCAGCCTCACTTGCACTCCTTCCACGATGGCTGGAGCAGAAACCAGCTAAGCTAGTAGCTGGCTGAAGAAGCTACAGTAATCCGAAGATTTTAAAAGGAGAACAAAGAAGGATGTAACTCCATCCTCTGTACTAAAAAGCGTTAGATAAAAAAATATTTCTCCAATGTTGTACTCCATTCACGAAATGGCATGGTTTTAATAGCAAAATAAAACCCAAATGGCTTTTAAATTATTTTACCATATCTGGGAATGCAGATGCTGCCTTAGTTCTCCTCTGAAACACATAGTGACATCAACTTCCAAGGAAGCTCTCACAGGCTCTTAATAGCCCATGATTTCCTTCTTCATGTTTGCTTACCACAGAATGGTGGCAACAGAGACCACTGAATGTGCCTCTGAACATGGCTTTGAAATTTGAGTAAGTGCTGGCTGTAGATCTTGGAGGAC
>WEIT01010891.1:29480-45597 GCA_013389985.1 Dryoscopus gambensis | reverse complement strand
TGTTTCTACAACAGGCACTTATTTCTTTACTGAATAACATTCTTACCATTTTCTCTCACCGTAAAATATGATTTAGTAACACGTCTGAACTCACATTCTCTAGGTCTATTAAGGCTTGTTTTCTCCTTCTTACAAAACAAATGTAAACCCCTAGAAATCTGAATTTGAAACGTGTGAGTCATTTTGAACATTATCTTATTGACTGAAGTAAAAAGAATCATTTTCTACTCTCCTTCTTCAAGAAGAGCAGTAAGTGTTTATGATCTTTAAAATACAACCATGTAGCCATGCTGGTTTTACAAATAAGGAAGCATTTGGGAAGAATCAAACACCAAAACAACTTTTACTTAAAATAGTCCATTAATGGAAGAGATGTTGTTTTTTGAGGAAAACTAATGAATTGCTGAAATGTCTACTTCCCGATTTTATAGAATAAAAGAACAATCTCTGAATCCCTGTGGTAAAATTGTTTGTAAAAAAGAAAAAGAAAAAAATAAAAGGATCATTTGATAGGCTAGTGGTCAGGTCCCTTTTTAACCTGCAGAGAATTTGGGTTCCAGTTCCTTCTCCACAAAATGTCTGGACATGAAATACTGATAAATATAGGAACCGCAAATGTGAGGATTCCCCTTTTTTCTGGCTCAATTTAGTTGTTTCTCTAGTTGTTGACTGTGTAAATCTTTCTTTGAAGTCCCTTGAGAGGTTGTGTATAAATCCAAAGATTAGACTTGGCTGTGAGGGCAAGCTAACATTCTGTGTCCCCTTTGTTTGTCTTCTCTTCATGTTATTTTTTTAAAAAGTGAAACAGCAAACCAATTGGCTTACTAGCCATAATGTGCCATAGTAATAATGTCCTTAAAAGTGCTTTGGATGCAAGTTTCTTATATGCAGACATCTAAATGTCATATTATATGCGACATGATCATTCTCTTATTGGTTTTCCTCTCAGTAGCAGAAAAAGAAGAACAGCTGCTAATTATTTTTCCAGCAGCAGAAGTAACTCAACCTGTCTCTTCGTTGGTTAAACTGAATTCTCCCCCACCTGTGGTGACATATTTATTTTTCAAAAATATACATAAAAAGGGGTACATGTCAAGTCAGATGTTATGACTATATACACCTATGTACGAACATCCCAAGTATATAGATTTATGTAAAGGATGCCACCTCTACAAAAGTGTATGAAACCGCCAGTATTTTAGACCTTTCAGTGTTCAGAACAGTAGGTAGTTTCTGTCTTTTCTCTGAAGTTTTCTTAGTTCCAAACCATGACCAACTTGCTGTGAAATGGGTAGTAACACACACACTGCGTACTAACAGAATGTGACTATCCCACTAGCCTTAGGTGACCTTCTAAACTCCCACCTTGCACGTGTGTTCAGAAGAGGTTCAGAGGAGACAAATCTCAAGGAGTGTTAAAAATGTCAGCAGTGGCCCTCTGGCACTTGGGTTCTAAGCCAAATGGACTTGAACTCATTTAGGAAATAGTGAGATGCTATTAGAAACCTTTTCTTAAAGAAGACAGAACCAGAGGTACAAGTGAAGAGAGAGAAAAATGAGATGACAGGGTAAGGGGAAAGAAAGCTAATGAAAAAGCAAAGCTGAAATAGCCTTACATCTTACAGCCTTAAAGAAAGTTAATATAGCCTTACATAAAGCAGCCTTTTGGACAAAAAGAAGGAAATTGGCATTTCTGGTTATATCTAAACTGCTGGTCTCATGAGCACATGCATCATCCTGTACTGTCATGTGAGTCCCAGTCATAAATATCTACCGGCTTCTGTTCACTTTTCCAATAAAAATAAGGAAAGTTTGTATAGGCAGAAATGGCATTATATTGCACCGTGGTTTGCTGCTGAGGGACCAAGAGGCCAGAGCATGTCATGACCTCACTCCTTAGCAAGTTTAGTCCTATTATAAATTATACAGACTTGGAGAGATGAAATGTATTGCGCATTCCTACGCATTATTTACATGGTGGCAGTAGACAGCAAGGTATCCCCCCACCTCCACAATCAAAAAGTTATGTACTGCAACAGTACCAGAGGTATTAAAAGAAATATAAATCCAAAGACTGTTGATGTTGCTTGAACTGGAAAACAGGCCTCAAAATGTAAAATCTTATTATCCTTATCATGAAGACTGGTTCAATGCTGTGAGTCATCATGACTCTAGAGCAATTCTTTCAACATTTCTGACAATGGTGTTTTCTCTCTGAAAGAGCAGAACAGAAGGAAATAAACTATTTTTAGTTTCTGACCTGAGAACATTTGGGACAAAGAGAAGGTGCATCTCCTAGGGGGTCTACTGTAATTTGTTCCCAGAAAGGCCTCAGTTGGAGGAGTCAGTCATCTCTTAGCATGGCAGTAGTTCCCTCCCTGACCAGACATTCCTACAGGAATGTATGAAGCTCCTTTCAAGTGCTAGCATACCACTTCAAGAGGATAAAGACAGATCTCTTTATCTAAGGATGGAGAAAGTTTCATCTGTGATCTTTAGGACTTCCCAAAACATAGGTTTTTATAAACTTAGCCATTAGAAAACCCTTTGTACGCAGATAGTTCAAATAACACACCAAGATTCCAATCATAAAAAGGCCAGACTCAAAAAGACTTAATCCTAACTCTTGCCCTGCTCCTAACAAAAACCAGCCAGTTCTGATCAGAGAATGATTCCTTGGTTCCCTTCTTAATGCCTAATTTTGAGGGAGGGGAAGGAACCATGTAGCCAAAAGCACAGCAGAGAGCCAAGGGTGCAGCTGGAGGCAGAGACAGGGGTGCAAGGGCTGCAGCAAATAAGACAGCTTGGCAGAGTGCTACAGTCAAACAGGTACACAAAACTCTAGCAAATACTCAAATAGTCCAAGTACTTTGGCCCTGTGAGCCCTGACAGACAGAATAGTCAAAACACATTTCCACCCTCAGGAAAGAGTTAAGGAGCCCTCAGCTTCAAAAGTGCCACTTTCACAGTGGCAGAGGAATGTGAGATCCTGCCAGCCCGGCCCTGGGGGTGAATATTGCCACTTGATTTCGTGCTCCTTTGGCAGTCTGATCCCCAACATCGCATCCTGCCTGGTGCCTCCATAAAAACACTGAGCTCCTTTCAGTGTACCGCTGCTGCTAAATATTTAAGCTGTGATACACAACGAGCTTGTTCCACCAATCGAACTGAAACAGACACTTGGCCCACAGAGCTAGAGGCTAGATGGCCATTTAAAGAAAAGTATGCATAATTAAATTCTGTCTCATTTTATGCCTTATCCTCCCTCTCTCCTTTTATCTCCAGCTACCATTAACAGGCTCCTTTTCATTCTCCCCTTCTTATCCTTTTTCCTTCCTTCCCTTTCATCCTTGTTTATGTCTTTTTCATTTTCCCCTACTTTAATTTTTTTTCCAAATCCTTTTGATCATCTGCCTCCTCAGCTCTCCAGTTCTTTACCCAGCTGTGTTCATGGGCTTTTCCATTTTATATCAGCTTCTCCCTCTCTTCTTTCTTACTACATTCCTACTTCTTCAAATGAATTAAACCTTATTCCAGCAAGCCCAGGACCTGATTTCGGCATTGTCTGGAACAAATGTTAGTCACTCTTCCCTAATGAGCAGATTTGGATGGAAACAAAGCATATGGCTAGAAGGAATAGCGTGAAAATGGGGTGATAAAATCAGTGGTATGAAAATGAATTTAATTACATTATTCTTATCATTGTATCATCCAAATGCTCATTTGCTTTCACAATGGTTTCTGTTCAGCATGTGTGACATTTTAGCCATATAGTTAAGGCGTAGCATTGTCTCTCATTTGTTATTAAAGAGCAGTGAAAGGTCTGTCTAAATGAAATCAGATTTCATTCTAACAGCAGGAATATAATCTTTGCAGAAAATGATCTTGCCAAGAAAATCTGTGCAGGTCATATATACAAATATCTGTTTTAATTATTCCCATATAAATACGCTTGCTTTCTGTAGCTGTACAAAACCACATACACCTAGCAAGGTAGACAGGAATATGGGTAAATTATCCTGTTACAAATTAACCTCATTATCCATTAAACTGGTGCAAATAGAGTAATCTGTTCACTTTCACATGTTTTCAGGCAAAGGGCCTCTACTTTGAGTCCTCTCATAGTTTCCCATGCTCCAAGTTTGAAACACTCTTGAACTAAAGATTTTTTGTCTAGCAGTCTAGTATTCTTTTTTCCTAATCTAAAAAAAAGTGATAGTCTTCCAGTCTTCTTTACTGCAGCATCTGCACATTCCCAAGGCCTCCAGTCATGCACTGTGAGAGTGATTTGCAGATCAAATTTATACCCTTCAAACTCCATGTGCCAGAAAAACCTGGAATTCAAGTTCAGAAAAGGAATGCCTTTGAGTTTACCTTGTGAGATTCTCTGAAACCTACAGGTGCTTTGGCACACTGCTTCCTAATTTAAACTGATCTCTCCTCTAAATCTGGAGATTTGTTGTTTAGGGTTTTTAGGGATTTTTTTGTTTGGTTTTTTTTTCAGCTGAGTCTGGTAAAATCCCCTCTTTCCTTCCTGAGGTCTCCTTATGCAACAACGTCCTACTCTCTTCTTCACAGTACCACATTGACCTCTCTCTGTTCAGTGATGATGAAAACATCACCATTCATACCAATCTATCATTCTTCCACTTAAATCTGTCCAGAATTGGTCCTTGAGGATGAACCAGAAGCCCTGTGTCAAGTGAAGTTATTAGTCAGAACTGGTGGTTCTTAATACTTATATTTTTGCCCAGGGAAGTATTAAATGTCTTTTTCAAACAAGTCAGCTACTGAGAATGACATACCACAAACTCAGAGAATACCCTCAGCATATAGTACAAAGCAGACCTCTTAAACTGATAAAATTACGACTCACTTCATTGCAACCCTGAAAAAAACCATTTTCCCACAACGTGAAGCATTTGAAAACATTCTAACATTCTGTGCATTAAAACTTCCCTTTTAATATTGGATCAGTCTTCTGCAAACTCTTTTATTTATGTATGAGTAATATCCATAGCATTATTTCTTGAGGTTTTAAAAATGGATTACATTTTACAGACTGTAATTCATTATAAAACGAATACTACATATATATTACACATGAAAGGTCATCTTTACGATAGCACTGACATTTCTTTTCACTTTGAACAGAACGAAAAGAAAGCCACTGACACATTTTCTGACTTCTCCCACCTAAAGAACTCAGTGAACTCAAAAATATGCCATCAATTGAGATCAGCAATCACATAACATACACATACGTAATGAGAGCTTTTTGCTTCTTTCATTGTGTCTTGTAGACTGCTCTCCTCCACTAATATTTCTCAAATGGGCTGGATAGGAAGGACCACGAAGTGTAAGTAGACCATTCTTATTCCAAATGTCTTTTCTGTGTTAGTGACTTGTAAAGTTTCACCTTTCTGTGTCATTCATGTTTGTTTTATCATTTTCTGGGTCCTTTTATTTTGGGTCTCTGATTCTTCTACCCCTTCACGCCATCCCACTTCATTAGTGCTTCTGTTACATGCTGGTTTTTGTCTTAACTGTGCCTTTCCTTTCTTTGTTTCTTTGCTACTCTTCCACTCCTTTCCTTCCCCTGACTTTTGTGTTTTTCCTAGAGTCTCTGCTTTGAAACTAAATCACAGAGAAGAATTAAGAAAAATGAGAAAAACTGTTCGCAAGGGCATCAGGAGCAGCCCAGAAAGGTTTGTTTCTCAGTAAAACCTAAAATGTTCAGTGACTATGAGAGACATTTTCACTTATATTTACCTAAGACCAACACAGCTAATATGGCTGGTGTTCTGCTATTAGTGAAGAAAGTCTTGTGACCAAGTGAGCTGCAAGAGATTAAAGAAGCTGCAGCACATTTATGTCAAAAGGATATTTATAAAGGTCAAAATACAACTTACCTAAGTTATACATAAGTTGACTGAAGATTTAAGTACTGGTTTCGGAGAAAGTTACCTTAAGTGGGCAAAAATACAGCTAAATTATGAGAAGAGGAATTATAATTCTCGGCAATTCTTGGTTCTTTCTTTTTTGTGATGTGCAGAGCAACAGCTTTCTAATCTAATTGTGCCAGGCACTATGAGCATTACAAGTATGTGACAATGTTTACACTATCTTCTTGTACAATCACTGTTTTTAATATTAGCAGAAAAACTGACATGCCATGGAAGTTAGACTAATTCAATCATTCATCTTTACAATTTCATTGCCTCCCAACTCCCGTCAGATTTCATTTCTAAATCAAATTTATTATTTTACCAGTGCACTTAGTAACTGTTAGCAGAGCCAAACACACAAAGTTCATAACTGGACCTAAAAAAAGCATGAACTAAACAGGCTATTTCCTTTTGGTGTCTTTAACATCTACCTCTGAGCTGTCTTGTAAGAGCATCATCAGAAACAGCCTTAAGGCCAAATGCACCATAAAGACCACCCATGCTGAATAACTTCACAAAAATTTTCAGACTGTTATTCCCCAAACCGGTGACAGAATAATGCAAAAGGCTTCCAGATCATCCCAGCTAACAGAGAGCATAAGCCATAGTAGGAATACTGCCCACTCTGCATGGATCCAGGTCTCCCCAGACATCCTCCTTGGGTCCAGGTTTACACAAGCAGTCTTTGTCTCATTACACAAAGCCACCAGCCGTGTCAGTCCTACCAGGAAGATGCCCTGCTCTTTGTCAAACTAGATGTCCACGGTTTGGGTGGATGGCCTGAGGGCAGAGCCATGCCTTAGAGTGTGCATAGCTGGACAGTCTATTGCTCCATATTCACATCTTGACATTGTACAAGCACCGCACCCTGGTTATCCCCTTCAGGCAGTTCCTTAGTCACCAAAACGTGGTAGCTCCCACGAGTCATGATGGTGAACTCGCAGGGTTCAGGAGCTTTGTGTGTTCTCAGTATGAAGAGAACACACAGGCCTCACTCTGGCATTTCACCATCACCTTTGCCTCATTCCGCACAGCTGCCTATCAAAATCAATATGGACAACGGGGAGCTGTCACAAGGATTGGATTGTGCTCAGTATCATGAAATGCAGCCAAAGTGCTGAGGGAGCTGCACTGCTACTACTGGCTTCACTGGGAGCAGGACTGCTGCTCAAATAGGAACAGCACTACTGGTGAAAACATTAAAGCAGACAAATCAGGCATAGGCTTGTTCTTCTATGATCATGAAAATCATGAAAATATTACGAAAATAAAAAATATTTTGATTTTTCCTTTTGGGTTCTTTCCCATTTACTCTGTTCGAGAAGCCATGTGTCCCTGGTTTTTCAGAGATGTTAAGCTGTTATTTCAAGGAACAGAAGCAGTTACTTCCTGTCATAATACAGATTATTTCAAAGCATTTGGTGCTCAGAAGGAAGGAACTCTAATCTAGGAAACTTTTGGGTCATATCTGCAAAGCTTGTGACCACAAAAGTTATTGTACTTAATTCATTCAATTATATTGTGAAGAGCTCTGTCAATTCATTGTTTGCATCTGAAGCTTTGAATTTGGCAGAGGTAAAGCCCTGATGTTACAGAAGTGTTTTAATCTAGGTGTTTTACAACTTTTTGGTGCCTTATCTTTAGTAGCATTCTTTGAATATCTTTTTGTTTGTACTGTAAACAAAATAAGGATTTTCGATGAAAAGTTGCCCCTGACTTAGAATCTGTCTGATTTGTTCCTCAACATGAGAAAATTTTCCTCGGCAGTGCTCACATCTGATGACTGCATGGCAGAAGGTAGAGAACAGTATTTTCTTATTCGACAGAGATTCACTTTTTTGAGAGCTTTAAGTCCTTTAAATGTTGCTCAACTTTTTTTCATATGAGTAGTGGTTTTGCCCCAAAACTCACCTGTAATTCCCATTAGTAATGGTGCGAGGGTAAAAACCCCCCAGATCTTCCACAATGCAGCTTTCCTGTGCATACAATTCCCATTAACATTAATCTAAGTTCTGCACAATAAGCAACAGCAGGATCAGCACTCATTTTGAAAAAACAGAGTAATATGTAATGATTCACCATATCTGCAAAGCCTTCCTGAGTTTTATTTATCATGCTTTTATTTTGGCACTCACTCTTCGCATCAGAACGGTTATTTAAACTTGTGAGAGGAATCCATTTCAGCATTATGTTTTAGCACATACATTTGTATCCATCATAATTCTTAATTTAGACTTAATAAAATAATTTAACAGTATAATGTAAAATATTAAGTAATTGATTTTTTAGCACAATAGTGCACGAAGCAGGAGAATCAATAGCATCCATGGCCACAACAAATTTCAAATTATCATTCCCAATGCTTTTGACAAATCAATGGGTAGCTGATTTCCTACTAATTTTATTATGTGTAAAATGCTAAAAATATTCACCGCATGTAAATAAAGTCATTCTTAGGCTGAGTACATTTCTGCTCTTATTCTCTCCTGTGTTTGCTCCCTGCTTTGTCCCCTCAGAGCCACACTATTTGAATAAGCTCCCATTATTTTCAGTGGAATGACTTGCTAAAGGGAAATATTTGTGTCCCTTCACTGGACATCTGCTGTTGGTATGAAAGCAATCAAGAGGAAAAAATGATGGTATGAAGCACATTTAACTTTCACGCCTCTTCATCATTCTGCACAAGTGAACACCAACAAGAATTCAATCATAAGTATATCAAAATATATTCCTCCCCTTTCTAAAAAAGCAGATATTGAAAAAGGAAAATAAAGAATAAGAAAAAATTGCTAAACAAGAATAGATTCTACATGTGAAGCTTTCAACTTTTTAGTACCTCTCCTGACACACTATCACCATGAAAAAAAAATCATTCAAATACTTTCAAATACTTACAAATATGAACTAAGTTCTACAAATGACTAACACAAACTGTGTAATTTAGAGATGTCACCATTATAACACATAATTTACTTATCAACAACTCTTTAACATATTAGGGTAAAAACC
Source organism: Dryoscopus gambensis (assembly GCA_013389985.1). Lineage (NCBI taxonomy): Eukaryota > Metazoa > Chordata > Aves > Passeriformes > Malaconotidae > Dryoscopus > Dryoscopus gambensis. The sequence goes on along the minus strand of WEIT01010891.1, from coordinate 36,640 downwards.
TGCATTCAGCACAGGTGGTGGTGTGAGAGGTTGTACTTATATCTATGCTCATATGCTGCCTCTTTGATGGATTCTGCATCACTGACTACTGGGCCTGCCTGCTCAGAATTGCCTGTGATGAGATGGTATTGCAGTGTTTTGCAGCAGTATAAATTGTTGTTCAAGTAGACTTCACAGGAATTTTTCTTTTTTATTTGAAAGACAAGATATAAAGTTCATGTCCTTCCACTCAGCTGCTGTAGGAAACTGTATGAAAAAAAAAAGAATCTTAACTTCAAGTTCCAATAGGATCCAGTTTAATAACTTCTCATGCATCTCATATGACAATTGCATGAAAGTCATAGCAGGAAGTTGCCCAGAGGTGCTACCGACAACATGAATGCTACATAGCTAAATCAGAGTTAGTAATAAAGAGGCTGAAGGAATAATTCCATCCATCAATGACTGTTTTTAAGACCCACAAAGAGAACCAAAGAGGCTGCATATTTCACTTCTTCTGTTTCACGAACTCCTAATTAGCTGTAAATGAACCTTTGGGAAAACTTTATCTTATGCCAAGGCACAGATCCCATTATCCGATGCTAATTTAGAGGTATTGAAGAAAAATAAGAAAAACATATATAACTGAACAAACTCCAATAGAAGTTCACAGGCAGAAAGAAAACTAACATTCTATTGAATGCGGCTTTTCAGTTGGCTTTTGCTTCTGTGCATTTTTGGTGGAATGAACCCAAGATGTCAGAAATATGTTTTCCCAACTGGAAAAACCATCTGAAGGGCCCTCACAGATATGATCAGTCAATGTTAGCACTGATGGCATCAGACATTACTATTTCAGTTGTCTGCTTCAGTTCTTTGCCTTTTTTGAAGACGTCTGAAACCCAAACTTTTGTCAAGCATTTCTAGAGGATTACTCCTAAAGGGAATGTTCTATCTGATGAAAAGCCTGCAGAGAAATCCCCTCTAGAAAATGGTTTCTCCATGGAGAGGGATGGACTAGAATATTTTTAGCAGAAAAATTAAAATGCTATAGCTCTGGTGGTAAAACTCAGTGTGTGTTCTTTCTATTATGTAATAAGAACTAATTTATTTTGGAACAATTACTGTCTTGGAAAACTGAGAAGTTAGCTTACTTCACAGTGCTCATCTAAATTTCGATTCTTCTGGTTTCACTCCTTGACATGGTTGATTATAGAAGCACTATAGAAAGAATAGAAAGAATAGCAACTCGAAGTTCAAATGAGTAGGGAGAGGTGGAACAGTACGGAACTTTGAAGACAATGAAATCAAGCCTAAATTTGTAATAGAAAAGGATGTTAACCCAGATGAATGACAAGATCAAAGAAACGAGTGACAAAGATGATATTACAGTCGGTATTTGTACAGACTTTGAAGACTGAATATATGAATATTTGCAAGTATTTGCATTTGATCAATTGTGTTTCTGCTTCTTTCTGCTCCTGACCAATCCTATTCAACCTCACACAAATCTGAAGGTTGTACACTCTTGGTAGGTGCTTGTTCAACAGTATCAGGTACTTGGACTATTTTGCCCTCACCTCCTGTGTGTATCTGCTGATAATGTGCACAGACACAGCTAAGGACACGCATATTTTGGGAGACGCTAAGAACAAGTACTAAAAGAAAAACAGTGGAGATGCTTTTCTTTGCAAGGTACAGGAAGCTAGAAAATTATTAAAAGCCATGTAATACATTTGAAGATGCAAAAGTGAAAAGTGAGATGATTTTGAGTGCAGTAATGACTCTGATCTATCTCATTTGGAACCCCCTCCCCTACCCTCCGCTCATTTGTCCCAGAAGCACAGTTTCAGCTCACCCCGGGGCCTTCAGTCTCTGCTGGAGCTATGGTGTAGGAAGCTGGTCTCCATGGGGCTGGTCACAGACCCTGATGACCCAGGTCCCAGTCCATGTGTTCATTTCTGGGCTTGATCTTGGACCTGTCTTACTGCGATGGACCTGGCTTCCCATCCCTTAGGGAGCAGCTGACCCTTCCTGTTCCCTGAGAGCTCAAATTTGAGGAGGCCTGATTCTCACATATACTACACAGACTGATACATTTCTAAAAGTAGACTTATAAGCCACAATGGTTTTACGTCTTTGTAGATTGTTAAACACAAAAGTTTTCTAATAAAATGTTGACAATCAGGAGGTGAGACATTATTTGGCATGCAGACATAAAAATACATCAAACATAATGTGGTATGAGGTGCATGTCCTTCCTTGTCTGTACAAATCACACGAGTGGTAGAAGGAGACTATGTGGATCACGGCATGAAAAACTTTGCTTCCAGCAGAAGAGACAGCATTGCACACAGAGTTAAAAAGTTACAAGTCTACAAGCTTCTACCTGTCTAGGCTACACTCCCGCTTATCTATCTTATTATAACAATTATGAAATAGATATTCTTCCACAATTCAGTTAATTGTTTTTGGGCTTGAACTAGCAGTAACCATCTCTGTACAGCGTTATCTGTTGCTCTTTGCTTCCTTCCTGACATTCAGATCCTAAAGTTCCCCCACTGTTTTACCTGGACACCTCAAACCTTTTTCTCACTTCTATTCAACAATTTCTGATTAAAGATTGTTCTCTCTAATATTTTAAATACTTTTCAATGATCTGGATGTGTTTTCTCTGTCAAGTCTCAACAATGGTTTAAAATCAAAGCCACAAGTGGCCACGTAGAATTTCCTCAGCTATTATAAAAAATGTTGGTTCTTAGCATCTGGAAACAAAGAGGACTTTGGTTTGTTTACCATCAAACTTCAGAGTGATCAAATGAATAAGATGTCCTTGGGAAAAAATGGGTAATTATTGTTGCTTGCATAAATTATTAGTAATTCAAGAAAAGAAAGAAAAAAGCAGGCAGTCATATTACACATGGCAATATCTGATAGGGAGCAGTCGCAGTTGTGATAAGTGCATCTCAGTGCCAAATGAATGATCAGGGATTGGTTCTAGTGCCAGCACACCCCAGTGGCAATAAGCCGGAGAGATGATGAGCCACTGCTGAAGATGGAACATTTTGTATGCAGCAATTTTTGCAGCTGGTTTAGATTGACCTTAGATTCCAAGTAGTTCTTTGTTGTTCCGAGGAGGCAGGGAAAGACAAGGTATGGGGTGGATGCGATCTTTTAAGGACACTAGTAGAACCTCACCCTACCCCTCAACAAAAGGCACAGGGAGGCTTTTTTGAATACACACTGAAAGATTTACATTTATCACTGAAATAGCTCTTCAGTAACAACTGAAACCATAATAGCATCTACAGATACAGATACATACAATATTATGAAACAGAATATAATTGAGTAAAATGCAATCAATAAATCCTGGCACATAGATAAGCACACATATTTTTCTTTTTGTAGCTTCTGACAAATTCAGCAGTGAAAAGGTAAAGAGCATCAGTAAAAATCTGGGTGAGAAGATAAAGCTACCTAAAGATAAGTGAATATTAGCCACTCTGTACTTAAGAGAGGCCCCAAATGGAAAAAGAAGAAATTTTTGGCATATTTTTCCTTGACCTACAGAGATGATGTTATTTTTTTTTTTGAGTGGTTCTTCTGACCAAGGATTGCCTCTGGAATTTCGCTATAGAAGAAAAGTAGCTTTGATAAAACCAGGGAATTGGAATCATTGCCTGTCTTTTTTCTAACAAAGCAAATCATACTTTCACTCACTAGCTGAACTTAACTAAGAAAATGTGCCCCTGTCCCATGAAGAAAATTACTTTTTCATCACATTTAAAGAGTAGTGGCATTGAAAGATTCATGAAGCTTATCTGTCTGAGCTTTAAAACAAGATGGAGCGAGCTAGTGAAAATCACTCTTGTCTAACTACTTTATAGTGCAAAAAATAGCTTTGAGCTGAGAGAGTGATGTTATCTGCTACTGAACCAAAAGATCAGGTGACAGCTGTGTAGCCCACATTCTTGGCCACTTAATCAGCATTGTCACGGGTCAAAAAAAGGCAGGATGTTTGGGCCTTCCTCCAATATTTGAATATGAGTCTTTGCTTTTCTATTTCTGCTGTAACATGAGCAAGAGAGTGTTCCTGCTTTGTATCATTATAGGAAGGGTGACTTCATGCTACGGATTATGCAGGGTGGCCTTGATGTCTTACAGAATTCAAGATATGTTTACTTGTTCTTGTGCCAGTAATACAGAATGAACAGCACTATGAATATCATTAGCATCTTAAAGGTAACACATAAACAGATGAACACAATCTATAATATCTAATTGTTAAGCATAGAAGTATGCCTGTCTAAAGAACTCTTCCTTGACATAGGTCAAGCAGACCTGTTTCCACATTATGATAAGTATTTGGACATCAGACCTCTCTAACCAGTAATACAGTTTTTGTTCAGTTTGAAATTTTCAAAAATCAGTTGTGAGAAATAGCTCAGAGATCTGGAATATGGGAAATGGTTCTGCAAGAGAGTGATTAGCAAAGAGAGGGCAGCTGTGTCAGTGAAGTTTCCGTAATAAACAGTGTAATTATTCATAATTTATCATCAGGTTATTTAATTTTCCCCTCAGTGAGATGTATACAAATTCCATATTTAAAAATAAAACAAAATCTTTGCAGTGAAGGCTGGTTATGTGCATTTCCTGTTCTTGTACATTAAAATCTAGAAATTAGTTACAACCATTTCCAGATTTTCTCCTTATTCTACATGTCTTACTGTCTTGTTCTTCAACCCCTTTCAGCAGGAATGATTTTATTTGTGATAATTGGGAACTCCTGTGTTCCTCAGCTGAAGTATGTCTATGTAGGGAACTGTAATCGGGTATTTCTTTGAGGTGATCCAGTTCAAGAACAGATGTAAGGTATATAAAGTATCTGTTTGCCAGTGAGAAACAATCAGCAAAGTACTTTTTTTTTTTCCATGCAGATGCTTCCAATCCCCTCTCCAGCCACAGCTTAGCCTTTAATGAACTCTCTTGAATACATTCTTGGAACCAAACTACCAGTGAACCTGTGGGTTTTGTCTAGTCCTTTCTGATGCTCTAGTTCTTTTTGTATGGTTTCTGGATGGATGCATGCTCCAGTACTGAACACAGTGAAACACAGCTCAGAATTCCTGATCAGCCATGCACGACCTGTGTTTTCTATTGTTCTTGTTGGTTTAGCAATTCCCTGGAGCTCAACCGTTTCTTAGATTTACTGTAATTAAAGCAGACCGGTTGTATCTTTTAAGGTCAAGTACTTTAGCCTCACTCCCACTGTGACTGTGACCAAACACTCTTAAAATGTTCTGCTATAATCCTCAGAACCTGGCGACTTTCTATCTCATCTTCACTAAACTAACATCAGATAGCTGTGGATATAGGCACGGAATTTCCAATTCCCTGTAACAAAGACAGGGTGGAGAGCTACTGTAATGTGTCTGAACACCATACTTTACCACACTGCATGGCTTGAGATATGATTTCACCTGTGTTTGGACATCCCAAATTGAGAGAGGTCATCATTAGCATCAACACTGGTGTAACTGCTCATTTCTGGATTTTTAGTGGCAGATCTACTAAGAGACATATTTCAAATTTTATTTTGCTCCAAGTTAAATTGTTAAATTACTTATGACACTTCTCCAGTTTTTTAAAGTTTTGTGCTACAAAGGTAGCACTTTCAAGACCATCTATAGCTTCTAATTTTTGGAAGCTATAACTGCAGCTTTTAAACAACATAGAAATTACTAAATTATGTAACCATAATAAATATTAAAATTTAAAATTGAATTTTTATTGCAAAACACCCACAGATTACCAAGGCTTCGGGGAATAAAGGCAACGTCTTTTTTTCTGGGGGGGAGGCGGGGGGAGATTGAAGTTCTAGGCAAACAATAAACTAAGAGGATACTTGCTATTGAAAAGAAAAAGTCTGACGTCAGGAAACACAACAATTAATGCTATTCTGCCCCCTTGCGTTAACTTTTGAGGTAGCTGCCGTACCCCCACACATCCCGAAGTTCATGTCCCTTCGCGAAGGTTGCGTCAAGTCACAGATGCATCACCCAAAACATAACAGAGCAGCGTCCCGAAAACAGCTCGGTTGGGCTATCACTGCAAATGATACAGCTGCGCGCCTAAGCTCGGACTTGATGTGTTGCATGTAAAAATAATTCAAAATACGCACAAATCACTAAATATGTTGGAGCTCGCACGGCCGTGTGGGGGATGGGTAGAGTTTAGAGTTCAATTGAAACAGGCAGCGAAGCCGGCTAACTACATGGAAGAGCAGCATGGAAAACAGAGGACCTGTCCAGGAGAAAAACCAGAACCTAGAACCTGAGCTCAAGCTCTTTAAGCCAGCATTATCTAAATTCTTGCTTTTATCGTTTTAGTAACCCACACAGAATAAAAAAGGCATTAAATTTGGCCACAGTTGCACTTGAAACATAAAGCTTTCATTGAAAGCGAGGGCCAACAAAAATATTTCCACCTCTAGAACTCCACTTCGGTTTTAAAACCAGCAAACACATCCTTGCAGTGCCATGGACACCGGCAGCCAAAGCCCCAGTGAGAAGACGGCTGTCAAGCATCTGTATTTCATACGTGACGCGGAGATAAATGCCAGAAGTCACACGCTGGAAATGATGAAAGATAACTGCCATTTTAATATGATTTTATTTCCATCATTCCCTCTCTAACCGTGCTTATTCCTGACGTTACTCTTCACTCGCAGGAGTAAGAGCTGCGCCCGTGTCTTGCACCGGGGGCCGGGCTGGGCGCTCTCCAGAGATCCCTTCCCGAAACGCTCCGGAGGGGCGAAGGGTGGCTCTTACCGAGGGCTAAGCAAGAAGATTAAGTTTTATGAGCAGCACGCGAATGCGAAGCAATTAATGTACAAGACAGTGCCGCTCCTCATCAGCCCGGAGAACCCATTTACATCTTAATTTCCTCTCGGTATCAGCCGCTCGCTGTGCGGGCTGGGCTCTCACGCTTGCGGTTCCCGCGGAAGGCTCAGCGGTGGCCTCCAACTAGTTCTTCCGACAGACTCCAGACCGCCTGTACAAACAAACCGAAGCGCTTATGGAAAGCCGGCGCTCTCCCCCTCTCCTGCGCTTCCCCTTCCCTGTCCCGGTGCTCGGAGCAGCGCCAGACCGGCGGGGCGGGGGCGAGATCGCTCACCC
>WEIT01010891.1:7804-19908 GCA_013389985.1 Dryoscopus gambensis | reverse complement strand
TATATTTAATTTTAACTCCTGTTGTAATAGTTGCCTAGTGATCAAAACTCCCACATAGGTGTGGGAGATCCAGATTTAACTCTATGCTCTGGTGTTTGACTGTGACATGGGTGAGGCTCTTCATAGCCAGACTACTTGGAACTTCTTTTTTTTCCTCCGTTATAGAGAAATCTGCAAAATTTCCATTTACAAAAAAATTTTTAAAATGGAAGGTGACAGCTCAGAACGCCAAAACAAATTTAGAGAAAATGTACAGCAGCTGCATGTCACCACCTCTAGCTTCAGTTTTCCCTGGAAACTCAAAACCTTAGTTAAATACTGTCACATGTTTAGGAGGTAGAGGCAGTTATGGACATTTCCAGGAACCATAGTTCTCAATGGGGTAGTTCTTATGTTAATCACTGAAAATTGCTATAGCCTTTTTTCCTTTAATGTTACCTTTTCTGAATTCTGCAGAGTAGATGAACATTCTTTTACAAAGCACTGCATTCAACACTTTAATATAAGCACTTTACATAACACATCACTTAAGATGTTTTTCTTTTTTAACTTCTGCAGAGACAGCTTGATACTGAAGTAATTTCTCAGTTATGTAAGATAAATTGTTGTCCCGGTAATAATTTTGAGGCACTGTGCAGCTGATGTCCTCTTTACTGTGTCTGAGAGATGTCATATTGACTCTCTTCTAGCTCAGGGGAAAACCTTTGCAAGCAACTTTCTAAATAGGAAAGAAACCGTTTGGACTTAGGTCTGTGAGCATCACAGACCTTCTGTTGGGAAATGAACTAAAGTTAATATCTATTTAAAACCTTAGAGGGTGAAAATGCAAAATGGAAGCCTGTGTGTTGCCCAGCATTAGTATCTGCTGTTCATAGCAACAGCAAAGCACAATGGATTGAAGACCACGTATAAAGTTCATGAGGTGTGTTTTATTTATTTTTACTTCAAGACTTGTTGTTAGAATTGCCTCCATAAATCTAGGCTAGTAAGGGATTTATGTGAATTGGTGTAGTGCTTTCATTTGTGGATTTGGAAAACACTGGGGTTTGTTTTATTTATTTAAGAGTGTTTGAGACAAGCACATACCCTTTAGAGCAAATATGCATTGAAATTGCGTAGGGCCCAGGAGCCCCAGACAAGTTGAAATACACTCTTGACAAGTAAAACCCCTGACTTCTGCAGCAGCCGTGCACCACCAGCAGACACGGACCGGGGTTTTTAAATGAGTCTTGCTGAAGCTTCAGAGCTGGATCCTTACATGTAAAATTGCTCTTTGGAAAGTTTGTCCGCTAGAATCTGGTACTTCTTTGCTAGAATCTGGTACTTCTTTGCATCCTGAATTTTGGGCAGTTAAATGTTACCTTTGTTACCCAAAAACTTTCCACAGCCACAGAAAGGTGTGAACATAAAAAACCTTAAAATGTTCTTAAGTCGTAGCCCAGTATATAGCGTAAGGTTATCCATGCAGGGAAATTATGTGGAAATAACCCCTTAAAAATAATTTTCCACAGATACTTCTGTTCTGTTTTCAGTCATAGACAAACATACTGTAGTGCCTGTGAGTTGAATCACTCGCAGGTCGTTGCTGACTGTGAACTTCAGCCTTACTCACCTCTACCTTCCTCTGTCATGTAGTAGAGTTGGAGTGTTGAAGAGCAGATATTCTGACTTGAAGTAGGGGTGGAGCATATGTTCAGATTGAGAATTTCAGGTAAAGACTGTCTGGGCTTTATCTAGCTGAATGGCCAAGGTCAACTCAAGGAGAATTAGGGAATTTAAACAGTGCATGCATTGTCTGCTGCATTTGAAATTTTTTCTTGATTTCTGCAGAGAAAGAGGTACAGCCTTTGGAGGTCTAAATTTTTATTTTGGAAGATACCTATAATGACTTGGTGATGAATGGAAATGGAAAGCAGCAGCTGTGGAGTCATTCTGGCATCAGTCAGAAACTACATCAGAGGTTTTGGATGCGTGCATTGGGTTACAGTTTAGGCTGCAATGTGGAAACTTGCATTTTTAAAGGTACTGCTTGCCTGTCAGTTCTGTTGAGTCCCTTGCAAAAAATGGAACCAGTTTCTGATGTGTAGCCCAAACCCCAGGACCTTGATAAGAACTGTCCGTATTTTTGAGTTATGTTCAATTTCAAAATGAACATAAACTTGTGGTTTCATTAATTGGTCCACAGTACATCTCCTTCAGTCAAGTAGTATCTGACATGCTTGTTTGTTTCAAATCAGTGCTCATAGTGGGTGGATCACAGCTTTGCAGACGACAGTTTGGGAACCACTCGCTGGCTGTGAGTGAGAAATCGCACGTTTCCAGAACTCAGTCTGTTGAAGTCTTCACAAACTGCAGAGTGTCACGCTAGATTTGTAGCAGTGAAAAATTAATTCTTGCTTGTACGCCAGGATTAGAGAATGTGTATTTCTAGACCTTTGGGAGCAGAACTGCAAAGAAATGGGATCTGTATGCTTGAAACTGGCTTTGAGCAAATGCATGACATTCATAAGCAGCCCCATTCCTGGGATTTCAGTGCTTTGACTCTGCCCAATGGTCTAGCAATAAAAGAAAGAATTGGCCAATTATAATAATCTTCCAGAGCTGTGTGCTGTGGAATTTTGTGCAGAGGAAGAGGGAGGGTTCTTACCTGCTCTCAGTTCTAAAATTGTGTTTTAGTACATTGTATTCCACAGCAAGTATAATACATATTTAACAAAGCTGTTAACCACCAGGCCACCTTTAAGAATACATTGCTTACCTGCCACCTCCGGAGCTCTCTCCACCTCCTTTTCTCTGTTCATGCCAGCTCCTCATCACTATGTTCCACAAATAGAATCATAGAATGATTTGGGTTGGAAGGGACCATCAAGATCATCTAGGTCCAACCCTCTTGTCATGGGCAGGGACACCTCCCACTACACCAAGTTGCTCAAACCCTGTCCAACCTGACCTTCAACTCTGCCAGGGTTAGGGCATCTGCAGCTTTTCTGAGCAACCTGTTCAAGTGCCTCACCAGCCACATAAAGAAATTTTTCCTAATGTCTAATCTAAGTATAAACTCTCAGTTTGAAGCCATTTCCCCTTGTCCTGTTGCTACACTTCCTGATGAAGTGTCCCTCCCTGGCATCCTTGTAGGCCTCATTCAGATCCTGGTAAGCTGCTATGAGGTCTCTGTGCAACTTCCTCTCTTGTCCTCTTTTTGAATAATTTGTGCCTTCCTCTGCCACCTCCATCCTTTGGGCAACAGTGACTGAGCTGGGGAGAGAGCTGAGCCTGCAGGATGGCAGCTCTGATGTGGATTGCCTGTGTTGCTGTGGGGCACTTTTGCCCTTACAGTTTGGAGAACTATGTGCATGTTTTCAGAAGGCTGCAGAGCCTCTGGGCGGCTATGGTAGAAGCTTGGGGATACAATTTCTGATTGCCTGAGTGTCATTCATAACAAGTTAGGGGTTTTCCCTTTTTTTATTTTTCCTTGGGACAGATAAGACCAAAATGGTCCCATGCATGTGCTAACACATGACAGCAAAGCATGTGCTTATGAGTAAGTACTGTGAGCGAGTGAAGTTTTAAGTCTTGCTTTGCAGCGAGTGCATTCACACTGAACACTTGACAGCAACAGCAGGCAGTGCTGGTGGGGAATGAGATACAGCGGCCACATCTAGATTTCAGACCAGATGGACCTTGTTCATAATGTTATTTGGGTGTGAATGGTTTCTACTAGAGTGTGAAGTAAACTGATGAAGATTTTTTGTTTGTTTGTTTTTCAAGCTAAAAAGAATTAATAATACTGGCCCTAATTATACAAACACAAGCTCAAAACCTTAAGATGAATACAGTCAGTTTTGGTTGTACTATCAAAGTAATTACAAAAAGCTCCTGTTGACATAATAATTGCAAGTAAATCAGATGTTAACGCAAGTCAGCATGAACACACCAATATTGGCATTTTGTAGAAATGTAGTGACACGTATAGTTTTCTGGAAATTGGAGCAGCACTTTTCACACAGAGCAATTGAAATTTTATTTTTTTGTAATAAGTAGAGTGTTTTTTTAGCCTACCTTTGAAAATTCATTTGGAGTATTTTTCTGTGTGAGCAATGTGCCATTAAGTAGCACGCTAGAGATATCAGCTCATTTTAAAAATCTTTTGGGGCCTTTGTGGGAGAAGATGACGAAGAATCTTTTATTATGTATGTCTGCTTCCATTTTTAATAGATAAAGAATAAATGTGGTTTGCAAAGATTTGGAAGAGGGTCACTTCTTTATTGAAATATCGCAGTTAAGTATTGTATAATATAATATCCATACCTTGGGTTGACCTGGGTTTGTCCATGCTGACGTGTTAATTTTGGCCTTTGTTTCTATGTGCACTTCTAATGCATATGCAGTGTATTTCACACTACCAGTACACATTTTCACCAGTTAAAATTATTCTTGAAAATGAGCTCAAAAGTTGCCACTCTGTACTTACTATGCAACTTATTATTGTGGTTCCTGCTGATGAAAATTCAATATATGAGCAGGCTGCTGGCCATGCTCACATCATCCTGTACGACGCAATTTATGTTCGCATTAGCAGAAGCTGAAGTGGTCTATTAAAGCATTCAACTTCTCATTCCCATATTGAGAGCAGCAGATTCCTTCTTAATCCTCATATGGCTGATGTCTCTGCTGGAGTGTTAATAGATAGTCTAATTTGTGAGCTAAATTACTAATTGTATTATGAGCCTAAACCTTATTAAGCCTTTTGTATAGAATTAGATCACAGAGCTTTGGGAAGCTGAATGCTAGTTGGGTTCTGTCTCCTCTCTTTAATGACAGGAGCAAGTTTTACTGGCGTCTTTTCCTCAGCACTGCGTATCTCTGAGACTGCAGCTGATTTCTTCTGCTGGCTTCTACAGTATCAACAGAATCATAAGTTTGAAAAGCAGGGTGACTTTTAAGAGTAGCTGAAGGTTTCCAAACAGGGTCTCAGGTATCCGAAAGCAGTAAGATTCCAGCTGAGGTGAGGCCATGACTGGGACTTGAAAAGGATTACTCTGATCATGTGTACACACATGGGGTGCAGGTCCACCTATGTAGGAATAGTTTAAATAGTTCAAAAGATGTGTAATGGCTGCAGTTGTATAACAGGATAATGGATTTGGTAGAGGTATGTTCCTGTAATAGTTCAGGTAGATGAACTCTTAACTAAACAAGTCACTCAAGTTAGATTTTTGTTTCTGAAGATGCTCACTACCCACCTAGAGATGGAAAATGCTTGCCTTATCACATAGCTATGCAGTAGATTTCATGAGCACTCCTCATCTGTTTCTGTTCAAATCTTTCTGTTTTCAGAGTTGGTTTGTGCTCCCCTCTCTGACTTTGCTCTGGAGTCAGCCTCCTAATGCAGCCCAGTTGAGAATGGAGCTAATTGCCTCCAGCAATGAATCAGTAATAAACAAACAACGTGAGACTTAGTGGATTTTGTCATCACTTGTGATCAAATTTTATGTTGATGTGGAGGATGACTGTGAAGTATTGGTGCTTATGATATAGGAATATTGCACTCAGGGCAATTAATTTTCTTTAAGAAAAAGTATTTACAGCTACTCCATACCTTTTCTTGTGCATACACAAGATAGAGTTGCAGTGGTATGGAGTTTTACTCTCTGCATGTTAAGCACAACAGAACTCTAAGCTGTTGTGAGAAACTGGTTTGTTTCACACCTGAAGTTCTCAGAGCTCTGTATGTACTTAATGGCTTTGCTTTTTGCTATTGTAAATTAGGACCATTTGACTTGCATGGTTAATAAATTAATAGGCTGTATAGCTTGTATCACATCATCTTATATTTTTAAAGAGCTTTTTCTGTTTTTGTTCTTGCATTACATTTAATGTTTCTGCATCACATTTAGTAATATACTTTTTAGAGTATAGTAATAAAAAAATTGGTGTCTGTCCTAAGAGAGAGAAAATCAGAGACTTAAGCATTGGACTGTTCCATGTACACTGGTTCTCTTGAATTACATACTGTGTATTTATTATGGTTTGGTGAGTAGAGGAGCCAAAAGTCATTGCCAAAAGCTAATTGTCTTCAGGTGTGTTTTGTAAAAGTCTGAATTTGTTAGGAGTTTCTGTGTAGCTCCCAAATTTTGGGTTTTGAAGTATTTTGGTAGGTGAATAGTTTTTGAGGGAATTTTTATATGTTTTTTAAAAAATCTAGTATTCACTTGATCAAATACAGTATGTCTGGAGATGAAAACTTGAGGGCTCTACATTCTGAATTTCTGCTGAAGAGGGGTAATCATGCTGAAATTCACAACTGACCTTGTCTACCTTTTGGTAGCAAATGCAACTCGCAGTGGCTTAGATTTACATATGAAATAATTTTGGGATCCAGGAATGAGAGAACCTCAGAGGTTTTTGCATGCTTAGTCAGAGGCATGGCTAGGAATGCAATGACTGTTCCAAATCAGGCTGCTGCTTCTGTAGAGGAGAATAATGCAGGTCATTGAGGCACACACTTCATGAGAAAGGCTGAACTAATGTTATAAACCCTAAAGGCCTAACCTGATGTCCTGGGAGGGACTGAAGTGATAATGCTGTGCATGTATTCAGAAAAGCAAGTGAATTCCTCCATCTCTAGACTCCGTGCTTAAAAAGTACTTTATGAAGAGTGCCTTTCTACTCTGATTTTGTTAAGTAGTCTTGGTAACTTTTGTAGTCTGGCCCTGATTGATTTATTTGTGAGTGTGTTTGATTTTGGTTTTCTCCCTTAGGATAATGGGTGGTACTGAACATCAGTGGCGTTCTTGTAGTGGTTTTCTTCCTGCTCTGTCATACAAAAGGCCAGGAGTTTGTTGACGTAAACATCAAAGTTGTATATATATGCATTTTTATTTGATCTAGTATGGTACTTTTTGGGGGGTGGGGTGGTGGTGTTTGTTTTTGTTGGTGGTGTTTTTGTTTTTGGTCTGGTTTGGTTTTTTTTGGTAAGAATTCTTCAGCACCTTTAATAAGTGCTTATTTCAAGAATGGGCTGCTGTGCAGCTGTGGCTGGAAGCTGCACTGCACCTATCCTTCCAAACAGCATCCAGCCCTGCAGAGGCAAAGAGAAACCATTTCACTCATGCTTTCACACTTACTATATAGGAGACAGATGCTAGAAGCAAAAGCTTAATCTTAGAACTTAACTTTTAAAAAATACAAATAAAAATAATCAGACGTTCTTCACCAGTTTTGTGAGGTTCTTTTTTCTTTCTTTTTGATGTAAATAAACTTTTGTGATTATGAGATAGGGGATGGGAGGATGGTTGTGAGATAACTACCTGCTTTACAGTGCTAATTATGGTATATATTACATATTAATAGGAAATTTTCTGTTGCCACAGGCAGAGTCTCCCAGTGGGAGGTACAGGAGAAAGCTATCTCAGAAGCAGGGAGCGGTGGAGAAAGCTGGCTCTGCCCTTGTGTGTGGTGGCAGCACCGGAGTTCATATTGTTCACTGAAGCTGGGGGGGCTACTCTGACAAACCCTGCAGCACTGCATCCTTGCCGTGGAAGAAGCTAGTGCTGTACTGGCTCAGAGACAACTGAGCTCTGAGCGGGGAAATTTGTTCCAGAAGTTTTCCAGGGATTACTACCGCTGTCACTGCATGAAATGTAGGGACAGTTTGTGCATGGACATGAAGCTTTATAAAAGCATTGCAAACTAAGAGCTTTTCAAGGTACATTTAGTTGCAGTGCTTTTCTGCTTAGATTGCTTATGGTCTCCTATATTGCATTTATGCCATGGGAGTTTGAGAGCTGTGGCCTTGGTGTTTATTCCTAAAGGAGGGAACACTTGTATATTAAAAAAAGGGAAGAAAAAAGCATAACTGTGTGGTTGTTATGTTAAATGAATTTTAAAGCTGGTGAGAAGAGGCATTCAGAGATGAGAATGCTAGGGGGGAGAAATGAAAGCACATTGAAGCTGTTTCCCCTGGAGGGCTTTAGGCAGGATTGAGAAGAAGTGGTGCATACTGAAGCCTTGTTTATAGTCTTTCACTTACTGTTAATAAAACAGGGATGTTCTAAAAGGTTTCCATAATTAAAATGCAGTCCTTGAGTATAGTGCATTTTCAGAGTGGTCTAAAGCCCTGCTGCCTCTCAGACTGCTTAAATCACTATTTATAAAAAATGCTACAGTGGACTTCGTGTTTTGAAGTTGTTTTCGATCAGAATGATGTTAGAAATGTTAGGTATTGAATAAATGAAAATAGAATTTATGGGGAAGCTGATAGGCGTACAAATTGACTGGTTAGTAACTAATTACCAGTAAAGAGATTGTTTTTGCCTTCTCTCTTTTTTTCCATAATTGGCTGAATATTAATAAATTAGGTTTATTTCTGGAAAACAGCAAGTTTTAATGGTCTGGCAGAACTTAATAAGAAAAAAGCTAAAGAATTAGCATAATAAATAATTATTGCTTCCAGGGTTTTTATTGTTAAGATAATAAAATGTTAAAAAGCAAACCACTTGAGTAGAAAGTAATTGCACTGACAAGCACCACACAGCTAGCATTCACAATAAAGTAAACCTTCTCTCAATGTCAACCTGATTTGCTATCCACATAAATGCTTCCTCGCATTATGGAAATGTGCTTTTTCTATCAACAGAAAAGAATAAAACTCCTGGCATCTAATTAATCTTGTCTGACATTTGATTTCATACTCAGGTTAAAACATGAGGCAGGTGGGTCTATCTTTGTCCCCCCTCTATGTGCATGACCACAGGCAAATCTCTCCATTAATGTCAAGCTGCATCTATGTGTCTGTGGCTCTGCCACATGTCAGTCATTAATGCATTAGCATCGCTTGGATTTGGCTCACGTGCACCAGTTTTCTTGTCTGGAGGGCTTGGTAAATAGGGAACTGCAAGGCTTCAGCTCTGCATCACAAGCATTTCACCTTGTCCTTCCCTGTAAAGGAGGAGGGATTCTACTGCATAGGAGGAGGATTAGAAGTGGTAATTTGTAGCATTGAGAGTTTCTGAGTTTGTATGATCAAGGAGAAGAAAGAAGCAAAACTGATTGGGCTTTGACATTTTTATTGATTAAGAGTGCTCTTGTTAAAGACTCAGAACTTTTAATAATGGCTAAATGTATTACCTGCAGTAGTTTAGACTTGTTGATGGCAGGGTTGTTTCTCTAAAGTGCACCAAAAAACTCAACAAAACTAGTTAGGTGCATTATGGGTATTTTATTTTCTGAAGTTCCAGTTAATGGTTCCTGCCAGAGGCAGTGTGCAGCACTTGAAAATGTGGTGGGTTTGACCTTGTATGCTAAAACCTGGGTAAGGCTGTTGTATTTTTACATACTTAGGCAGTGCAAACAATTAAAAGGAAAGTTAAGAACTTAGGTTCAAGTAGGAAAATCTGTCCTTAGAAATAAAAGTGATAATGTTAAGCCATTTCATAATTAAAATAACATTAGTAAATTGAGAGATACCTTCATTAACATAATTTACGTATTAAAATATTTTCCTATAGTGTTTGCATGCAAAATCCTATGGTACTGGGAAATAAATAGTTGCTTATAAAGTCAGAAAGTATTAGGAAGAATCAGTTTTGTTTTGCTGACTAAATGCAAAAAGTAAAAACATCACTGGTGAAAAATGTCTGCTTCTGGTTTTTTGTATTTTTTAAAAGTTAAATTCTAAGCTTTTCTCTCTAGTGCCTGTCTCCTTCATAGTAAGTGTGTAAGTGTTAGCAAAATGGTTTCTGTCTGTATCTACAGGGCTGGATGCTGTTTGGAACGATGGGTGTAGTGCAGCTCCCAGCCGTGGCTGTATAGCAGCCCATTCTGTAAATCACTTATTAAATGTGCTGAAGAATACGTACAAAAAAAAAAAAAAAGAAAGGCAGTGTACTAGATCAAGCAAAAATGCATACATTACAACTTTGATGTTTATGCCAAACTGGTTTATATGAATAGTGCACTACCAGAAGTTAATAGGCAAAAATTGTAAATGAGCCATATTCTCATTGTGATGAGCACTGCAGTGAGTAGATAGCTACTTCCTACGTCACCTGCTCCTGAGCAGTGACAGGTAGAATCTGGCACTAGAGGAATTAGTATTTAGACCTAAAAAGAGAGAGATTTACTCGTGACTGACTTTTGGCAATAGTGGCTTTCAGTCTTTGTTATGTTTTGACTGTCTTTTGTAATCTTAAAAGGCAGCCTCACCAGATGGAGGTAGAAGATGGAGCCAGAAGATGCCAGTCTCAGCCAAACAAGGCTCGACTATGAGGTTCTTGCTGTCAGATTTTCCCTAGATATTTCTTGACAGCCTGTGCCTTCAAGAAGCAGATCTAGAAACCAAGAGGAGGAGCAGTAACACAGCTTTGGTTCACACTTATTAGTTTTCTCCACCTTGAAGAATGAATATTGCTGGTCTAGCAGCTTTTCAGAGACTGTGAAATGTAGATGTGGAGTTGGAGAAATGCCATCCCACTCAGTATCCCATGTCGGCAGAAGCAGCAGATTTTTTTAAGAGATCAGTTGTAATGCTTTGCATTTATGTGCTGCAGTGTCTTTTCAGTTGCTTTTGGGAGGGTTTAGAGTCACAGAACAATTAAAGTAGAAAGAGTCCTCTGAGGGTTTTCCAGCCCATCATGTGCTCAGCACTGAGAGAGTTAATTTCAAAGCCAGGTAGTGTTGTCCAGTTGACTTCTGAGTTCTTTAAGGATGGAGGGAGGTTCTGCAGCCTCTTTTCATTAAATGAACTTGTAAAATATGATCTCTAAAATTTTTTGAGTAAGTTAGAGTAAATTTTTTGTACAAGAAGAAATATTCCAGTGCATATTAAAATATAAAAGGTAAAATTTAAAGGATTTTTCTTTTAGGTTTCTGAATGCATGGTGTTTGACATGCATCTGTTAGGAAGGTCTTTCTTAATACCTTTCCATAGTGCTGACAAATACTTTTTAAGGCTGTCTGTCAAATAAACTCCTGTTGCTTTCTGTCCTAGTTTTGTTCAAAATGGGTATGGTTTTACCAGTGGCTGCTTCTGATTGTCTTATTTTTTCAAATAATAAAATGATGACCTATATCAAGTAAGAGAGTTGCTCAAGAAAACATTTTTATTTGGTTTTCAGATTCATGTAGCTTAAGGGCCTAGACTTAACTACTTTCATAGCAAAAGTTTTCCTTGTATGGTACTAGCATTCTTGTTTAATAACAGAGAATACTGGAGCTCTCTGTGACAAAGGTGCTTTTTTCAGTTAAAAAGTTCAGCAAAAAGAAAATACAGGACAATACTAAACAAAAAACAAATTGCAGAACCAATACAATGAGTAAAATGTGTTTAAAAATATCCCAATGGAGGGAAATTCGTAGTTGAGGATAAGAATTACAGATTTGTAACTGAGTTTTGTCCCATATAACACTGGCAGGTAAAGAAAGGTCATTACTCTGTAACTGTGAGACTGTGGGGAGTTTTAAAGCAGTGGAAGGAAGAATCGGTGATACTTCTAGAGGAGTTTTTGGAAAAGAACAACAAGCACAAACATGCTTTCCTGATGCAGAGGAACTAGGGTTTATTATACCGTGTCTGAAGATTTTTTCCTATGCTTTTTCTGTTTCCTAATTCATTTAAGTATTATTTGTTGCTATTTCAGTGGCGTTCCATAAATTCCAGCTGGTGTAGAAACCTGAACCTTTCTCTTTGTTTGGAGAACAAATAAAAAAAGACACAGAGAAATGGGCCTGGCGAGACATGCTTAGATCCCCTTAGATCCCAGGCATGCTGCTATTCACAGGGGTATTGGTTCATTCGAGACATATGTAACTTAAGTCTCCATTGCTGTTCTCCTTCCTTATTTATCCTTTTGGCAATAAATTTTGTTCTTGCCAGAAATGTGCCAAGTAATTAGATGACACATGATGGTCATTTCCAGGGGATTAAAGTTCAGGTTTTCAGAGAATTCTAGAGTTTATAGTCACTGTAAAAACATCTTGCTAGTAATCACTGAACAGTGATAAGGTTATAGGTTATTCTGTGTTTAAATTAATTACCATGTCAGACTTCTAATTAGGAGTTGGTGTATTATAGCTGAGGTTTCACAAATTACTAAAATAAATGT
>WEIT01010890.1:770-36745 GCA_013389985.1 Dryoscopus gambensis | reverse complement strand
GCTGAGAATTCGTTTCTCACATATCACACCTAAGTTCATGAACTCATGTGCTCTCTGTCAGCTTCAGACACCCTGTTCCAGCAGAAGAAATCCTGTAATTGGCTGGGTTTGCTCTGAGGGAAAATTCCTTCCTTGTCCTTAAAAATTACAAGTTGCTTTAAAGTTTGCTACTGCAAGTGACATTTCATTTATTTCCTAATACTTTTCTATTAGATCTTGGATAATAATGTTAAATCACATTGTCTTACTGAAAAGCCCCATTACAAACAACATAAATCTGAGGCACAGGAACAACTGCTCCCAGGACAGTATTAAGAAATCCCCTTCCAATAATTTTGCAATTGCAACACCCTCTTTCTGAGAGTACTGAACGCTTTCTCCTGTATTTCTTCCAAAACACACACTGTGTGGATTAGTGAATCTACTCCTCTATGCTTTTTTTTTTATTAGACACCTAGCACACAAAACAAAAGTTGCATTCAAGACACCCATCAGACTTGTCTGCATCGTCTGCATTGCTAAACCTCAATGATTTTGTTGCCTGGGGGAATAAAACCTGTGGAGTACATCCTTCGTTTGGGCACATAAGTCCTATTTTGCAGATGCAATGTTGAAAGGCAGGTCTGTTTGTACACAGGCAATTGAGCAGGAAAACCAGTGGATCAGTTATTGTCTCACAGGGTATATAAGGAATGAAAGAATCATGAAGTGAATGTCCTTGCAATATGAACTGTTTGAGTCCTGCAGCCGAGTCCTCCTGGCTGTGCCTTCCCTCAAGTGGTGGCCAGAAAAGAAGAAATTACCCTCCAGTATCATTTACCAAATATCAGTTTAACTTCCTACGGTTCTGTCATCTTGTACTTTAGGCATGATGGATTTCCTCAGGAAACCTTCCATTTGTCTGTCCACTCACAGGACACAGACAACATTTTCTACTGACGTGTTGTAGTTACAGCTAGCTCGATGGGGATCCCAACAGGAATGATACCCAGGTGAGCACACTCTCACTGTTATTTGGAGAACAGAAGGGAAATGAAAACTCCCTGACGTTGGAGAGGAGATGGCTGAGGAGGGCTGAAACATCTCAGCAGGCAAAGGCAAAGTCTCACTGCATGAGGAAGTAGTCCCTCCACTCTGCATCCTTTCTATCCTCTAGGCAAGGTTTGAAGCCCACCAGGGAAGGCACTTCAGGAGCAACCAGTCATAGTGAGCTGAAACGTTACTGAGGCACTGCAGCACAGGGAGCTTTGTTGTGACAATCTGTAGAGGCTACAAAGTAAGGTCAGTAATTTTAAAAGTATCTAAATCTGGGATTTCACTCTTACGAAAACTGAAAGATACACAATATTCTCATTCTTGTCCATGCCACTGCAACAAGCCACTGGATGCTCTCCAACCACAAAGCAACATGAATATTTCTGCTTGAAGCCCTGACTGTTCTTGCAGCTTCTCATCAGCAGTAAACATTGTTTTTCAGAGTGACAGAGGATGAATAATTTCTCTTTTAAAGCTTTAGAGGAGGAGGGTGAGTGAGCCGAAATATACATATCACCAGGGAAGAGAAACAAATCTTTGGTTTTTTGCAAAGAATAGATAGGACTGATTTCTCTCCATAAAGACAATGTCATCAAAATGATTTGCAGGAGCACCATCAGTTTCTAAACAATTTTAGATACAAATGTAGAAGCATTCTGATTCTACTTTCCCCTGCATTTTGATAATGCCAAAACATTATATCTCAGTGATAAAACCTCAAAAAACTTTATTGTATCATGAATCATGCTGACTTCATAATGTATCTGCTCTAGCACTGAATTCAGGTATTGAATACTATATCTCACAGGGATTTTGTTTATACAGAATCAGTCAATTTTTTTTATGGGAAATGTCACACACTTTTAATATGCGGCATTTAATGTTAGTATCATAGACGGCCTGGAAAGCCTATGCCATGCTGAATCCACTTGCTCCAAATGTGAGATGTTGCTGCTTCTACAGATGTGCCCAGGACTGTACAGGAAAGCTGATCACATACTAGCGTGCAAATCTGAGAGGCAACTATGAGGTATGTAATCCATCGGCTACTTAGATGTGCTCCTCTTGGATATCCAATAATTAAAGACACTAGGCCACAAGAAAGTATCATCTTTAGATCTTTCCAGAGTAAGTCTACAGGGAAATAAAGCACTTGCCAGTAATGGATATGGAAGATGGTATTCTATGGCTAAGCTGGAATTACAACACTGCATCCACTGGGGTTTGAGATACAAAATCACCTTTGTCATGAGCAGTTGAATGCTAAGCAAAGCCAAAGCACCTGAAACATTCTGTGCTGCCATCAACAAAATGAAAAACTGCATTAAAACACATACTGTAAGAACCGCAAGAGATAGCTGCAGAGAAAGTGACTGTACCCCTACATATTTTCACATTATGACTTAGTCCAACATTTCCGGTTGGGTTCAAAACCACCTCTTTTTTCATGCTGCTCAGAAGCCAGACTTTCAGCACTCAGAGAAGGGGTGCAGCTTTTCCTGGGCTGATGGGTGCATTCTGCAGTCCAGGTAGGCCCCTGAGCCCTGCCTAACACCCTCGGAAGTGAGAGCACAGAGGCTGTGCGGCAGATTTTACTGCCAGCCCCTCCAGGCTGACTAAATCTGATTTTGATTTGCTGGTCATGCGCTCCACAGACATTCATAAGCCAGAAGGCTTAAAATCTACTATTGCTCTATTTTATTACTGCTCAGAAAGTGGTATGTCAATAGTTCACCAATGGCTCAGCAAAGGCAATTCCTTTGTGCATGTCCATAGCAATGCTCCTCTCCATTAAGAATTGTGCACACAGGGATACAGCAAGGGAAGAAGGATACACAGATTTCCCAGCTTGATTTGTCAGCAGTTCTCTGCCATCAAATGCTGGTATTAGAGATCTGCAAGCTTATTCCCCCACAGGCGTTCAGGGCCCTCACTCCCTTGTTATTCTGCATCCTGTACAAAAATCAAGACTTAGCTTCATTAGCCAGTTTGGTGACCACAATTTTTCTCCTGCTTCCCTGCACTCTCTTGAGGCCCAGATTTTCTACCCTCCTGAATCATGTTATGGGAATCAAGTTATTTTATTTCACTAACAATTAATTAACAGCAAATAGGTACTTATGTTTTTACTCTTACTGGTTTTATTCTTTAAATGCTCACTACAGTTTGTTTTGGAGCTGAGCCTAGTTAGAAGAAGGTTTCCATGCGCAGCCCCTAGGTGAGGGCAAATTTAGGCTAAATTTTGCTGAGATTTCTTCCCCAGCTCATCTTCTCTTCTTTCACCAAGTGAATATGATCTAAAAAAATTGGCCCAGTTCCTGGTCTGCCTTTAAAAAACAGGCTTTTAACACAGAAAAACAGATGTATTTGTTCAGAGAGCAAAAGCAGATCGTGATCAGGCAAAAGACTGTCCTCCATACTCAGAACTTGAGGGCCACCCTATGTATTTAGGTTGAGTGTAATTCCCATGTTTGGTTTTGACATGCTCATTTCTGAATCCTTCAGTGAAGAAGCTGCAGTCCAGAGTGCTGATGTGAAAATCCCAGAACATCAAACCTCCATAACAGAAATGCCAACAGCTTTATCTGAAAGTAGCATTTCTGGGTGCTGGAAGATTAATGGCATATCCAGGGTATGTACTGGAAGGAGACCTCCAGAACACAGCATTTCCACACTGGGCAGTAAATTCATGATGCAAATGTTGCAGCATTTACCTGGGAACTGCAATGAAATACACAGCTATCCATTACTTAGGATCCTTTTTGGATGAAGCAGCAATATCCCTGATTTGACACAGAAAAGGCATCCAAGAATAAAGAAGATCCATGGAATTCACGTGGCTTACCTAACACAGCTCAACTCTGCACTCTTTTTAAAGTCCTTGCAGAATCAGGACCTTTTCATATGCTTAGCACTGGAGAAAAAGATCACACTTCAGTTTGCATCTGAGTGTGAGCTCAATGCCAAAATGTGTTGTGAGAAGGGAGAAATAGGTTTTAATGCAACAATAATTTCCTGCTGTCATACACACACCCCCACACTTGTCTATGAAGTAATGTTTAATTGGTTAATAAAGGAAAGGCAACAGTTAAATTATGATATCAAATCTCTTCAGTCTGGAGCAGCAACCTCATTTATAAGGGCTGATCTAATACTCCTTAATTTTATTCAGTATTACAGGTTCTTTTACAAAACAGACATTATGATTATTGAAATGACAATTCTGTATAAGAAAGAATTTACTGACACATTTAATTTCTACCCATCTCCAAATCACTGTCATAGCAGCCTATCCTTCACCTGCTCATACCCACCCTTTTCAAGTGGCTTCTGAAAAATTCCTTCACACTGCTTCGCTGATAGTCATGCCTTGATCCTATGAGCACACGTGAGCAACCAGGAAATGCAGCTTCTTGAAAAACAGGTTTGTTTGGGGTTTTTTTAGAATTGAGAAGAAACACTTCAACAAATAAGAAATTCAGTGAAAAGTACAGTTGACATTTTCCCCATACAGTTTTCTTATCTATCATCTTGTGTTGACTGGGAAAAAAGTAAAAAATTGGGGGAGAGTAAATTAACAAAACTCTCACTATTGCTTTCCCAGATCAAGACTGTGTCCTTCCTTTCAACCCATGAACTTCTGGGACCAGGACCCCTCATCCCACTTGACCTTAGCACCACATCTAAGCATCTCACCCCCTTGCGCCTTTTTAAAAGACATGCATAAATAACAGACAACACTTCTAAGGCAAGAGACTTGAAGTGGTCGAACTAAGCACAGCCTGGCCAGTGGGATATGCAAATCTGGGATTTCATGCTTTGGACAGCACAGGGAGTTGCACCAGGGCTTCACACATCCTTGGTGAGTGGCTAGAAAGACATCAATTTAGAATTGAATTGCTTCTGATTTTCTCTTAAAGAACCTGAATGAAAACTTCTTTGTTGAGAAAAAGTTTTAAATTTATCTTGAATCAAAAGCATTTTCCTCCCCAATTTTTTTCTTTCAGCTACCAAACCAAAAGACTCAGCTATGCATGCAACCCTAAACCCCAGTGCTGCACACTGATGGAGACAGTCACCTCTTCATTTCCATTGCATCAAGTTCTATCTACCACTCTCTGCTAATTCAGTCTACAAGAGATGGCATTTGTAACAGAGATTGTTAATGCTTCTAGAAAATAAACTCATATTCTAAAATTACTGCTCTCATTTGTGACCTCTTAATTCTCATAAAGCAGGTGATTCTGGTTAATGACTAAAATGCAAACACCTGCTTATCCCTCCCCAAAAAATGGATTAATAAAGCTGAAATTACACAGTTAATGGTGTGGATAGTCTCCCACAGAAGTGATCACATTTCAGAACACTACATTTTACATAGCTCAATTTTAATGAAATTAAAATCAATTACTATTGCTACATTCTCAGCTATTTTAAGCCTCCTATGATTTCATAAACAATAACAGCAAGGATACATTACCATGCTTTTAGAAGACAAAATTAATTCAGCAAAGGAAGAAATATAGTCTTTTATCTGGAACCACTACACATATTATTCTGCACTCTGACATAAATCTGAAAAAGGCAAAAATATCTGTAATTATACAAGAAAGTTCTAGTCAAAGCAAGGAAACTGCATAACTGACGAGGAAGATCTTGTTGCTGTGTAATGCCTTCCAAGAAACATGTCATATAGTTTTTAGCTGAAAAGGAGAAGAAGCCATGAATTATTCAAGAACTTGAATTTGTTACCAAAACTACTTTGTCATGTAAATGAGCAGAGTTTTGAAATTTCCCGGAAAAAAGTATGTCCCAGAATTTGATCTAAGATCAATTCTTTATTTTTCACAAAGTATTTGCATTAAAATGTTTCAGAGTATTAAACTAGTAACTTGATTATCACAACAGGGACTTCTTATGAAAAAAGCACGGCTCCCTTGAAACATATAAATCACCATCTTCCCATAACATTTTGAAATCAGGGAGTTCACATCACACCCAACCTCTGACAGAGCAGCTGATAAAAGAATAACTCCAAAGGCTGCAACACAGTCCAACTGCTGAGTTTGGCAGATATATCCAATACTTAAACTAGACATTGGCCCAGTACAAACCACCACACTCCAGGGCACAATACTTGATTTCAGTAGCATTCTTCAGGATCAAAATGGTCTGAGGCAGCTGAGGCAGCACAACTCAGCAGAGATGGACAGAGACCAAATTCTGGATTCTGAACAGTGCTGTTAATTGCTGCAACACTTGTTATTTAATTCATCAAACATGTCTAATTTCAGTACGGAACAGCAGACAAGGATGAAACAAACTTATTATCTGAAATTAAATAGTCTAAAACCAAATCATACAAAGTATCTGTAAACTCCTTTTAGTTCCAAACTGGATCATTTAAGGAATATTTATTCATTCATTCTTTAAAAGTCCTCCTTTTTTAATCTTCTCATTTTAGGCACAGAGATGACAACAACATCTACATGATGGAAATCACGCGCTCCAGCACATGTTTAATTTAAGGCTCATCCAACAGTTCCAAGATACTTCTGAAAAATGCATTTTGGTGCCTTACCAAATGAGGTCTACCTAAATTTATGCTAAATAATAACTGTATATTAAAATAAACATTTCTTCAAAACCAGACAGAACTATAACTCCCCATGGCCTGATCCCATCAGAATAGTTCAAACTGTAACTCTCTAATAACTCTGAGAACTTGAAACAGAACAGTACTTAAACAAAATACTTCAAGATTTAAGAAGTATCAAGTTCTGAAGGTTTACAGCAAATTGAGAATTTGCAAATGTTGTACTTAAAAAAGAAGTAATTAAGTGAAAGCACAGTAATTATAGGTACTGGACGAGGTTAACTATAATTATTAGCGAAACTAATTTTGAGACAAAGCATTATGTGACATATATAATTATGAGAATAAAAAAATGAGTATGTATTAACTGGATGAATATCTCAATTATAATAGCTAAAATGATTTTTTTAACCAATATCTAATATTCCATACATTATTAACCAATAACACCACATTCTTATTTAGACTTGAAATCAATACTCACCTTAGAACACATGTGTAGAAACCACTGTCTTGCAACTCAACCGAGTGAAACCATATGGAATCTTCATCCTTGCTTATCCTAACTTCGGAAAATATAATGGGTTCTTCTAAATCTCCTTTGTTTTTGTACCACATAAGCCTAAGACCTGTGCTTTGGGCCATGCTATAATTAGTTCTGATATAGCTGTAGAAAAGGGCACATTTCACTCGGACTGGTTCACCTGCCAAAGCCATGTATGTCTTGAGATCCACTGACCAGTCAATGCAACCATCAACTGAAAGCAAAACAATAATAAAAAAGCATTAGACACAGAAAAATTTTTCACTATAGTGAAAGGCAGCTTGGGAAATGTAATACAATACATTAAAAGAAATGGCTTTCAGCATGTGCTGTATTGTTTTAGGGTAATATGAAAAACCTAAAGTGGTTATTGGCAACTAAGTGGTTTCATACACCTTTTTAATTACATGTAACTGTGAATATGAAGGCAATAAATAGAGCACACAGAGCTTGCTCAAGTCCAGTTCTTTAGAATATCATTATTTTCATCCCGAATACACTAATTCTTTATTAAATAAACCAAATGTTTTGCACCTTAACTACTTGCCTCTGTAAACCAGTTTTTAATTCTCCAATTCCTTGTTGGAGGAGAATGTACATTGGCATCTGATGCCAATCTTATCCCTTAAAACTTTTCCATCCACCTCTGTTAATTATGTTATACAAAAAAAAATCCCCAAATAACAGATGTGACATTTATAATTTTCTTTTCAAGGCAGTTCCACATAGTTGGGTTTTTTCCCTACAGGCTACTCAAACTGTAGAGATCTGTATTATATACAACAGGATACAATTACAACATGCTTCCTATGCAATCAAACTTAATACAGGAGTTGTACAACTAAGAAAGGACATCTTTTGATGTTCTGTTCAGCAAAAACTTTTGAAACCGTTTTCTTGATACTTCACTTTAAAATTAACATACATCAGACAGTTCAATAAAAGATTAGTTCTCCCTACAATTTTTTCTCCCATTGCTATTATCTTAGTTACAATACAGTCCCAGCACATGCACACATATCAACATATCGCATATCAGTGACCTTTTAATTCAATCTTTTTAATTGCTGGAAAAACTATAAGCTTGAAAATCAGCAAAGAATAAAACCAAAGAAAAAGATTTCAAAGACAGATCATCAAAAGGCAAACACAGTACCTAAAATTAATAGACTTGATTAAATATTCAGCTTTTAGAATTTATTGATCATATTAAGCTACAAGTAAATGAAACATCTTTACCCTTAATGCAGCACCTCAAATTCAACCAGGTAGCTCTCAAGTTGCCTCTCTGCATTTACCATATCAATTCTCAAACTATAAATGTTGGATATCCTCTGACAGTCGTTATTTAATAGACATCATCAACTGCATTCTCTCATCAAGTGATTTTTTAATTTACTTCCTAAACGAAGGTGGAGAGCACAAATTTCTGTACATGGAATATCAGGTCTGATCCTACTTTTAGTGACTTTTACAGCCTTTAAATTATGTCAACCAAGTTTTCAGGTTTCTCTTTAATCATTCAAAAGTAACTGTGATAAATGGAAGGTTTTAATTTTCCCATCACAGTAAATCAGCTTTAAGTGTGCTGTGATCACATGAGCCATGCACCTGAACCACATGTTAAACTTGCTGACATGGACCGCTTTCATACTTTTCTGATACATAAGCTTCCATGTAACATCTTGCTGCAAAACAAACTTGTGAAAAGAAAAACTAACAAGCTCAGGAGGGAAGGGAAGCCCATCACTCAAAATGTTACTCATGACAGTTTTGACAGGTGAAGGGAGATCATGCAACACCTTTACCCCCAGGGTGTTTCCTGTTCCTGTCCCCCACCCCACAGGCAGGTGCAAAAGCAGCAGCTGGTTGTGCCAGCTGACTTCTTTCTTCATCAAAAAAGCCCCGAAACCAAACCCTGCACCTGAAGTTATGTACACACTGTTCCAGTTAACTTCCATTTTTATTTTCATTCTCATTTTGCTGAAACATCCTGCTGATTTAAATTGAAAGTCATTGCTTTTAACAGCTGCTGTTAATGACATCAACTGAGAGGCCAGCAGCAATTTACTGATGTTCCTTTTCCATGCTGCTTCCTCTGTGTCCTTCCTCTAACACTTAGTGCCACACACAATAGGACAAGTTTGGATAATCATTATTTGAAAATCCTGTACTGAAGCATTTGTTCTCAGTGAATCTCCTCTAGGTTTATAAAATCCTTCACTGTGACCAAAGCTGCACATTGTAACTTGAACATGCCCTCTCTGGGACCCCAAGAAACATCTCATTGACCTCTCCTTGTGTTGCTGCTGCACAGACACGGGCAACCAGCAGCAGAGCTGGAGAAAGAACCTGGTTCTTCCAGTCCTACAACCCCACCCAATTCACTTTTACATTAAATGCCTGGTTCTGACACCATGAATTATTTTACATAGGTGACAGGGCTTTTACATTGAGCAGGTATCATTGTACTCCATACAGAGCTTCCTCAGAAAAGCTCTGTGCTTTTTTTAAATCCTGGTCCTTAGGCTGGTGTGACTTACAATTAAAGAACAGTGCAGCCGTTACAGCTGCCTTCTCTCAGCAAGGGATGTACAAGGCAATGCTGAGCTCTCCAGATGGCTCATCCCTTGTTCTCCAGGACACATAAGTATTCTCAAAGGCACCCTCTCTCCTGTGCTTTAGCAAAGTCACAGAAGTCTATGTAGGGCCATAAGTTGAACTGAATATGGGTGTCCAGAACTGGAATTTAGATCCAAACTAATTCAGCCAATCTAATTAATTCTGTCACTCTTGTGTCAATCAAATCCTGTCACATCATCTAAAGCTTTCAAACCTGTGCTGGTTCAGCAAAGTCAAACCACACCAAAGAATAACGAGACACACATGGAAAGCTTGTGGATCAAGGAGAGCAGTGCCAGGTTTTCATTTATTTCACAGAGCAGAGTCACAATTAGTAGGAGTTCTGTAGTTAGGTACTGACCCAGTATGGAAATCCAAATTTGGAAGCTGAAAATACCCTGCTTCCAATGAAACTTCTCCCATACCCACACCAAACAACTTGTCAAAGCACAGCTCAAGCAAACACTAAGCAATCCTCAGTGCCATTCAATCTGCCTTGTCTTCCACTTTCATTTGAAAATTTCTTTTCCCTTCTCGTGGGCACTTCTCTACTATTCTAATTTCAGAATGTGAGCTGTTGATGTATAGGAAGCATAGAGGAATAGATGAAAGGCACTTGAAAGGTAATTTACAACCAGGACACCAGAGTGGCTAAAAAGCCTCTCCAACTGCCCCCAGAGGACAATAGGACGGTGGGGCCAGTGCTCTCTTGGCCATTGCCAGCACTCCAGTGGAGGCACTGGACATGGCAACCTGAGCCCAGCATAGCACCTGCATCCCAAAGAAAAGAAAGAAAAGGAAATTTACACTAGAGACTTTTTTCCCCTAACAACAGTATCTGAATGAAAGAACTTGAGCAGCCCACAGGTGGCTGACCCCAACAAAGAGTAGGGCAGAGGGGGAAGGTGTAGGTAGGCTGCTGCTCATGGCCCTGCCTACCCCAGCTGCTCCCCTGTGACAAGTCCCCCCGCAGCAGGCCAGGAGGGTGTAATTACAGAGAGTAGAGCCCACAGGGAATGGAGCAACCAGTCATTATAGGGTTGATGACATCTGCAGAGGGGAGAAGTGTCACAGAGTGACTTGACTAAATCTTAATTATTGAAGAAAAACTAATCAAACAGGAGATGACTTTTTCCCCTTGCTATTTTTTTCTTGTTAAATACACAGTCAAGAATGTTTCCTCTTCTGAAGCTGCAGACACTAAAATCTAGGTCAGGCTCCCTGTGCTCACATGAAGCTGGAATTTTTCCTCTTGCCATGCTGTCAGGCACTGGACCGTGATCACTGTTAGATTCGTTTGGAGTATTCTCCAAGCTGTCATTACAAATGACTGGAGCTGCTTAGGTGGAGTTCAGCACTCCATTGTCCAGAACAAAGTTTGCTGTCATTTTTGTTGGGCTGGCTCTCAATATGTAATATAATCAGGTTGGTGAGAAAAATAATAGCGTTAGAGAGGCACTTATTATATAATAAATGTATATACACCATTTCTCTTCTACCCTATAATCGCCTCGTAAGTGCCTGACTGAAAGCTCATTCAAACTAAATCCTGTCTATTGTGGATGTACCTTACACATTTCCAATACAGATTTTTTTTTTAATATAATTTAGAACATTTAGAGAATTTGGATAACACTGTCCCATTTTAATCACTGGTTCCTAAGGAAAAGTGGTTTGCCCATCTAAATGTAAATCTTCCCCATCCCCTTAGCATAACTTCTACCTCAGCTGACTAAATTCAACCCTACTGCATAGAACATGAAAGTGCTCAGGACAGCTCTCTCCTGCATGAGTGCAGGAGAGCCTCCTATTGTGTCCCCCATGGGCTGGGAAACAGCAGCAGTGAACCACAGTGCAGCCCCACTGGGCCCATCCCAGTTACCTATCCAGGCTACTGCAACCTGAGCACAGAGTGAACTGAAAATAAAGGTTACAAACCTATTAAGGAAATTATAGATTAAGTTGGCTGACAATAAGTTACTGAACTTTTATGTTAGCAATCACCCAAAGCATGTACTGCATCTTCTTCCTCAACATTTCCTGGCAATTTCCCATTACTCTTATTTTAAATAAATCTAGTTGTCTAGGGAGTCTAGATGCATTTTAAAATGAACCATAATAATTTATGAGCAATTATAGAGGAGCATGTACATCATCTCTGAGTAATTTGTCTTTCTGATTGCTGTCACATGAATAATTTTTTGCATTGCACATCTGCCTGTTATAATTTTTATAGGGATCTGTCACCTACAGCAATTTATAACATGGCATTGTTAAACATGTCTGCCTACCTTGTTACCTGAAAATCTCATTTTGAATTGAAATCATCTGCAAATAAATAATGAAAACAAATACACTAGCTAATGTATTAAATTTATCTGCAAAGCAGGCAATGCTTGTGACTGTAGGTACATAGTCAGAAATAAAACCACTATTCCTCTAATACAAGAGTTATATTTGTATTTATATATTAGCTGTAGAACAGCAGAGTCCAGGAATCGATATCCATCATGCTCAGGGTTTGCAGACATGTAGCAATGATAGATGCACTCCATTAAGAATTGCCAAAGAGAGATACAAATTTTTTAGAGTCTTAAAGAGGAGAAATCAGTTACAGCCTATGAATTTTTGGCAACTTGGTATTTTCAGATCTTGATTCTGGAGAAAAGGGAACATGCCCTGCATTTGAGCACACACAGTAAAGCCTTTAGCAGCTTTGGCTGGACGTGATCGTCTCAAGGGTCAGGGTGTTGGATCAGCCTCGCCATATGTAATTGGTTTCACATCTCTGGATTTTTGGCTGCACTGTGCTAATGCTGCTGCAGTGCTTGCAGACTTCTGCCAGCTTCTCATCACAGCCTAGCACTGCTTTGTGAGACCTGAATATCAGCAGAACCCAGTGTGTGCTCCCTGTCTCCTCCCAGAGCCCTTCCCTGCTCCTCACACCATGAGCCGTTGGGGACCTCAGCTGCCTAAGAACTGACAGCAACCACCACACCCTTCCGAGTATTCTTTAAATACTCCAGTGCCCAGAGACACATTTTCTGGTCAGAGAACACATTGTAAATAACACACTCTCTTGACCACTTTGTGCACTGTTCAAAATCATGGATGTTACCTCCAAAGCAGGGTGAGATCTCTGCATGTGGAGCTCCCTCCACACTGATCGACCAAACTGGATGGTGAAAGAACACTTTCATAACTGTTAATAAAAATTCACTCCACTGAGAGACATCTGAAGTGATATCTCTGACATGAAGAGCAAGTTACCTGGCTTTACAGGGGAAAATGAGAAGCACATGCTGGTAATACTCCAGGAGGAAGCGGAGGGTGACATTGTCCAGCAGCAGCGGAGCAATTGCAAAGAGCAGGCAGTGAGGGGAGGAGGGGGAAGTTCAGGTGAAGTGTCTGCCATGTCTCTTTTCTGTGAGTCATACCCTTCTTTGAATCAAGTAGACTCTAGGTTTTGACTCTACGTCCATATTTCAAAGTACATTTTAGAAAAAATACAAATAGTTTTCTCCTGAGGCAGACAAAATCAAAAAATGTATCTGTTGGAGATACGATCTCTTAGAAAACAACCACTCTTGAGCAAAAACATGTTTATAATGGTTCAAGATGGGTGAATTTTGCCATGCTTCTCCTACAACTCTGTTGACAACTCTTACTAATTCATTTCTATGACAGTAGCACCTTGTTTCAGATATAAACCAATATTATTTTGCTGTAGAAACACAACATCTAAGAATAGGATCACTCACAGACTTTTTAGTTTCTCTACTCTGATCTCATTTTTCTCAATATTTTCCAGCAAGAATTAGACTATTCAAACTTACTGGTGAAAACGTTTGGGACTTTCAAAGCATGTAAAAGTTCAAATATTCCAAAATTCCTAAGTCAAGTAATGATGACTGCAAAAAATCTTCATTAAATTTAGCAATGTGCAAACGTTTCTCCAAATCTGGGCCAAAAATAAGGAAAAGTGCATTTAAATGTCCTTATATACTACCTATTTTTTTCCCCAAATTTTGATCAGAGCCTCAAATTTCTGTAGGATGGACTAAAAGGTTTTTAAGACTTGTGTATGCTTCATTTTTTTGACCAGCTTTTTTTATAAACCACAGCAAAACAACCCCACTCAAATGTCAAATATTCCAGCCGAACACACATCGTTTTCTTTGAGGTCAAATTCACTGTAAATATATACTGCCAGAGGTTCAAATAACCACAGATTGTTCTGCCCTGAATTACTTACGCATATGGAGCCAGGAGCATTTTAGCCTTGTATTGAAAATGCAAAAGAAAGAACATACTGGTAGATCACCAAAATTCTCTAGGGAGAGAAAAAGCTCTGAACAAAGTCTCAGCTTCCAGGAGCAATGGCATATTAATGAGGTCAAGGCTTAGAAATTATACTTGAAGAATGAAAATGCTGCAGCAGTGTCAGTAGAAGTGACTGGACAGGGGCATTTCGTCCCTGTAGCACTTGTCAGAGCCAGCTTTTCAGATGGCACCTTATCACAGGGGTTTTCTGGAATGCTTGCTGATGGAGAGAAGAGCAAATCACAGCTGGCAGGTTAAGATTTTGCTGGAGACAGGGAGGTCTGAGACACATTCTGTGAGGGAAAGGAAATCTCTGTTCTCCTCACATTCTTTGCTACCTTTTCCAAGTCAGATGTTCCTAGAGACAGATGGAACCTGAAATGCCCTTCCAAAGCTGTGCTCTTTGCATTGAGCTGATTGCTCTGCTGAGCACAGAGAAAGAGAGGGGGAGAGCACTAAAGCAACCCTTTAAAATGTGGCGTATTTACCCCAAAAATGAGTATTTGGTGACCTTGATCTCCTAATCACTTCAATATCTGGCAGGTTTTTAAAGAGCCTGTGTTGAAGTAAACAGTAAGGAAATTGGAACTTATAAAAGTGGTTTGGTTTAAAATATTCAGTGTAATGCCTTGATTCTCTGCAGCTGTCACCACATTAGAAAGCAATGTAAAGGCCACCTTGAAAATCAACAGCAGTAGAGCCAGGACATGAACAATAAAGAAATCATTCTTCATGGCTTCATGCTTTCATGTATTTTGTGAAGTCCCAGACATGGGTTCAAGACATGTGCCCCAGCCTCTCCTGCCTTCTCAGCCCCACCACGACTGCCTGGCCCCTTCCTTTCCCACTCTAGTTCCCCTCCTGCAATGGGGCAGCAGATTTGGAAGAGCTATAGGAAAGGTCATTGACAAATCTGCCTCTGCCCAGCCTCCCTCTTTGCTCCAAGGCAGTAAAGCCAAGTGGGTGATCTGCAGAGAACAAGGTATCCAAACTACTAAACTTCTTTCCCTGTTTGAGGATCTATAAATTAATACCTATTTCTTCAAAGCCAGCCATGAAATAACATGATTAAATTAGCACCAACTAGCAAGGGAACATTATTTTAAGCAAGGAAAGTGTGTTGCTCTAGATTAAAGTGGCCAGATCAGATATGGGACATTATCTGCTTCTTGGACTGAACAAGTAACAAAACTTTCCTGTTTAAATCCTAAAATTTAAATTCCATAAATGAACAACTCAGACAACCAAAAAGTCAGTGCAAACACAGGTACGAACTCAGAGACTTTAAATTAGTGTTAATCCAGCTCTGAAACCCATCTGAAGATGGGTTTTTCTTTTCTCATATTGTCCACAAAATCTAATAAACAAAAATACCTCCCTTTCCCAAGCTTCAAAAAGGGGAAAAAAGTAATTTTTTTCTAGCATGTTGCACAGTGGATATTGCCATTTTTGTTAGCTCTTTGGATTTCTGAGGGAATTAATGAATGATGGAGAAGCTCAAAGAGAGATTTCCCAGCATCTCTGATACTTCTTTGGTACACAGAACTATATTCAGACAAAGGAGATACAAAGGAAGAAGAATCAGTATCCATGGGAGAACAGTAACTGATACCAAGTAAAACAGACTGAAAATATTTCCTTGCATTTATAAATAAAAGCTTTATCCTAACAAGATTTCAGGTAAGGAGCAACACACTGAAGACGCACTTTATACCTGAAGGTATATGCATTTAATATTTTAAGTGCTGCTGACTACACATGAGCTCTTTAAGGGCACTCTCCGAGACAGTTTCAATATTCTCCAGCCAACCACATTAACCACATAAACTTTCACACAGTTCTGTTTCCATGTCTTTAGCACCGTGCAAACTTTGGGAACAAAGCTGAATTCATATCAATAATTGATGAGTCTCTTTTCATTAGTTCCTTTGAATAAAGTTACTGAAGGTAAAGTAAATGAAAACTAGCTCCCAGATCAAGCAGTTGCAGTCTCAAGTAATCACACAATTAGAAAACTCTATATCCACTGTTTGTTATTCCCAGAAGGGAGTTGTGGGAAAGAATTGTGAGTAACAAGAATTTAAAATGAAAGAGAATGAACTTCTATTAACTAGGTAGCCCCAGTGGGGTAGACGAAGTGGTGTACATGCACAAGATTATTTTATCTCGCATCTCTTTTTCAAGTATGTGCAGTTTGAATTGGATTATCTGCTTTGAGGGCATAGTCCTCTTGAGTTTGGATTAGGTTAGGAAGATGGACTCCCTGTTGAATACACAGGGCTAAATTAATTTCTTCCACCGTCTGTAGAGGGGAATCCTTAAGAGACACAGTTCTGCTGTAAGAGCTCCTACTACATCTCACCTGTGGCAGACGAGGAGTGCTCAACAGGAAGAGAGCGAGGAGACTATCAAAAGAGCCCACCACCAGAGGAAAGCAGGACTGAGTTATTCCTGGGGATGATGTCCATGGTGTTTGTGCAAGGTTTAAGCAATCATTCACTGGGACACTTCAGCAGGGACATTTCTGGTAACCCAAATTCCACATTTACCTTTGGCAACTGGTGCCTGACCGATGCTCCAGCCTGCCCCACACAGCTAACTGTGCCATCATCCTGGGCCTTGGAGCAGAGCCAGATTCCAGACCTCCAGGGGTCTCTTCCAACCTACCTGACCCTATGGTTTGTCCTGCCACCAACACAGCCCTTCACAATTCACAGACACATAAAGAGTGCCTTTCTCACAAATATCCAGATCTGGGTGCATACCTGCACTACCCTACTCATCAATCATTTATTTTCTAGCTTACAAAGATGCAATCAATCCAAATACTTTACAAAACTGGTTCCCCATCATAAACACACTGGGTAGAATGAATGTTTTGGGGCTTGTATATCTAGAAAGTTCTGGATGAACACATAGCAATGTTTAAAAAAAAAAAAAGAGGAAGAGAGAATGCCCAATTTTCAATCAGGACATGCATTAATAGAAGGGAACAAGTCAAGTTCATCTTAATTTATTTGCAACAAATAGCTAGCTTTGGTCATTTGCTTTGACTCTACACATTTTCCTTTGGATATCTAGACACACTTGCTATTTTACAATTGCTGTGCCATTCTTCCTGTTATCTGGCACAGATAATTTCGGCTGCAGTGAGACAATTACCATTTCCGCTTGCATGACAGGAGGACCTCTCTTTGAAAAGGTTGTGACCCACACTCTAACCTAGGTTGTAATTCCTCCTCTTATTTTAATTCATTATGTGCATGTATGCAGCAGAATTTAAGTAGGAAACCCTCCTGACTGCAGAACACACTAGATTCCATTTCAGTCAAATGAACATTCACAAATCAAAAGAGTATTTGCTTTCATAGGGTAGTCATGAGTAGAAGTGTTAGTGGGTTATTTGATTAAAATATGCCTGTAAGTGATGAATGATGAAATGCTTTCAAAATGAGACTTTTTAAAACATTAAACATTGTTCTTAAGACTTGTTTCTATTTAAAATAAACAAACAGGGTTATTCTAATTGCAAGCCATTATAATTACATGTAAAAAGAAAAATGAAGGATGATTGAAAAATGAGCCATTACAAGAGCTACCTGCGCTACAGACGTGTCTCTCTAGGTAAAGTGGCAATGCAGTGCTGTGCTCTGGAACACAGCATGGCACATCTGCTAAGGAACACCTTTACATTTACATAGCTATTGTCTAAAATCTGCCAATGGCAACACCCTGCAGTATTGCATCCACTGGCAGCCCCTCACCTTCAGCGAAAACAAGGGGCACATTGATGGGACTACATTCACCTCCTCTTTTAAAAAAAAAGCCATGGGGGGACTGCCGTCACAAGCCCCGCCATGGCCTGCCAGTTCCCCAAACCCCCACCCACGTCCAGATAAGTTGGGAGCGGTGACTCTGAGCAGGACTGGTCACCAGTACCACGACTACTCTCAGTCCCCTCTCAAGCTCCCATTCCTAAGAACTTGCTCCTCCCTTGCCCCAGCCCCAGTGATCATCCCTTTGTTGGAGTAGAGGGGCCATTTTGTCATCACCGGGACTGCAGCTCCCCATATGGTCCCACTCCCAAGGATTTCATTGTATTTCCAATCATTTCCCAAAGTCTTTACTCAGGAGAGTCAGAACAGAGGCAACACTGACTGACTCCCACAAAAACTGGCCCTGCTTCAAGCTGACACAAAGCAGTGACTATCTTTAAATGAGAACCACCATAAAGCAGACAGACCCCAAACCAGCTCAGTCTACAGCCTTCTACTCACGCTTCCCTGTAACTTCATGAGCCAGAAACAAAACTGACAACAGAACGTTTCATTTATTAGTAAGCAAAAGTAACAAACTGCAAATACTTCATTACTAATACATCATTTGCTCAGAATGGCACAAAACAAACAGGTTTGTGTTTTATTCATGGGCCTCCTGTCATCCTCAACGGCCCTGACTTGCTGTAAAACATGCAGCTGCTGCCTGTCACTGGAAAGAGATGGGAAGATGGAGATGTTTGAGCTCCAGGGCTGAGGCTGAGCAAAGGTGGGAGTTGGGGATACGGGAGGGGAGCTGGAGAGCTCTTAGCACCTCAGGCCTTTCTTTGGATGTCAACACATCCTCCAGGTGGGACACTGCCCTGCAGCCCCCTCATCCATCAGCACATCGTTATTAAATCATCACAGCGCAATGGTAAAAGGCACCTCTGAAATTTGTCATAAAAACCTCCACCTGAGCTACTGATAAAACAGAAAAATTGCATAACTGGAGAAACAGGTTTAATTAATATCTCTCCACTGGTTACCCAATACTCAGTAAGCAATGTGGAGACTGCTCATTTCCTCACTTACTCCCATTTTCTTATCCTAACCCATATTCCATCATTTCCTGTCCCAGCCTTGGGAACTGACTGCCATGATAGCTTGAAGACAACTGTTTTAGTAATATTTTAAAATTATTAATGTGGCAAAGCACGGAGGTGACTGCACCTGGATTGGCCACTGGAAAGATCACCCCAAAGAAAACCACTATGTTTTCCACTAAAGAAACCATGCTTTGAAACATGAAAAGTCATTACTTCAATGCTTAAACAGAAAAAAAAAAAATCACAGTGATTAGGGAATACACGACAGAAATGCAAAGCTGGATCCCTTCTTTTTCCATCCACCCATCCATCCATCCATCCATCCACCCATCCATCCATCCATCCATCCATCCACCCATCCATCTTCTTCATAGAGAGGGGGCTCATTTCCAAGCCTGGCTGAAGCTATCCCAATAAGTTTGAGGGGCTGCAAATGCTCAGTGCCTGAGGGACTCCCATCCCTGCTCAGGGCAGGCAGGCTGTCCCTGCTCCTCTTGATAGGGCTCCTGCCTCCCACGTCAAGGCTGGGGCTCTCCTGCCCACTGGTCCCTGATCCTTCCCTCACTGCCCCTGCTAAACCCAAGTAGAATTCAGCAAATAGTGGGGAAGTTTCCTAGTGGGGCAGCTGGAGATGGGATGGAGGATTAATTATGACACAGTGTTGTGAGTGGATGCATTCCCAATTAAAAATGCTCTATTTAATTCAACCCAATTTTATTATTGTTTTGACTGCATTATTTTTTTCAGCTCACAATGTCAGATTTTTCAGTTGAGATGATAGAACTGTCATCTGTCCAGCTCTACATCTGAAGGAAGAGTAAAATGACTGTTCCCAGCTGGAGAGGAAAAAGCACACAGGAGGCATGTGACCTCAGGGTAGAGATTTTGGGTACAGACAAGGAAGTAAAGTGAGAGGTGTCTGACAGACTAACACACATGTTACTGGGGTGCAGAAAACAAAAACAAAAACAAAAACAAAGGCACTTTGAATCTGCTCTTATCAAGTTTAAAGCAGAATTTAATGGCAGCACATCATTCTTGTTTTCACAAGATACAGGGTCCAGCCTCAGAGGTGTGGATGGCATCCAGCTCCCACGGAGATGAGTGCACCCCACACAGCCTCTGCATCCTGCAGCACTGGGGGACGACACTCCTGGGAGCACGTCCCTACAGCAAACCCTCTTTGTGAGAGGAGAAGAAGAATAAAACAGAGAGAGGCTCTGTTAGAAGCAGGCATATGAATCAGAAACAGAGATGCAGGTGTCATGAAAACTGTGTTAAGGGAACTGCTGATAAAGAGGACTTCTTCAAAGATGAAGACTGTCTGGTGTATTTCTGTTAAAAATAAGACTATCACAAATAAAATCATATTTTTTCATGTGTCACTTTTGAAACAAATGGTATTTCACTGAGGTTGACAGTGTAAGAAATGCAATTAGAATGATTTGCATATTAAAGACATTACTGTGTCTTCATTGTAAATATTTCCAGCATGACGACTTTGAACAGAGTCTTTGCAAACAGAAATGTAAATATCCTCATGCCAGATTTCACATAATCTGAAATCATGCTGTGTCAAATTGTCAATTTTAAGAATTCTCCTAAGCCATTACAAATCTCATTTTAATCTTTCCAAAGACTTGTCCGCTTTTACATAACTGAAAATAACCACTGCTTATAATGTGTTAATTTTGATGTACAGTGAATAACATGGTGCCAGAACCCTTCTAACCAACCACTGTTTTGAAAAATTGTACCAAGCTTTCCCTCTCCAGACTGCCTAGGGCTGCATAAACCTTTACAATGCAATTTTTTTTGTTCTTGTTTAATACTAAATATTCCAAAGTATGTCATCAAAATCATGAGAGTTGGATTTTTTTTCCTCTTCCCTGGGACTGATTAGTGTATCTTCAGTAAGAAAGATAAGCAAATACAACCTCATTAACGAGCTACGAACTTTAGATAAGAGAAAGCACCACTAATAGCCCAATTGCTATTGAACTGCTTCTCCTCCTAGGAGAGACAAATCTACTGAGCAGGAATCATGGACCCTGCACTTCTTCGCTTCTATTTGCATATATTTAAAAATAGTCTTGGCACTCCAGAGAGCATGGATAACATGAAGGATGTGAGGGATGACAGCAGTGTGCCACCAGACCCAGACCAACACATATGCAAAGACAGGCATGGACAAAGGAGACTGGGGTTACAAGAATATGGTGCAAGAAAAGTGATTTTCAACCTGGTTTTGCAAACTCTACATTAATTAGGAAAGGATTTCTCAAATGCCCATGCATCTCCAAACTTTGTGCTGGGAAAACAATTTACTGCTAAATGACAAGTGTAGGCTGCATGCTAAATATTCTGGATTTTTGGTTCTTTAGATTACTGTTAAGCCATCATTATTCTTGTCTACCTTGGGTTTTTGAATGGAATTACACATAGCCTGCAGCTCCAAATCTAAATGAAAAATGTAGCTCAAACTGAACTTTAGGGGGGGAAAAAAGGCAAAAGTTAATGAGATTTAAATTAGTAACAGCCAAAGCTTCCTCTTAAAGAAAATATTATTGATTTTAAAGAGCTACCTAATGAAAAAGAATGGCACTCATTTAAGACTTTGCATGAACTACATTAGAGTTTCATTTTTAATAATAAATAAGGATGTGCTTTACATTGCAATTAATCAGCAAAATTCATGTACATATTTTTATGAGTTAACTACACATTCCCTAAGCCCTTAATCACAGTTTTGGGTGAACTGTTTATGGTAGTAAAGAAATTACAATTTTTAAGGCCCAGACTGTGACGATAATTAAATACCAGTTCCCTATAAGAGTAAAACACATATACAGTTTCTGGGTTTATAATCTATTCTTAATTTGAAAAATGGAAATGCATACTGTTTCCCTTTATTCTTTATTAAAAAATGTTTCTATTTTCAGTTTAAGTAACTGATTATTGGAAA
The DNA here is from genome assembly GCA_013389985.1 of Dryoscopus gambensis. Lineage (NCBI taxonomy): Eukaryota > Metazoa > Chordata > Aves > Passeriformes > Malaconotidae > Dryoscopus > Dryoscopus gambensis. The sequence goes on along the minus strand of WEIT01010890.1, from coordinate 14,796 downwards.
AATTGTCCTCCTATGAATGCTCTGCAGCTTTATAAACTATGAAAGAAAAAATATTATTACCAGGAAAGGCAATACATGGACTCTTTGTAAATTCCCTGAATAGGTAGGAAATTTGTCGAGCTGCTGCTTTTCATATATTTTCATTCAAACATAATTTTATACAATCATTAGATACTTCATCATATCAGTACGATTCAGGAATATAATATTGTGATCCTTTGACATTTAAACGTGGAATGCTGGTGACCATGCAGTTTCTTCTCTGCGAACTGCTGAGAAAACAGATGAAGGACAAGGTCCCCCAAGCAAGTTTCAAATGACATTTTAACCCAACTACTTGTACAAAAAGTAAGCATGCCTGGACCCAGCCCAAACAGAATTTCACCCCATAATTAATTAAAGCTCCAGACAAAACCCATCACAAGAACAGGAACATTCAGTTCATTTACTGAGATACCTGAAAGTGCTAAAACTTTAAACTCCATAAACTGCTAAATTCCCTCATAGGTGTTGAAACCAAGCTTGCCGGGGGGAACCCTAAACCCCCTGCCTGGTTCCTCAGCTCCCACCCTGGGAGGTATCTGCTCAGAGTCACTGTTCAAGCCATAGAGCTGCTAGGCAGCACCTCACAGGGCTGTCAGTGTGTTGCCTGCTCACACACAGACTGACCTCCATCTGCTATTGATGACCAACGGTGGTGTTTACCTCCCCACCAGCTCTAAAGATGACATTTCTCTCTAACAGCAAACCACAAGCAAAGGTAACTGCAGTTTCTCAATGAAGCAAGCAAAAAATGTCTCAAATTAAGCTCGTGCATGCCAAGATGACAAAAAACATGTAAAGGTGCCCCTAACAGTACAACAAATACCAAAATCCCAGCACAGCACTGCTCTTGCAATCCAATTAACTGGGACAGCACTTCCCAGGGGAGATAATACTTGTCTAAACACATCTGAATTGCTGGACTTCATCTTTGCTTTGTTAAAGCAAAAGATAGATTTACAAAGAGATGCATTTATTTTTAATAAAGAACATTCATACACATTAATTTCACCTGCCACAAGACTGTGCCTTGAAGAGATTCTTAAAGTAACTGAATAAAACTTAATCCATCTGTTTCACAGAACTAAGAATTACATCTGCCTCGTTTTGAGCTGATTTACAGATCCCCGGCAGATCTCCTCTCCTACCTTCAACATCCTGCAGTGGCCACTCACTCATGACTGTGATCACCTTATTCATATTGTTACCACAATTCAGAGCAGTAGTGCAGCTTGGAATCAAATCCTACCATGATCTTCCCTAACCTTTCCCAGTTGAATCCACGATGCTCTCAAACACATAATCTTTGGGAAGAATTCTGGTGGACAGAAGGAAATTGCAACTCAGGTACACTAGGTTGGTTTTGTACTTTGTTCTTCCCATTCTTTAATTATTACGTAAATTAACAAACATGACCATTATGGTTGCAGTATTGCCTAAGGCATGACAAAAACAACTGGAACTGCAGGAGTCACATCCCTGAATGGATCTTAAGGGAAATAATTAATAGAATCTAACCTATAATTGCTTGTTCCTCTAAATTATGTATTTTAGTAATGTTCAATAAAACTCTTTGGAGAACAGAAGCCAGTCCTTCCTTCCCCACACAAATGTGACTGGAGTACATTGCATGTCAGTGAGATGTACCACAGGACCCCTGTGAAGGCTTAGGACAGCGGTGGGGATGGGCACAGTGACTCCTGTAACTCCAGTTCGGGTTTAGATCTAAGCCAAAGGGACTAAGAATTACCAATGGACTGAGTGCATCAGCTGGCAGTTGGAACATTCCTAAATTGAAAAACCTAGGCTAGGTCTGAGGGAATCAATAAACAGCTGCTACTCACCCTGCTGCCTTAATGATTTTCACATCCAAATAAGTCTAACATTTAAAATGTTTCTCTAGCTTTTATTTCATTCCACTTTATACCACACTATCTCTTTTTCATTGTTTTACAGCTGATGCAGGGGTTACTTTCTGGTGTGTTACGGACTACAGCTCAAGGACTCTCAGTTTAAAGCCTATTTCCCAAAAAACCAGTTTGTGCACAGCTCAGGCTGCTCTGACAGTAGGCAGCCTTGTACTTCTTCTTAACATCCTTAACAGTGATTTTAATTACCATTGCCCACATTCAGTGCAGAAAGTTTATCACATCACTTCTGACTTCTGAAACTTTCACAAGTAACAGGCTTCCACAAGATTTTTTTTTTCCCTTGTGTCTCCGACAGGTTGCTTTTTTTCGCATTGTTTCAACCCACAGGGTTTAACCAGGTTCACATGCAGTACAATAGTAAAAACTTCAAGACTTGGAATTTGAAGTTTGCCTTCCTCCCCAAGAGCCCTTAGATGAGTGTTTGCTCTGTTTTATACATTCTCGTGGGAATTCCTACAAGTGCCTTAACCTATCCTTTCTGACTGCAGAAGGATTGCTGCTTTTATTGCAGGGAGACAACAACAAAAAACATCCTGGCCATACAGACCTAAGATTCCCTGGTGGAATGATATACAAGAGAGATGTGATTTCTTTGGGGATGGAAAGACAGTGTTCACAAAGAGGCGGCTGAATCATTCAAGCATTTTTTATGCCTGTAACTTTACCAAGTCTCTTTTGAGCTTCAACAAAAGTTTCATAGTCAGATGAGACCAAGTGTTGTGCTCTTTAAGCTTCAGCTGCAAATGAAAGAAGTCCTCCTACAAAAAGCATCTGAAAATAATTTCTTTCAGCTTTGCCAAGGCCAGGCATTCCCTGGTCTTGCATCCACCCAGATGGTGAAGGCTATCTTAGGCCTTCTCAAAGAGACAAAGTCTGCCCACCAGTTAGATTAATAGGCTAACAAAATCCCTTGGCCATTAAAGATGCAGTTTCAACTCTGATTTCTTTTGTAAGAAGATTTATGTATTACAGACTTTGTCAAAAGAGCTTTGTTAACACTAACACTTGAAAAACAACTATGCTAATATGACATTTCCCATCCACTTGTTCTGTAATTTTATGCCACTTAGCAATGAACTACAGCAATTCCCTCCCAACCTCTAACGTTTGGCCATGTGAGTACGTGGGAGGGCACTTTTAAATTATTTTTACTGTGCTAATTTATTGTCATTTTTGACTTATCTAGAATACACTTGCACTTTAAACCTGACTAAATGTGCCATGTGACAAATAATCTTGTTAACAGAATGTTGGTTTACTAAAAATGGTTATTATAGTAGTAAACTAGTACCCTAGAAAAACTATTTGGGGCAAGACCATTCCGACATGTGCCATTTTTCTATGCTTTCACACAAAATATACCCTGGCAGGCACTTGAGCACACAGAGAAGCTGTAAGTCTCAGCTCAGAAACCTAAATGAAGCTGAAAAGGGAAAGTCTTGGAGAACTCTGGAACTTAAAAAGTAATATCTCCCTGTCACACTGGAACCACATTTAGAAAGCGGACAAAATGGCCATCCTTTCCTAACTACCATTTTAAAATGCACAAGAGTTTTCAAAAAGCATCAATTCTGCAATTCAAGCGTGCAAAATGGTACTTGTACAGCCACTGAGGTTCAGCCACACAGCACTTGGTCATCTCCTCTGTGTGACTGTAATGAACATTCTCCACTTAGTGTGCTGAATAAAAATCACAGGCCATGCTGAGGTGTTTGTCAGACAGAAACAGGCTTATCCACAGGAATATAAAAGTTTGATTTAAAAAGCAGATAAAAGGAATTATCCCCATTTCCTAAAGAAAAGAGAAATACTGAAGTTTCAAGGCAAGAAAATATTTTCATACACAACAACTCTTTAAAAAGGACACTGTTAAGGCAGTTCCTGACAGAGGTAATGGTAGTGAAGGGATCTGAACACAAATTTTTAGTCCACAGCTTTCACTGCCAGAGCTTCCTGCTCATGGCTTGTTCAGACTCCAGGTTAATAAAACAATAATAATTGAAGATAAACCTAGACTGGAAACATCAGCTTTCCACATCATTTTTACCTCAGAGTTGTCAGAGTCGAACAGCAGAGGCCACAATTTAGATTTACACCACAGATGTCTTTGCTAAGCCCTGAGCACTGAAGGATCCCCAAATTGTGAGAGTCCATTGCTAGAGCCCTCCTCAGCAGAGCTTTATGTAACTACTCAGAGAGCTCCTCTCTCCATCAGCATCCCTGCACACACCACCCACAAGTTCTCTGAACTTTTGTGTTTGCTGTGTGATGTGCTTGTGATGGTCCCTTACAGAATTGGGTTGTTGGGGATTTTTACATCTTGGCTCCCTAATTTTTCCCAACCAGCGTTTCCTTTTCAATCTATGGACAAGAATAGTCTAGCTGGACTTCCTGCACCTCAGTCTGCCTCTGAAGACAGCTGGCTACACAAATCTGTCTGTTCATAACTATTTAAAAAATACAAATGAAGAGAGAAGCATTTAGATTATGGGGTCTGGCTGAGGACTTGATGTGTGCTGTTCTAAACAAAAACACAAACAAACAAACACACACCCCCCCCCCAAAACAAAACAACCAAACCAAAAAACGCCACCAAGAAGGTAAAGCAAACCACCTCTACATCATTTGCCTATATGCCTTTCACAGCTACTCTGATTTCTGAATTTAGTTTTCATTTATAAAAGCCCATTTCTGATTGTACTCAAACTCCCTGGAAAGAACAGGTGTTTCCTTTCTTGACTTGTAGCTTCCTTTCCTTTCAGTCCCAGCTTTTACACAACACCTGCCCAACAGCTCAGCAAGGAGATGAGGTGAGGATTGCACAGGGAAGCAATGTGACTCAAATACATGGCCCCGAACCATCCTGCAAAGGACAGGTGTCCATTAAATCATCACCAGAAGGGACACTCTGCTGCAGGCTGGACTTCAGCTTCAAGGGTGAGCCAGCCCATTCTGAGGTAACAGCACTGTCACCCACAAGCCAGCAAGGAATGTTTAGCATCACATGGCTGCACCACACTGTGAGATGATCATTAAAGCAAGAGTGCAGAACTTGCTTTTATTCTCTGAACAGTCAAAGCCCTAAAATTTCCAGGCTGACAGTTCAATAGGAAAGAAGAAACTTATTTATTTGGCCAATTTCTTCACACTGTTTTTTTACTATCTTAAAGCTTTCATCCCCAAATCACATCAAAGGCCAAGCATCATAGAATCATAGAATCAGAAAGGTGGGAAAAGACCTCTAAGATCATTGACCAACCATTAACTGTCCCTTAAAAACATGGTAACTGGATTCTGTACCTGCAGTGCATTGTATCCATGCAATTATAGTTCAAAAAAGGTGATTTTTTCCTCAAGTACTATAAAAGATCCTTCACACTAGAGTGCAAAATTACTGATCTGCACATTTCATGCAGCTCATGGGCGGTACAAACCTTCCACAGATCTGGGATGCTTTGCAGGACTCCAGACAACTATTCATAGATCCCACTGCATCAAGTTTATGGTTCCGGGGAAAGGTTGCAAAAAATTTTACTTACAGCACATTGAATGGGTGGCTTTTTCCAAACAGGCTGCTGTATATCCACATTTACCAGGTGGAGTTCAAGGGCTGCCAGCCAGGTCGTCACATGTTATAGCAAGATATTTGCAAAGTTTTGCTTTCTCCTGAGAGCAGGAGAAGCCTAATAATCATCACCAATTGCTCTCACTATCCCTTAGAACACAGCAGCAATTGCTCTCACGATCCCTTATGTCTTGGGTTGCAATATGTAACCAAAAATATTCTAATGTCATCTGTTAAACCGGTTGGAAGATATTTTTTATCTCTTGTAACTCCAGGGGAAAAAGGGCGGGTGCCTTCTGTTAATGGGTCAATCCTTAAAACCAGATGGGGCAGTCATTCCTTATCTCATCCTCCACCCATCCTCCTCCGAGGCGATATCACCTGTGAATGAGCCATTTAAGACTCTTCTTGTGACTGATAACATTACATCATCCCATTGGGAGATGCTCCACTCAGTGGGAGGAGCCAAAACCTCTCTACCTGCAAAAAACCTGCAACTCAAAACACCAGAGCAGCTGGTTTTTCCACTGGATTCCCTGAGGAAGACTCGACCCATCCTGTCACCACCGGACCCTTCTACAGGATCACTTCTACTCCAACGGAGCCACATCTGCCACTCCAGGAGGACTTATTTTGGACTGCTCCCCACACCCTAACCAACAGGGTGTCAGGTCGTATTCTGACTCTGTCAGAGTTTCTGGGATTATTTGTTTGTTGGTTTGTTGTTTTTTTTTTTCTCTGTACCACTACCTTTGTAGTTTGTAATAGTCTTAGTAAAGAACTGGTATTCCTATCCCTATATCTTTGCCTGAAAGCCCCATAATTTCAAAATTATAACAATTAGGAGGTGGGGGGTTTACATTCTCTATTGCAAGGGGGGCTCTGGTTTTCCCCTGGCAGTCACCTGTCTTCTAAACCAAGGCACCTTAGAACACATCAACAGTGAGGGTGAAGTGGTGGCTTGTTTTGGCTGGCAGCAGCTCCTGGTCACACCTGGCAGGTTTGTCACTGCCCCCCCATAACTTCCTTCTCCTCTGACCTGCAGTGCCCTAACCTGCACTTCAGAGCATGCACACAAAAAATCACTTTTGAAAAGGAAATGTACACCTGAAGTGAATTGTGACCCTTATAAAAGCTTAACTGCCTTTTTTTCACCTTGGCTCACTTGAAGCATACAACAATGGTCATGCAGTACTAGGAGCCAGTAAAAAGGGACAAAATCCAGATTCCAGAATATTACAGTAACTGGCAAGATCTTTACTCTTGCTCCCACTTTCCCCATTTTTTTTTTTTCTTCCTGCACAAAATACTGAAGAGCAGAGACTGGGAGATCATACCTTCCCGGGACAGGCAGCTGAGGAGCAGGGGGCCCTGGGCAAGTTCCTCTGCAACAGGTTTGAGGGGAGTATGAATCTTCCAGTTATGCAGAGGGTGAACTCCACTTGGCAGAGTCCCCCAGCCATGCCATGCTTACCTCCATAGCTGGGCGCCATGGGGCAAAAACCCTCCCCTAGAGAACCCAGTCTCCCCAGCACTTCAGAGGACCAGTGCTGGCAAATGATCAATGCAGACAAGCCTGTCTTTAAATGTCTTCTTTCCAGCAGCAGAGTGTAGGCATAAGTACGAGGGCTCTCAGCAGGACCTCGAAGCATCATCACCACTAAAAACACAGGCTGCTCTTAGCTGAGCTACCCAGGTCCTGCTGCACAGCCCTAGCAGCCACTGGGCACTGAGGAAGCTGTACACCCTGGAGCAACATCCCAAGTGAAGGAGCAGTCTCAAGGGAGACATGCAGGTATTGAAGCTTACAGGAGGGTACCAGACTGCACACACATGCCTTTCAGATCTGCACTACAAGCTGCTAAACCTGCCGCAGCTCTGGTGCAACGGCTGTGCTGCGCTCACGTGAGCAGGGCCTGGGACTGCTGCCGAGGCATGGGGGCTGTCACCATCTGCGCCACATTCTTGCACACCTCGTCAGCAGGGCCCACCAAGCACATGGGAGGCTGAGGCTTCCCCTCCAACTGCAAAGTGATCTCCTCACATAGGCCTGGTGATTCACAGCTCAAGCACTGTGTGAGGCTGGTCTTGCTGGGAAGCGCTAACCCATGAGCAGACAGTGGTTACACAGCTCCTGCTCACAGAAGCAGAGAAAACCCTACAGGGACTGTGCTCACTAACCTCCCACAGCCAACATGATCCTTCTGCATGTTCTGATCAATATTTAAATGATGGTGACAGCATTAAGAGGCCTTTCCCCAAGCACTGATACAGTGCCTCCAGCCATCCCATCTGGCCAAGGTCTGAAGGAAAAAGAAAAGATGAGCCTTGCACTGTATCTTGAAGGTCAGTAGGTTCAGGCATGTTTGAAAGTTTAACCAAGGCTTTCTAGCAGGTCATCTCTCTATTTCCTGATGTGAAAAAAAATTTTATTTAATACCTCATTGAAATAACAGACCATTGCATAATACCCCCGACAACAGTCTTCAGTGCAAACCTTCCACCTCAAACAGATAAAGCTTCAATGCAGCATAATTAACAGACTGTGAATTAAAAGCTCTGTAACATCCACCTGAAGCTGAGATACCCATCCCTTCCCTTTCCACATCAATGCTGAAGCAAAGAAGCTGCATGGAGGTGCTGGCTGCTGCCCAGCCATGACCAGCCTGTGGCCACTCAAACCTGTGGCCCCCCCAGAACGCCTCAGCAGGTCACTACAGACATGCACTTTGGCTCACTCCCACTCACTCTGCTTCAGCCCTTGTTACTTAAAAGGTGCAGCTCATTACTGATGACACTGCTAATGCAGTTTCCTCTGTGAGGCACAATATGGCTTTTCCAGGAGCAGATCTGGGAAATTGTGTTCTGAGAAAACTTTACACCAGCTACTCCAAGACACCGCAGCTCTGAGGCTTCCTGAGTAACTACAGTGGGTGTAAAGTGCCTTTCCCCTCTCAACACACACCAAAAGGCAGCATCAAACACGTATTGCTCTGCCCATCATGCAACTGCTGCAGGAGGGCCACACCTCCTGCATCCCCTCAGCCTGTAATACCTGGCATGCAGGCAAAGGAAAAGGAGTATCCCAATCTGGTATCTAAAACATGAACATGTCAGGGTATTCCTCACTCCTAACTGATTTTCTTGCTGGTCCTTACTTACTGTCTTCCAAGACACTTCAGGATACAGCAAGTGATGTCTGTTCATCCACCTTTTGGAAGAAGGGGCACAAAAAGGAGAGAGAACACAAGTGCAAAATATTTCCCAAAGTTTTGTCCAATAAATCAAATCAGAAACTTACCAAAAAAAAAAAAGTGAGCATGCTTCATTCAAATTTCCTTGCCTGAATTTTACCTTGAACAAAGCCCTTGGTGAAAGCCCACTGTGTGTGTGACTTGGAACATTCAATGTCAAGCTGCTGAAGACTTCAGAAAATTCTCTCTGAGATGCCAAGAGGAGCAGCAGGTAGAGAACACAGTGTGAGTCCCTGAAGCTGTCCCAGGACACCAGCCCTGAGCCAGCTGCACTTCTCTCCAGCAAAATCACTGGCACTTGCCTATAGAGTAAAAGGCAAAGCCAAAGAATTGCTAAAAAGCAGCAGGGACGGGAGGGGAGGCAAGGACACCTCAGAAAAGCTCAAATTAAAGAAACTTCTGGTTTAAAGATTACTTTGAATTATGGCAGGTGCTAAAATTTGTGGATGACTCTTAAGTTTGTTTCTCTGAGAATGGCAACTCACCAGGACACTGCCCAGCAGACACGAAGACAGAGCCCACCTGCCAGACAGGCAAAACACCATTAACTGAGGGTATTCTCAACCACATTTACATTTTAACTCTGTTTATCAAATAGAAATGGAAACTAGATTTTTCCATCAAAGTATTCAGAGTACTTTTCTTATTCCAGGCCAGCAGAACAAACATACAAGGAGGTGCTTTAGTTTTGTATATCCTGACTATGACCTTCCAGACACTGCACTGATTCCAGCAGTAACATTTTTCACACCTCCCTGTCACAACAAAAACCCCTGCCCACATTAACTGAATACAGACAGTTGTGGAAGCAAGCATTAAGCAGATATTCACAAGGTAACACAGATTCAAACAGATGGACAGCCCCTGGTTTTTAAGCTGTAGCATTCCACGGGGTTTCCTTTAGCCAATTTGATCACCTCGGAGGAAAGGAAGATTTACACCTGATGCATCTGTGCTGAAAGACCCCCTGCCTTCAAAACAACTTTTCTGAGTGTTATTGGAAACAACAACATTAAGATAATGACAAGACTGGCAGTGAGAAATTCACAGGGGATGCAAAATAAATGAAATCAATTTGTATTATAAATACAGACTGAGTTTCACGTGTCTCACGTCAATTACTCATGTGAACTTTTGAGATTTTATGATTAACAGGTTTGGTTTGGCAAAAGCTGTAAAAAATGAACAGAAAAACCCAACAGTGCTATTTTAAACTTGTACTACCACACTGCAGTTTACATAGCTGCAAATAAAATGGAAGAATGTTTTATGAGCCATAAAATGGCTCAGATAATACCAAGAGCCATTTACTGAAACAAAAACTTTGAACAAGCTTGCATCAGGCAAGCCTTATTTTGATCTTCCCAATTAAACAAAGGACAATTTGCACCCATATATGAAAGTGGATGAGCTCTGTTTAAGTATCAGCTCTGGTGGATCATACATTAACTGAACTTGTTGGTTTTGAGGTCAGCTGTCATTCTTTCCAAATTGCTCCCCAAGTAGATCACAGAGCAGATGGAAAAGGCCAATTTGACATGACTCTGTGGCTTAATTATAGCATTACTAAGACAGCATATGGAGTTGGTATGTACTGTAGAATTTTATCCAGTAACTTTATTTCTCAAAAATTCAGTGATCCCGTTCATTTGCCTTGAGTTGATCTTCAGTACATACATTCACTAGAACTGAATTATTTTCACCTGTGCATTACTAGGCCAAACTTTCTTATCAAGTCCAAGAGCTGCACATCCACACTAATGTTCAAAGAATCACAGAATATAAATTCTGTATCAAATACAACATCTTTTCCAAAACATCAGTATTTAAACTGATCCACTGTTTCCAGCACTAATTACGTCAGACCCTTTGAGTTACCCTGTGAGAGATGAGTGACGCCAGACTGGTCTAGTGACAAAAAGGCTTTGTATTGCATAGAGTAGCACACCCCAAAGAATCATCTCATGGTATATGCCTGTCCATATGCACAACACACCCACCGTGCTAGCAAATACAGCAAAAATTGGTCCAGTAGGAAGAGCAGATCAGATAAAATCCCAAACACTACCTGGCAGCATAGAGGGTTTATCATCTTACCATAGCGCTGCTCCATTTGAAATCCTCAGCTTACAGAAATCACTGCAGTGTTCACACCTGCAAAGTAACCACCTATCAACAAGAGATTTAAATTCTTGGCACTTATCTTCTGCTGCAAATTCTTTAGGAAAGGTGAACACTAAATGAAATGGGAAGTTGTAGTTCAGGTTCTCTAAATACTGCAGTTAAGTAGGCTTTTCTAGCAGTTACCTATGTCAACTATTCCATTTGCAACACTGATAAGCTGTTCAATGTTCAGACTGGATATCAAGGTATGTTATAGTTGCTGACATAGTAAACTACAGAAACATTTGCCATCATGAAAAGGCAGACTTTAACTGGCTTGAAACCATCACTAAAATTCCTCCACAGTCTATTATTGCCCAGAGGGTGTTTTGACAGAATCCCAAATCACTGCCAAGTGTATCAAAAGCAGGAAGCCAGAAAACCCAGCTTCTACTTGATTATTTAATATTCTTTGCCTATTTTCCTAAAAGGAGGAAATGGGAAAAGGACAGACCTGTCAAATTGGGAGAGAAAGTGGTTTATTTCCACTGCCTTCCTTTCTAAGCAGTTCAGCTTTTTCCTGCTGCTGGGACAGGGCAGAAGTGTGAAATTAGGGAAAGAGGGCAAATTACCACCACCAACAAAGAAAACTGTTGGGTTTCTATGATTTATAAATAGAAATTTCAGGAAAAAGCTTATTTTGAAACTTCATCATAGAGTGAAATAAAAAAGAAAATTTTTCTTGTAGAAATGTCACCTCTGAAAACCAAGTTTCGAACTAGATTATGTAACTTTTAATCACCTCTCAGTTCTTTCCTGGAATACAAAGGACTCTGAATGCGGCCACTTGACCTGACAAAGCAGACTGTCAAATCTCCCATTGAGAGCTTCTTTCCAAAGCTACTTAGGACTCCTGTAACATCTTTGATACCTTTTTTCTTCACTTTACCTTCCTTAAAGACAAATCCAACTTAAATTAAAAAATAAGGGTGGAAAAAATAAAGTAACACAGGACCAAAATGTAACAGTTCAGAAAAATTCTCACTGCCTAAAACATTAAAATGCCTGATTTAAGAGGCTGGTTTCTCACACTGACACATTAACAAATGATTACCATCAGCCTTCAGTTTAACTACTTTAATTTATAATCCTAGTGAAAATAGATGGATGGTGTGTAATGGCTCTTCATTTGTTTCCTGGGCAAGAACCAGACCCCATTTCATCAACAGGCAAGCAGGGACAACTCAGAGGTGCCATGGAGTCCGCCTGTTGGTGCTCCCAACTCCTCAGTGTTTTCCTCACCTCTGCGATCCATGGCAGACTAGACAGAGTGTGGAAAGTGATGGGATTTGAATCCACAGCAACAACAACCCTGCTGCAAAGAACAACCAGTATCAAATACCTCTGACGAAAGAATATCAAACAAGGAAAGAAAATGAGCAACAAGTGCAGCAGAATGAAAAGGAATCAAATAAGTACTTCTGGATGCTCCTCACAAGGTGCTCTGTCTACCTAGAGTCTTGCTGCACTCAGTCTCAAATACACATAAACCTGCAATATTTACTCCAACCCTGGTATGAAAAAAGAAACTCCTGTATGGTTGTAACTCAAAAACACAGAAATGTCCCCTCTCAGTTTTTTTGACAAAGCAGAGGTCAGTTTTGGCTGCTCCCTCTGTATCTACCCTGGTATCCATGGAATCCATGCATAATGCTGCAGTAACTATCCCACACAAAGAAAGTCACAATTGGGTCTTAGTGTGAAGACCCAAGTTAACAGTTGCTCTGTTAACTGTTAGTCTGGCAGTCACAAACATTACAAGCTCAGATTTCCATCCTGACATAACCCAGATCTACAGTTTCAAGACTTCTATTTTTGTTCGCTCTGGAGGGTACGACTTTCTCAGTGTTGTAGCTTTGTTCCATTTTTTCATGTTTCCACTAAGACTTACTTAACTTACATGTAAAAAATCAGGAGTAAAAAGAGATGCTTATGGCTGGGGCTTTTAAAAGACTTAGGCAACTAAATGTCATTGGGAATTCTGAGCCTACAAAATCCAGTACTATATTCAGAGAGCTGCACTCCACCCTCATAAGATCATACATTTCAGAATCCTTACCACATATGGCATATTTTAGCTGTATTTTGAGCATTCACAATTCAGCATTATAAAATTACTTCATTCTGTAATGCTTGTTGACATTAAAAAAATGCAATGTTCATGTGAAAGTTTGATAAACTTTCATATACAAAACGCAGATGTTTTGTATATGAAATGTCCTGTCTTGGAAAACTCATCTTGGAATAATTTTAATCATCCTGTTTCTATCCAAATGGTTTTCCACAATGAAGTGCATTTGTCTGAAAGACAAACAAGAGCCAGCAATTAACGAGATACAGCAGTAACCTTCCAGTCATCTGAAAGCACTACAAGTCAAAAACATGTTCCAGAAGTGGTCCCAGACCACCATGATTCCCAAGGACAAATGCAAACTTGAAAAAGGTCTCCTTAGAGGTACTTCCCAGTCACAGCAAAAAAGCACAGGTGAAAGGCAATTTTTCCCACTGGTGCTTCTCCCAAGAAACAAATAATTCATCCTTCATCTTGGGAACTTTTAGATAACCTAAAAAAGAAATTATTTGGTGCTGTTTAAGCAAGAAAAATATATTGCTTCTATCTGTCCTGGGTTACCGTGTATTCTGTTACCATCTTCATGAGCTGTTGAAACCAGGTGTAGCAATGTTCCCTGCCTCCTCCCTCCGGACTATCTTCTGTTAATGGCCCCAACAATGCCTTGCTGCATGACCCATAGATAACTCACTTCTGGACCATCTCCTGTTAATGGGCCCATCAATGCCTTGCCTCATGACTCACCATCCCACTGTGAGATGCTCCACCCAGGGGGAAGGAGCCAAGCATTCCCACCTGGATAAAGTCTGGGGGTTTTGCAACAGAGGACAGAGCCTTTCCCACTGGATCCCCGGAGGACAGGAGCTACACAACCACCAATGGACTTTCTGAGGAGGACCAGACCTTTTTCTACAAGATCACCACTTCAACAGAACCACTTCAAAGAGAACTGCAGCTATCACCTGATCGGACTGCTACCACCACTCTGCCCGGCAGGGTG
>WEIT01010884.1:0-11588 GCA_013389985.1 Dryoscopus gambensis | reverse complement strand
ATAATAGTAATAATAATAATGTTGCATCAAGAATAAAAGAGATAATGCATGTGAGGAATCCACCTAGTCTGAGGCCTTGTACATCCAACTAATAAGGCCTTATACATCCAAGTTAACTCCACTTCAAGGCATACTATGAGGCCATTTATGAAAGTATTGAATTGCTAGAGAGGTGATGTAGCCTGAAAGTTGCTGATCCAAATCAGTTAAGCAGTAGCAAATCTGGCGAGTGATTACCACCTAAAGCAAAATCTTGGCGGCGAGACTGAGATATCCACTTTTTTGCTTAACTGATTTTATGACGCAGAAATCTATATGCATGAAGACAAGCATAGGTACAAACCGAAAATTCAAGTTTATGACATAAGGTTTTGTAGTCACATGAAAACCAGATGGCAGAATACCTCTCTTTCAGTGGTTTTAATATGAATCTGGCTAGATTTAGGCCAGACATAGGAAAAACATTTTTATGATGAGGGTTGTGAGATGCTGGAACAGCTTTCCCAGAGAAGTTGGGGATGCCCTGCCTCTGGAGGTGTTCAAGGCCGTGTTGAATGGGGCTTTGAGAAACCTGTTCTTGTGAAAGATGTCTCCACCCCCGGCAGGTGGGTTGGAACTTTAAGGTCCCTTCCAACCCAAACCATTCTGTGATTCATGCTGTGATTCTACAAAAATTCAGGCAATCTGTGGTTTGTTTGTATGTTTGTTATCAAAACCAAAAAAAACCTCTAAAAAGTTCCTTTACTTTGAATATATTTATGACAAAATTGGGGCCTCATTTCTATTAAATCTGACCAGTTACAAGTACACAACTCTGACACAGAGTCGATAGCTAGGTATTTTTATTTATACCTACCAGCTGTGGTATACTTCATGGGAAAAAGGACAAATAACAGAATAAATGATAAAATTATCTGCAAAAATCAGCTAGCAAAACAAAAATGCAGCTCAAACTGGTGGATCAAAGGCCTCTTTTGTGACAGATAACATTCTGAAAAGAAATGTATAGAGACTAGAAGAAAGATTTTCTTCAGCTGGAAGCATTCCAAACTGATATATTAGGTCATTTTCAATACCCAAGTTGGATTAGTATTTGCCGTAATTCTCAGAAGAAAGAGATACTTCAGAGATATGTTAAAAGAAAAATTACAATAGAACTTTGAGAAACAAAAGAACAAAGAAAATCAAAATTACTAATATGAAGCAGATATTTAACAACCCTTTTGTCTGAACACTGAAGTTTATCAAAACATGAGGCTAAGAAGATGAGGAAAGAATTACAGATGGGGGAATCAAATTCTTCTATGCCTGCCTTCTCTGCTGGATATAGCACTAGTTAGAGATTTAACCTATAAAGTGTGAGACTGCATATGAACAAAGAAAATAAATTTGGTACAGCTTATAGATGCAGATAGAAAGCTTTCCTGGAATCTGAAATTTTAGTGAAATAAGAACTTAAATCACTGGATGAATTAAAATGAATTTTAAAAACATTTGGAAAAAATATGTGGAGACAAGGGCAACAGTAAGGATAATGCTGGAAGTCTGATTTTAAAATCTGCCACTGTTTTTATGAGAAGTGATTTTTCATAAAAGTATATTTGGACGTGTCAGCCCAGATGATCAGTGTGAATAACTAATATTCTGCTTTTGATGATGGGAAATAGTAGTATTGGTAAAAAAGCACCAAAATTATGACTTATAATTTAAAATACAATCATGATTAACAGGAAAAAACAAAACAAAACAAAACAAAAACTATTTTTCTCTCTATACTTCTAAATTCCAGAGTTATTCTGAAATTAGTTTGCTTTGCTAAGAAGAGATTCAGACTCGGAGCCAAATCTAATGATAATAAAAGGTGGAAAAATATCTTAGAAGTAAAACAAGTTAGCAAGGATCATTGGAGAGTTTCAAGAAAATGTTAGATTCTGTAAAGAAAGCCCTTAAACTACTTTGCTTCTGTGACTGGTAGCTAGATTTTATGGGGCTGAGAACTACCATTAACTTACAAAATTTACTAGCTTTACAAGGAAGAAGAAGAATGACAAGATTCTTAATTTTCCTCAGGCATTTCATTTTTTATTTCTTGCGTGGTTTAGAATTCACATATTTAAGCCTTCAGATTTTAGTCTGGACTTAAGGTGTACTTTAGCTAAACCAAATGTGCAGAGATATACCTATTAAATTAAATTGTCTAAGAATATAACAAGAAATGGAATTTTCTCAAATGTAATCTGAAATCATCTGAGATTCAAGAAAAATGCTAGGATAAAATAGTTGATTTTTTGAAAATGTAACTATAAATTTTCTTATTTCAAGTTTCAGTATTAGTGTTTTATAAATATCTGCCTATCAATATGGTCTATAGCATGGTTGAATTCAAATAAAGCATGAAAACCCTTCATCATAATGAACTTTTAAAAATATAGAAATTCATGGATGTAACCCATATGTTCAATAGCAATAGAAAGAACTAGAGAAATTGTCACTCTCCTCAGATCAAAAGGAGGAAGAAATGTATTGAAAAACCCATGGATAAGCCCATTGTAATAAGTAAGAATTTAGGCTGGAAAATGGTGAAAGGAACAAGTAATTTAATACTGACAGGATAAGACATGGATGCAGTAGAAGATGTAGAAATAGAAGAGAAATCCTAAGTTTCATGTCCATAAATAGAAACAGTAAGCATTTTATAAAAAAAAGGAAATACCCATTTTTATATCAATGTCATAGAAGTAGACTTAATAAATATTCCTACTTCATAAGCATATAAGGAAAATAACCTTCAAAATGACTTAAAAAAAAAGTTAGTGATGTCTAGGTTTTGGGGGGATTTTTTTTTGTTTCGGGGTTTTTTTTTAGGGGAAAGTTCTGTGTGAAAAAGGAGTCATATTAACAGTGAAAATATTGAGTTTATGTTAGTTGAATTTTTAAATGATCAAATGCCAGATTTGACACTACTGTCATCCACCACTAAGTCAATAAAATGGGTCTATTGCCTCTCTCATCAGAGCATTCTATTTCCTAAATATTGTGACTGATATATCTTTTTTGCCTAGAAAAAATCTACCTGATGTTTGTATTCAAATATTGCCACTTTTGTGGGTTTTGGGCACTCCTTGTTCCTCCGTAATCCAGTGGTTATCAGGAGTTGAATTCTTTTTCAAGTCTCAGAGGAATGTTTTTGACATATGCAAGGCAAAATCTACAGCAACAACAGTGGACTTTTTCATGTGGTTTGCTCTTCAGCAGAAACTTTCTGCTTTGGATATATGTTGCTTTGCAAGATGGCAGCTGAAAAAAAGGGACCTTTCAATACTATTTAAAACATAAAAATTTGATACAGGTTTGGTTTGTTGTTGGGGTGTTTTTATGTCATGTGTAGTAAAATTGAAACATGTGCACAGAGTTTCAATGAAGAGTGACCTTACTCGCTGAGATAAAAATCTGTATGTTCAAGCAAAATGTACTCTTGAGTGCTCCTATTCTCAGACAGAGTTGTTCAAGTGAAGTCCCAGACACAGACACTATTTAAATTACTGTAGACTTAAACTTTGCTCAAGCTTGCAGCACCATGTAGTTGTTTGAATGTTCAAATGCAATGGTAGGTGCTTCTTTTTCCCATCTCCCACTGGGAAGCTTATTTCATACAGTGCCTGAAGCTACCCCCTACAACAATGGACTTTGTAAAATAAAGAAGATGTCTCTCAAGTTACCTGTCTTGCTCTACACTTGAGCCTTATGACTGAGAGACACAGATTAAGTGAAAAGAAGTAAAGAGGGACCCTGGGGAAAGGTGAAAAGAACAAGGAATCTGGTAAAGTTAGAGGACCTATAGACTCAGAGACAGGTCATGGAAATTGTATAAAGATAAAAAGTGGCCTGTAGATGTTCAGCACAGTGGTGGTTGAAGATGTAGGGAAGGTAGGAAAGAGGAAGATGCTAGTTCACAGGAGCTAGTTAAATGAACAACATACCTACCAGTGGGGAGAAGTAGAGGACAATAACCAAAGACAGAACTTAAAAGTGGATACTGAGAACCATGACACTATAGGAAATATCACCTATGCAATTTGGGCTTTGATTTGATTGATAACACACATATTTAGTATTCATTCATGGCAAAATACATTAGTTTTATACTGTACGTGCTATTCATCTTACCTAGTTTCAGAAGTCTAAAAGTTAGACATTAAAGTGTCACTGAGTCATCAAATGTCCACTTAAAGGCAACGAAGAAAAATAATCACAACTGGAGTGTGATTTAGATGTTCTACTGTGATTAGCTATCATAGGTGTACAAGTCACCTTTCAGAAGTCACCTTAAGCTTTTTTAAATGCAAAATTAGGCCAGAGGAATTTTAGCCAAGGAAACAAGCTCTTTAAACAGGTCAGTGATGCGGATAGTTTAGTAAGTAACTAAATAAAATTATGTCAAATTAACTCCCTTAGAGCTAAAAGTAAGAATTGCTGTACCCCTTTGGTGATCAACATTTACTATTTTATATGAGATGTTGACAAATAATTCTTTCCACAGAAAGTCAGTTTGTATCTCATGTTGTGTTTTTATTCTGCTGTAAACAAAGCTTTAAATATGAAACAGTAAATAACCCTTGGTGACAAACCTGAAGGAGCTCAGAGGCCAGCAGAGAAGTTTATGTAAGTATGGGCAGATTTACATTTCATTTCTATAAGGAATACTGGTTAAGGACTTTCAGAGTGATTTTTCTGCTCATTGACCCTGAACATGTTGAAACAGTGTGCTGGGTTGACCCTGGCTGGGCATCAGGTGCCCATCAAAGTCACGATGTGACTCCCCTCCTCAGCTGGACAGGGGACAGAAAACATAACAAAAGGCTCATGAGCTAAGGACAAGGAGAGATCCCTCACTCATTACTGTCCCAGGCAAAACACACTTGTCTCGGGGAAATTAGTTTAATTTTATCACCAATCAAAATCAGAATAATGAAAAACAAAAAAAAAAATCTTAGAACACCTTCCCCCAGCCCTCACTTCTTCGGAGGTTCAACTTCACTCCCGATTTCTCCATCTGCTCTACCCCAGTGGTACAGGGGGATGGGAAATGGAGGTTGCGGTCAGTTCATCACAGCTGCAGTCATCAGTCAGTTCATCATCAGTGTCTGCCGCTCCTTCTGCCTCGGCGGGAAGGACTCCTCACACCCTTTCCCCACTGCAGTGTTGGCTGCCTCCCAAAGGAGATAGTCCTCCCTGAAGTTCTCCAACGTGAGTCCTTCCCTTCTTCATGAACTGCTCCACCATGGGTCCCTCTCAGGGACCTTCCAGCAAACCTGCTCCCTTGTTTGCTCCCCATTCCACAGGGCCACAGGTCCTACCAGAAATCTACTACTTCAGGGTGGGCTTCCCATCAGGTCACATTCTCCTTTAGGCATCCATCTGCTCTAACATGGGATCCTCCACGGGCTGCAGATGGGTGTCTGTTCCCCCATGGACATCCATGGGCTGCAGAGGGACAGTCTTTTTCACCATGGTCTTCACCATAGCAGGGGAATCTCTCTTCTGGCACCTGGAGTGCATACTCTCCCTCCTGTTTCAGTAATCTTGGTGTCTGCACGGTTGTTTCTTTCACATATTCTTACTCTCTTCAGGCTGTTCTTTTTTCTTCATTTTTTTCCCTCTTTTTTTAACTCTATTATCCCAGAGGTGCTGCCACCATCACTGATGGGCTCAGCCTTGGCCAGCAGCCGGTCCTCCTTGAAGCTGGATGGCATTGGCTCTGTCAGACATAGGGGAAGCTTCTGACAACTTTTCACAGAAACAACCCCTGCATTTACCCCAGCCAAAACCTTGCAGCACAAACCCAATGCCTAACACTGTAAAAGTGATGTGACTATCGGTTTTATAGAGCAGTATAAAAAAATCAGAAGATTAATTATGCTTCTTATAATCATGCAGAAAAACATTCTTTTTTTTCTCTCTTTCAACTCTATATGCTGATGTGGATACAAGGAACTGACTTGTCATATCAAATATCTGGTGACAATGCCATCCAATCTGGAGTGCAAAGACAGGTCTCTTGAGCTATTTCCCATTTACAGTTCTTCTCCTTGACCCTCAAAGCATGGATGCGTGAGCAAGTGAGAACAAATCTGAATTTGGTGTATTTGTAAATTCCGCAAAGAGTTTACACAAGGAGCCATGCTCTGAGTGTCTTGGTCTGAAATACATATCCTCATAATGTGAAATTTTGAAAAGGTTAGCGATGAAGAAGCAAAGACGGGAAGAACAAAGGGACTGCAGTTGAATAGGACTTGTACTATCTCAACCTCATTTGCAAGAAGAATTCTTATCTGTTTCAGTGTCCTGTGCAGGAGTAATGTTTGGTTTTTCAGTCTGTTTCACTCTCACCACAGGGGTAGTGCTGTCAGAGTACTGCAACTTTATCATCAAGATTCTTGGGGATTCTGGGGACTTTATTGTTGTTGTTTTGTTGGAGGGGGGGGTTGTTTGTTTGTTTTGTTGATGTTATTTTTGTTGATGTTATTTTTGTTGATGTTATTTTTGTTTTTTGGCTTTTTCTGTTTGTTCTGTTTTAAAATTAGTCCATGATTGTAGTGCAGCAATAAGAAAAGGCAAAAATTTGCATGCCTACAATACAAGACTAAAAAATAGGTATGGGAGGTTACTTAAGCACTGTCAAATGTTGACTAAGCCTTGAAAAAACATCATAAAGGTGTATTCATCGATTCTCCACTCCTGTAAAGAAAGCAGAAAACTGAAAAATGGAAATCCCCTTTGTTTCTCATGCCTGGTTTGTGCAGAAAAAGAAGAAATTTGCACTGTGTGGAAGGATACCATGTGTTTTCATTCTATTGAAATCCATATTTCAAGGATTTCTATTCCTTGTGAAAACATTGTGACTGCAATACTGACAAGGTCAATGTCAGATTGCATTTTCTGCTGTACAAGTATCACTCAGGCAAATTAGTTTCGCCGTAGGGGCTAGCCTAACATGCCCACCTAGTTTTCTGAAACCTTTTCCGTCCTGAATCAGCATTTCCTTTGTTCACACGGCACATCCTATCTGTTTCTGTCTTTTCCTTGCCATTCCCATTTGTTAACCCTATGTCTTTATCTGATTCACCTAGAGAAAGAAATCTGTTTATAATTTTTTTTTAATTTAAATTTAAGGTATTTACTTGACTCTCCTTGTCCCCATTTAATTTTTCCTTTTTGATTCAGTCACGATAACAACACATCTGTGAAATATGGGGCATTGCAATCACAAGCTTACAAATGGGAAATTTATGCATGGTGATTACATGCCTAGAAACAGATCCCTGGGAACACAGCAGAGACAAGGTACTTGCTGATTTTCTTTTGACTCAAAATCATTTAATGGTCAACTGTATGAAGTTTACTCTCAGTCGTTTTGCAGAAAACACCAATCTAGGTGACAGTGTTTATTTGCTGGAGAGTAGGAAGGCTCTGCACAGAGATCTGGACACTGGACTGATGGGCCAAGGCCAACAAGTATCAAATTCAATAAGATGAACAGCTGGGTCTTAAACTTGAGTCACAAAAACCCCATGTAGGGCTACAGACTTGGGCAAGAGCGGCTAGAACACTGCCTGACAGAATAGGACCTCATGATGCTGGTTAACCATGGTTGAAAATGAGCCAGGTGGAAAGAAGACCAATGGCATCCTGGACCGTATCAGCAATAGTGTGTCAGCAGGACTAGGAAAGTGATTGTTCTGCTGTACTTGACACTGGTGAAGCCACACCTCAAATCCTGTGTTAAGTTCTGGGCCTCTCACTACTGGAAAAAAATGTGGAGGTGCTGGAGCAGGTCCAGAGAAGGGGAAGAAAGCTGGTTAAGGGTCAGCAGTACAAGCCTTACAAGGAGTGCCTGAGTGAACTAGGGTTCTTAAGCCTGGAGAACAGGATGCTCAGAAGTGATCTTATTGCTCTCTACAACTACCTGAAAGGAGTTTGTAACAAGGTGAGGGTCAGCCTCTTCTCTAAGATAACAAGTGACAACAGGAAATAGCCTCAAATAACACCAGGAAAAGTACAGATTAGATATTAGGGAAAAAAAATAACTGAAAGAGTGATTAAGCATTGGAATAAGTTGCCCAGGGAGATGATTGAGTCATCTAGAAGTGTTCAAAAGATGATAGGAAGTGCTATGCTCAATGCTTAGTCTTGTCGTTGTGCTATGGTCTAGATGACAAGGTGATATTCAGCCGAAGGTTTAACTTGATGATTTTGGAGGTATTTTCCAACCTTAATAATTCTCTGTTTCTAATCTAACTATTAGCGATTTGGTCATACCCCCAAAATTGTTACATGTGAAAGTAACCTTTTTTGTTTAATTCAATGACACAAACTTGGAGCACGTTCTCACAGAGAGCAATGACTGAGTCACTGGCAGAATATTGTTGACTACTACTATGTCATGTTTTCTCTCAGAAGATGAGAAAAAAAAGCATGAAGTATAGGGCTGAAGCAGTCAGTTAGGACACCTGGTTGAGAAAGGGAACTCGTTTGAGAAGAGTCTGAAGTTAATGGTCCGAGGACAGAATAGGGAAGGTAGAACCTGAAGGAACTATCCAAAAAGACAAAAGTCATTTGGCAAGGCATTAGACAATAAAGGGAGTGGGAGAAAAATGAAGGTTTATGTATGTTGAGAGAAAAATGCAAAGTTAAAAACAATGTATTTTGGAATTTTTTAAACTTTGATGAAATATGGTATTAAATTACATTAAAGAATGTCCTTTTCTAGCAGAAGACAAGCCTTGAATAACTATTTGCTGATCACCACAGGGAGTGTTGTGGCTTTTGTTGTTTTTTCAAACTACATCTACTTGACTAGCCACATATGCGCAGTCGTTTTATACAAATTCAGCTGAAAATATTTTTAGATCATAAAATGCAATGCTTAATGAAGAGAATTTAAGTACAAGAGCCCTTGGTTATGAGTTTGTGGATTTTATTGAATAAATAATTTCAGCAGAGAAAGCATGCAAATGTATCCAGCTTTGATCATTTCAGATAAGGGTAATTTGCTATATTTGCAAGAAAGATTTATTTTTAATATTTGATGGCAGGTTTCACTTTGGAATCTATGGAAACAGAATAGTGCTGAGATACAGAGGTGAGTTTAGTGTTTCTGCCTCATGAAATGCGTTAAACACAACCATAAATGACACCATTTACGTGGCTCAAGTTTTACAATCTATCTGATATTCATGTTGTCTCTGGGTCACATCTAGCCTCTCTAAAGCAAAAGAATGCTTGATAATGTACAAATTAACCCCATAGCACTTTCTGCAGAGTGTTCCCCTTCCCAATATAGCAAGCCCAAGGATTAGGGAATTACTGTAACCCAAAAAGCAGAGTGTTTCTATGAGAAGGAATTACAGAATCACAGAATCACAGAATCACAGAATGGTTAGGGACAGAAGGGACCTCTAAGGATCATAAAATTCAATGTTCTCCCAGCCTTGTAGAATTAAGAAATGCTTACATGCTCAAATGAAAAACTACTACCATCTCTTTTAATCACTGGAAAATTGTGGGGAAAACACATTTTTATTTGTAATGACTCTGAACTAGTCCTATTTGTGATATAAAAAGATAAAACAAATTAGAATAAGTAGACCAGAATTTAAGTGTGGCAATAAGCCATAACTTTCAGATCACACTGCACATGTTACATACAAAAGATGACAAGCAAAGGTAAGTAAAACAAGGAAGTCCGAACGTAAGAAACAATACAGGACTATTTTAGCAACACACAGGAGTTTATACTTTTGACTGGTATTGTACCCATGGGCTATGCTCTGTCCTTGATGATGATTTCTGCTGGCAGAATCTGTAACTTCTGATGCTGATGTACAAATGTTAGAACATAACAGAGAGACTAATTCACTTCTACTATGCTTTCTCTGCCTCATCATTTTCAAAGCTCAAGGTAACAGCCATACAAAAGTGCCTATTCAGAGGGCATCTAACAGGGCATGAACTAAAGGACACGTAGCAGTCTGGTTTCCACCCTAGAAACTGGCTGAATTCTCAAATGGTGTTTATGGCAACTGAGACAAATTAGAATTCGACAGCATAGGAGTGGGAAGGAGTAGAAAAAAACTTCCTGACTTAGTGAGTCAAGTTGTTTTTGTTAAAAAATGACCTTATAATTTCTATGGTATGCTGCTAACCATGTGTATCTGTCTTAATGCCTATTGTGAAGACAGCAAAGTATTTTTTTCCAGGGAAAATAAATCAAATAAAGCATGGTTAGAATAAAGCAATAGTAACAACAAAAGAAGTTTGTAGTGGTTTTGAGAAGAGGAAGATTGCCAATTACTTGACAAACTACCTTAATGAAATATTTTGAAAATAGGAAAAAAAACCAGGAAATGAAGAATTCAAGTCGGTCATGTAACCAGAAAGTAAAGTTACAAATGCTAACAGGAACAAAAGTCGTTCATTAGAATGTAAAAAAAATATACTTTTCAGCTACACTAGACTTAAATGCCTAATGGTATAGTTTTTAAAGAAAAAACTCCTTAAAATAAACCACGTATCTTAAATGCTGAAAAAGGATTTTTTCCAGGACTTAACAATAATATTTTCTTATATTGTTTTATTTGAATTAATTTTATTTTCTTCATCTAACTTTCCATTTTTTTTCAAGTAGAAAAGCTCCAAAGAATATTTTAAAGCAGATTTTTTGTTCATTAACTAAATGTTCTACAATAGAATTAGTAAATATTGTGACTATTTTTACATAAGCCATGGACAGATCATTCTTGATGTGAAAAAATAAAGCAAAGTAAAAGTCAGTAAGTCTTGTGGAATTGAAGTTTTAAAATTTATATTCCTTTTAAAATAAGTTTCTGTGGACACAAGCAAGTAATTCTTTGCTTCCGTGTATTCATGTTTTCTTGCTTTCTCTTGCTTGTTTGCATTCTTACTGGTTTACTTTCTTGCTCTTTCATTTCTCCACTTCATGGCCTTGTTAGGAAATAAGGAGTACTTCAGGAACACAACTTCAGAAAGAATATGGTTCTGCATTCTGTTTTACTAAATGTTGATCTAAAAATTGTATTTTATGTTATATTTCTTTGCAAAATCTATGACCTAGATTTCAATGGCATATTTCAGATATCTAGTTTACTTAATAAGGAAACTGCAGTAGTGACACTAAGCCATCTTCTTAAACCTTATTGCTGTAAGGATATTAATTTTCAAATGTTGGTGCAAAAATCTACTTTTTTTTTTGTCCTTATGTTAGATGCCTACTTTTGTATTTGTATCTAATTGATAGCTACTTTTGGTTTTGTATCTCAATATCCCATCTGGAAGTAGCAGAAGAGTTTTCAAAATAAAATCACCTATTCTGTGATGGGACAAGACCTGGTCAATATTACTCCTCTCTTCGGTCAGTTAAATGCAAAATGGTTCAGAATTGAGAATATTTAGATTAATATACTAAGAATGTATTTTTATTTTCAAATCACCTATGTAATGTTTTATATGTCAAATTATAATTTTAACTTGTATTTATACATCTTATATATGTTTTTTTTATCTATACA
>WEIT01010871.1:0-38585 GCA_013389985.1 Dryoscopus gambensis | reverse complement strand
GGTCTGCGGCGGGTCGGGCGCGGAAGGAGGGGACAGTGGTGACAAGGCGCACAGCGCTGCCAGAGCCTGCCCGGGCTCTGTGGTGGCTGAACGATGAGGTTATAGTGCGATATTTGTATGCTCTCTGTAGTACTGACCCACCCAAGGACCCGTTTGTGGAAGGCGATCAGCTCCGAAAATCTCTCAGCCTGAGTGTGGAACGTGGTGGGCGAAGATACGGACTTGGGTAAGTAACTGGCTGGAATTGTCGGGGGAATACCTGGGCTGAGGGAGAGAAACTACGCTGGTAATTGTGTTCCTGGTCAGAAACCTGCACAGGTGCTTCTGGCAGGATCAGAACGCGGACAGCTGTTACACGTGGCCCTGGGGAAGAGAAGTTTTACCAGAAGAACTGTGCTAGAGTGGGAGAAGAAAGTTTGCCTGCCAGGAGAGTGCCTTTTATCTCCCACCCTATTACTTTTATTAAGGAGTACTTGAATGGTTGAATAATCGATGTCTGCAGCTCTCAGCATAGAATCTGTCATGAAGTGTTTGAAGATATTTAGCCAAAAGCGAGCAACTCTTGTGATTCAGTAGAATAAATGAAGACTGATTTCTGTAATTTCCCCCTCCTGCCTACTCACCTTGCTGCCCATTCAATTGATCTTAAAACATTATTTTCAGAGCCATTTGCTTAGCCTCATGTATAATATTAAACTGGCAATTATTTCTGTGTACACTTCTTGAACAAAACTCCCTGGACTTGTTTGATTCATCCAGAGTTGACAATGAAAAATTGAGGTTGGCTGTGCTCCAGAAGGCATACTTATATTTTCCCTAATAGTCAGCAGGAAGGTGTGAATAGGAAAGCTATTTCTCTTTTCCTCCATACTTCAACTATAAAATGAAGAAAAAACCCATAAGATCTTTTTTCTATTGTCTAGTAAATCATTTATTAAGAGCTCAAAGTTCTTGTATGTGAAACTGGAGGTGAAATGCAAAAGAGATTGAAGTAGTAGAAGAGAGTGGGACAAAAATCCCCCCAAAAAAACCCTTAAAAATTACAGGTGTACCAGAAGAAGGTGACCCTGGCTGTCGCCTGTTTATCTGCCCCAGAGGCCAATTGCAGAGCATCCATCCTTTGGTAGCATTGCCTGATCTGACTGTTCCTAAGCTGTCTGACAGCAGCCTGGCTGAGATTTGAATAAGATTTGCATTTATGTGGGGGTTTAGCTTGTGATCTGCATGTTCATGAGACGGCCAGCGGGGTTAAGCCTGTTCTGCAAAGGGACTGCTCTGCACGGCTGAGCTGTGGTGGCAGCTTACACTCACCCGGCCTAGACGACTGCTGCTGTTTTTGCTTTTAAAGGTGGAGGGCAACAATAAGGTCAAGTAATACTTCAGTGGGCTTCTGGAGGTGAGATAAACATGGTATCCATTTAATTTAGTAAACTAGGAGCTGGCAAGTGGCTGTGTTGCTTCTATACTGTTTCTGATCAGAAAATAAAGCTGTTTTAAAAATTCTCTTTATGTAAGTAAGCAATGATTCATTCATTCCTTTTACTAATGGAAATGCATGCCAGAAGTTGCTTGTATTGCTGTACCTTACCTTAAACACTTTCATTATTAAATTCTTCGTGGTGGCCCTGTCCTTGCACAGGTATAATATTGATGACTCCTAATTTTTGGTATGCAAAATTCCTGTGTTTCACTGGCTTACTTTAGTATAAGTGCAAAGCTAGTATTTCAGGCACTGGAGTGATTAGAGGAGAAAACTGATGTTTCAAAACCTGGCTGGATAAAGTCTCTTTGTATGTGTTAAACCTGGGTAGCAACAAGTGAGGAGAAAATGCAAAAACCAGAATGTGATAACTTCTGTCTTGTGCCTTGGAAAGGAATTGGCACAGTATTGGCACGATGTACGTTTGCATGTTAATTAAATTCTTTTCTATTAGCAGAAGCTGGGTAACTCCACTAGGAGTTATTAATGTTGAATAAAAGTTAGCAAAAAAAAAGTGAAGGATGGGTATTACAACATTCATAAGAATGATGTATGTGCCAGTAAGAAATGGCAACAAATATTTTGCTTCTGTGAGAACAAAAGGCAAGAGTTAGGTCTTCAATACAGAATTACTTTAATTGTGAAATGATATAAAACTTATGAACCCTGACTTTAAAAACTCAACAGCAAATTTTTTTATGTGTGTTTGTGTCTCACTGTTATTTCCTACTTTCTGAGAAAATTCTTGGCATATGTTGTTCAGAAGCACGAGTTGCTTAGCATTTTCTGTCTTAATAGGATTTTTTTGCAGCGGGCTGGTTTAGCAGATTTGGGAGCAAGCAGCCATGTAAGCTTATGGTGTTAATTTGACTTGATTTTTATTTCTTTAAACACTTGGTTTGTTGGATTTACTTTGACTAATTTTTTGTTTGCAAAATTCACCTTCTGTCTTCCATTATACTCTACAGTTAGAAAAGGATGAACATTTTTAAATGTGACAAGGAGATGATTATTTACAAATAGGTTGCCTGCAGCAACCAAATTTTGAAAGACTCCATTAAACACTTAAATAATGCAAAGCCGTGTGTTAAACTCCATATATTTTTACAGAGCTTCTATTTTTGACTCTTCCCTTTCAACTCCTGTTTATCTGTTTCTCTATCCCACATAATGTTATTAGGAGCACACTGTCCTGCTAATGCAGCTGCCTATGCCAATCTTAAGTGTTATTTGTGTACCCAAGAAATGCTGTATTGGTGGGGCCTGGTTTATAATGCAAAGAAAACAGTGTCAGCCATGTGCATAGCAGTGTTGTTCTAAGGTTATTTAATTGTTGTCTCCTGGACTTGGCAAGAGAGCTCTGTCCTGGATTAACTCTGGTTGTGGTGTACAAAGAAACCAGGCTCTGTACATGGGAGTGCTTTTGCTACAAGTTAGATATAATCAAGAATAAGGCAGTAACCAAGTTTATGAAGAAATAGCTATTATTTTACTGCTTACAGGTCTGTTTGTGAGCTGTCTTTTTTTGTGTGTGTCTTGTATTAATGCAAAAATATATTATTCTATCCTGGTTCAGATAGGAAATCCAATAACTTCTTTCACATAACTACTGTAGTTTACTGCAATATATTTTTTCAATAATTTTGTGTTTGCAGTGTTGAATAAAAAAGGAAGAAAAATGGAGACAGAGACCATATTAAGTCTTAAACAGCAACTGAAGGAAGCAGAGAACGAGCGAAGAAAGGCAGCACAATATGGTTTGCATTTACTGGAGTCCCAAAGCGAGGTTCAAAATCAGCTGGATCAAATACGTCGTGAATTGACTGAGCAAACTGAGGTGATGATGCCTTTTCTTCTCAAAGTTCAAAACCAGAATGTTGTTTTATTTTACTATTTTCTGAAAGGCACAGGTGTTTTAAATGCCTTCTAGCATTTAGATTAATTTTAATAAACCTCTAAGTAGTTGTAGAGAGGGCTTTTTACTCGGCTTTAAGACATTGAGCATAATTGTATCTAACTGGGACAGGGTTTCATAGCTAATTATGCATCAAGTGTTCAGTGTCATGTAGGACTA
This sequence comes from Dryoscopus gambensis, assembly GCA_013389985.1. Classification (NCBI taxonomy): domain Eukaryota; kingdom Metazoa; phylum Chordata; class Aves; order Passeriformes; family Malaconotidae; genus Dryoscopus; species Dryoscopus gambensis. Next base: position 35,031 of record WEIT01010871.1, on the reverse strand, counting down.
ATTGCCCTTAATGTAAAATGAATGCTAAATGCAGAAGTAAATTTGCTTCAGAGCATGTGTTTTGCCTCTGCTCAACAATTCATTCGTGTGTGCTCTCCCAGTCAGCTTTATATCACTTAAAAGCTGTGAGAAGAATGCTAGCAGCAAGGCTGTAAAATTGATTTCTTCTGTAGTAAAGTTTTCAAATTTTCCAAATACCCAGGGGTTCTGAACTTATTAGCACATTTCTTTGCAGCGTAGAAAAAGGAGTAATATAGTGCTGAATTATAGAGATAGTATTTAGTCAACCAGTTTTCTTCTTAATAATTGTTCAAGAAAATTTCAGTTGGGAAAATCTCTTCCACTTTTCATAAAGGCTTTAATTTTCATGTTTGTATTCAGCCAGCCCATGTTTCAGATAAATTATTTATCTTCATTTAGTCTGTTTCTGGTTGTGCATCCATCCCTTCTCCTGGCATAGAGCTAAAACATTTGTTTCGTAGCAGCTGGAGGGTTGCAGCACCCTGCTATTCTGAATGGGCAGAATTTTTCATTCTGGTCAGTTCACCATTAGTGGGCTTTGTGTGAGAGGCAGCTGAAGGCACGAGTGATGAGGAAGCCAGGGCAGGATCTTCCTTCCCTGCTGAGCAGCAGAGAGGGCAGTGACTGAGCTGCTCCCACAGCCTGGGATCCTGGGGGAGAGGCTGCAGCCAACTTCGGAGCCTGGCTGGGAACTCGGATTCCAGGGCTGGAGGGCAGCAATCGTGTGCCTTCATACAGCAGAACAGCTGTGACATCGAGCTATTCGAGTAGAGTAACATCTCATGTGGGAGCTGTGCTCGCAGATTCTTTAGAGCTTTTGAATCTCTCTGGCTCTCCTCTTTGCACTCTGAGAGCCAAAGCAGCTCTGTGAACACCAGTGAGTCCTACCAGCAGGCACAGAAGCCTTTCAGAAAGCCTGTGTACTGTTCTGTACAAGTGTGCGGGCGAGCTCTTGCTGGGATTTTGTTGTTCTTGGCTCTGGCCAAGCTGTGCACTCCCAAACCTATCCCGTGCACAGTCTTTATCTTTGTGTTAAAGCTCCTGCCCTGGGTATTTGAGAGCTAAGCCTGTCCTTGATAAACCACAGAGGTCACTTTGATACCTGACAGCTTTTAGTTTTTTATTTAATTCTGGTTTGTGTCTCAAGACTTACGTTATTTTGAAAAGGGAAATAAATGTGCATATTTAGATTAATTTGGCTTCCCTATTATCTTTTTTGCTTTCAATACTCTCTTTTTCCTTAATTGCTGGCTGAATGGAAGAGTAAAATGAAGCCGCCCTTGGTAATTAGCAAACATGCAATCAAGCATAGATGGAAGCTGTTTAAAAAATTATTCTTCAGTCTGGAAGGGTTGGTGGGATTTATTATGAAACAGACAATTTAGCTGTCTTAAAAAAATATTCAACTCAGCTGTTCTGCTTGATGGACTGTAGTAATTTTTAATGTAAGTGGGTTCTGTAGTGGTAGAAAGGGCATATAAACTCTGGCTAAATTTGTGACACTTGCAGAAAAGGTGCCCACACCCTTCATGTTGGGTGTGAAGAAATACAGAGTTTCCATGAAGAAAAGAACATTGCACAATCAAATTATAATCATAACATTTATAAATCATAACATTTTAGAGCAGTGCACTCTTAAAAAAAAAAAAAAAACAAACATGAATATTACAACTCTCTAATTGGCACTCCCACACTCCCAACAAAAGACTGAATGAGCTACAAGCATCTTGGTTCCAGGCCTGTGCTTTTTCATAAATGCTTAGGGAACCATGAACAGTTACATCTAGATTTACTAGTGTGTTATTTCTTTCAGAAATTTGAGCAAGAGAAATACACTCTTCAGAGAGAAATTGAGCTCAAGAATCGAATGTTGGAAAGCTTGAATTTTGAGTGTGATTCCCTTAAGCAACAGCAAAATGTACAATTGGATAAACAGAAAGAACAGCTTGACAGAGCCTATGGACAAGAAATCAGTGACCTTAAAAACAAGGTTTGGTAACTAATATATAGCTAAAAGGTTGCTCATACCATTTTAGATACTGTATGTTTAACTTACAATTACACTCCTAACTACTGAAAGTAATAATAAATAGTTAAAATGTGTAGTAGCTTGATTGGTTGGTTTTTAAAAAACACGTGTAGTTATTTATGAATTACATTAAATTTCAATGCTTATTTTTAAAAGCTACTCTTGTGTTTCCAAGACATTTTCTGTAATTGGAACAGTCAGAAGTATTGTGCTTTTCAAAACTTTACCATGAAATGATACTACTTGGTTGTCAACTGTTTTTAAGTTGGAGAACCTGAAAGCAGAACTAGATGAAACCCGACTCTCAGAGAAACAACTGAGGCACAAAGTGGACCATCAGAAGGAAATAATTGCTGCCAAATCAGAAGAGCTGCACATGATGTCTGAGCGTGTACATGAGACCATGTCTTCAGAGATGCTCAACCTTCAGATAGAGCTCACTGAGCTCCAGAGTGAGAGGGTGTGTGAGTAGCACTGAATCATTTGCAGTGTAGCCTAGTTGAAAATGAATTTCTGCTGTTTTGCTCGTTTCATTTTTAGGTGTATTGTCTATAGTGCTGTGTTAGGATTGACTTCTATTCAGACAATGTGCACAGCAAAAAATAACAGCCCTAATAGCTAGGCTTTAATACCATCTCCTCTTCAAAACAACACATTATATTACATTACTTGGGCTCGCTTGTCTTCCAATTGTTTTAAATACTTTTTATTTCATACTTGTTTTTTGTTTGTTTAGGCCAGAGATGAAGAAAAGCTGAATGAGCTGCAGTGCAGTAAAGAACAGTTAGAGCTTGTGAACAGTAACTTACGGAACCAGCTGGAGCGGCTGCAGGGGGAAAAAGAAGAGAGGGAAAAAGAAGTTGTTTTTTACTGTAATGCATTAGAGGTATTCTCCTAATTTTATTTGAGTGTGGTAGATAATCCCCAAATTGCACAAATTGTGTTGGCAGCTTTTAGGTGAAGTAGGAGTTTTGAGGAGTTGTGGGAAGGAGCATAAAGAGAAGGATAATGGTTGGTCATGTTTGGTGTTGCCTGGTGGTAAAAGCTTTCTATTGGCACAATTTCTATTGTTTTGTGTGAGTTCTGCCTCTTAGGCACCTTCTCACAGGTCACTGGAAGAATTCCCATTTTTATTTCAAGTTTCTACTGAATGCCTTGGAGAATCTTGTACTGGGGAGTAGAGCATTTGTGATTGATTAGTGCAAGGAGAGTGATCTGAATACCATGAATCCAGTTGTTGAACATCAAAGCTTACCCTTAAAAGCTTTTAGTTGTGCTCTTGTCCTGAAGAATAAGTGAAATATTAAGTGTTTTAGTGAAATGAAATGAATTTGTCTCTTAGTTACTAGAAGTGTCTGTATAGTGAAGTGCTTCAGTACAGTATAATCTCTGCCAAAGTGCAGGAAATTACAAAGAGTTAATGCTATCTGATTAAATTCATGTATGCAGTACATCGGATGCTTAAATGACCAATATCCTCTTTGCTTTAATCTAGAAAGCTCAGGAGGCTAATCAGGAGCTTCGGGTTCAACTGGATCACGCAGTGCAGCAATCTTTGGACCCCACAAGTAAAGGCAATTCTCTCTTTGCTGAGGTACAGCTATGCCACAGATGCCTGAGAATGTACTCAGGCCCGATGAAGTATTTTCAGTTTTCTTTCTTATATTGTATTGAAAACGTGAGAGCATCTGTACCTGATCTGGCCAGCATGTGTCTCTAGTCCTCAAATATAACTTCAGTGTTGGTCTGACATGTGGAACACCATTTCATGCTCTCTCTGAAGATAAGGAGTTGGTAAACTTAATGGCATCACTTTAGGTTTCCTGACTAGCCAGTGAAAAGTTGTGACTGAGCTTTCATGATGGTTCTGTCTATAGCGCTTGACTCTAAGTAGTTTTGTTCAGCTGAGAAATTCTTCTTCAATGTAGAAGACAGTATGTGAAATGTTAACAGATGCTGATAAAACCTGTCTTACAAACTTCCTGAAAAATCTCTGGATGTTTGAGCTTTGGGGGAGGGTTTTGGAATTAGCTTTTGAGTAAGAGTTCAGCTGCTGTTAAATGCACAGAGAGCATTATGTTTCATGACAGCATGCAGGGGATGGGTGGAGTTGGGAAACAGTTCAGATTTTTTAAACTGTTTGTTCTGGTGCAAGTGGACAAAACTATTCTACAGCAACACTGAAGCATATGAAATGTTACTTATTTTGATATCAAAAGAACAAAAGAAAAATATGTTGCATTTCATTGATTGGGCTTCAGTGGCACTGTCTACTCACTTCTATCACAGGGGAATGACAGTAGCCTGTATTTTCAAGTGCTGTTGCTGGAAAAGCACTATTTGCAGACCAAACACCAATTGCTAAGCAACGTGTCCTTATCAAACTCGTCATCCAAGTGACAGCAAGTGTTGTAATTTCACAGTAATAATTGTTCCCAATGTTCTGTAGGTGGAGGACCGTAGGGCAGAAATGGAACGACAGCTGATCAGTGTGAAAGTAAAATACCAGTCCCTACAAAAACAGCATGCATTCACTAGAGAACAATTGCAAAGAATGAAGGTATGATGATTCCTGTAATACTCCACGGTGTCCTTGGGTCTGATAAGGCACTGCTTGAATGCACAGGCCGGGGGATTTGTTATCTTTAAAATATGATACAGTAGTCTGGGGGGAGGGAAATGGGAGAAAAAAACAAGTGAGATGATGTTGTGCTGTTTGACTCCTATGGTACAACAGCGTGCACATTACAGTGAAGGCACCATGTTTGCTTACTTTGGCAGTAGCTGTTTAATGAATAAAAGTATTACACAACTCCTGTCAGTCAAACTAGCATTCAGTTTGTCTTGATAACTGTTTTTTCTTTTTTTGTCTAATTCTTGTACTTCATAAATCAAGTATTTGTGCATTAACTGTGGTTGTCAGGAACGAGCATAAAGAAAAGGACAGGCTTCTACCCCCATCACTCTATAGGTTTTTGCATTTTTTCCATCTTTGTGTTGCTTTCTTGTCTTTGTCCATATTTTTTTTCTTGCTTTTCTCTGTTTTTGCTGTAAGAATAAGTCATAACTTTCATCATAACTCTTTAAATTAAAATCCACTGCTATAGGATGGGAGCCTGTTGGTTAATATTGTTGAGGACTAGTTAGCAGAAGCTGATTTACAAGATAATCTAAAGGGGATGCTGCAGAGCTGCCAACTGTTTTCATATTGGTCTCAAGATTTTTCCAATGCTAAAGTGTTTCCTTTCATTTTCATCAACTACTTGGTCATGCAGTTTGAGGAGAATGCTTAAACATCAAGGATGATGATCATGAGTTGCACTGAAGGTTTGTGTTATCTAAATTTTGTGGAGAAGGTTGAAAATAGTTCAAACAACAATCTTAAAGGAGAACAAAAAAACCCTACTTATACAGCAAAGATTTAAGGGAGGAAAGTCATTGGGTAGGATCAGTTCCTTTGGAAATTTTCCCCTTGTAATATGGGGTAAGTCAGTCATGCTGGTTGAATGGTATAAGAAACACACCTAATACTAAAACTACCAAAAATGGAGGCAAATTGGGATCCCTGTACTAGTAGTTAATGCTTTTATTTGGAATTCTTTTGTACTTGTTTGTATTCATAAATTTTTTTCTAATATCAGTAATGGAGGTAGGTAGTTTGTTAGGACAGCTGTTTTGCTTAAGCTGCTGCCTTAGATCCCTGTCAGCATCCTCTCTGTGTTGTGCTGCACTGGGATGCTGCCAGGTAAAGCTCAGCCTGTGCTCAGCTGCTCTCTCCATTCACAGCTGCTTCCCACAGGAGAGGTAACTGCTCTTGCAGCTTCAGTTGAAGAATCTCTGTGTGGTATTAATGGTAAATCCTGAGGATCTGACTCCTGAACAGAATGTACACAGCACTCCTGGGAAAGCTTCACCACCTCTAGTGTAGGTTTCCCAGTCCAGAGCGTCCTTTCCAGTTTCCTTTAGTTTCTGTTCCCTTTTATGTAGATCAGCTGCAGTTTGCAGCTCTGACAGTTAGCAGGAGGGCTTTTAAGGGAAAAGGGAAAAGGCTGGGTGTCTGTGCTTGGGAACTGTAAGGGTAGTTTTAGTCAGCCTGTGAGGTGAGTTTACAATTTTGCCTCACTTATATCCTGTAGAAGCTCTGAGGAGATGATTGAATCTTTCATTAGCTCTAACTTATGCACAGAATCATCAATACCCTTTACCTGACATGGGACATTCTACAGGGTAAATGCTCTTCTTGCTTTCTGTCCCATTCTGTAGTCTAATTTTTTCACTTGATCTTTCTGTCCCATTCTATAGTCTTAATTTTTTCACTTGATCCTTTCCCTGTGGCTTCACTCAGTGTCCCAGTGCTGCCTTATCCATACTGACTAGGCTGATAAAAATGCCTCCGTTTTCACTAGCACTTCGGGAAGTCTTTCATTTATTGTATTTCCTGTTGTTGAAATGTCTAATGTGTCACCGGTAACTGAATGTATTAAGATCCTTGTACTTCAGTATTATTATGTTAACACCAACTCAAATATTGCTCTAAATGTAAGATTTTTATTACTTCCCCTTTGTAATGACAGAGGATGTTCTTTTGCTTGAAAGGATGTATTCCATTGGAGAAGCAGAAAAAGCTGAAATTCTTGGGTTAATATGGTGGTGTTATACCTGAAAATCAGAACTGAAAAAAAATGGGGGGTTAAACTTGTGGCTTTTCCTAAGTGAGTTCTCAAGATGCATTTTAGCTCTGACAAATAAGCCTGGGCTGTGACTGGGTTCTGGCTGACTTGGTGCTGATGGTTTGAATGTGGAATGTTGTGTGTGTCCTTGGCAGTGTATTGATGTGTTCTTTAACCAGTACCGAGATGAGTGGGACACTCAGGACTGCACGTTCAGTGACACTTCAGCTGCCCTCATGCCTTGGAGTGTCTGTGGTGATAATTGCTAAGATTTGTGTGGTGAAGACTGAGTTCAAGCATCCAGTGCACTTCTATATTCAGGTTTAGAATTACAAGGCTTGAGTACCCAAACAGTTTTGTGTAAAAGGCCGGGATTTTTAGTCACTAATCCCAGTACTTGTTGTAAATAGTTTTTTCTTTTTTTCCAGCTGCAGATGGCTACACTGCTGCAGCTGAAAGGCTCCCAGGCAGAATTTGATCAGCTGGAACGCTTACAGTCAATGTTAGAGCAAAAGAATGGTGAAATAGAAAATCTGCTTATCAAAGTGAGGCAGCTAGAAAAATTTAAGGTATGTGGTTTTTAATTCAGTAGAAAATTGTAATTGGAAGCTAAAACATGAGAACAAGAAGAATTATGAAAACTATCTGAAGTCCATGCTCTGGTTTGAAAAGGGACCCAAAGGCTGACTCGTATCTTTATTTGACCCAAGTTGTATTTTACAGCTGGAGAACATTAGAATCCTCAGGTGCAGAGAAGCAGAAAATTGTACACCCCCCAACACCTGGGTTGAAGAAACAATTTTTTTTGTGGGTTCGTGTGTGAAGCACCTTCGTATCTTTTGGCATTTAAATTCAGTTACGTGGTCAAAGCTTGCTGAGCTATGACATCCAATTTTTCTCTTGGAAGGTGTAGCCATTTGGCACTTTTACTGTGTGTACTTGGGCTTTAGGCTTTTATAGTGTCTTAGCTCTATTCAATTTCCGGGATATTTATTTTCTTGATATGCCTTAACTTTGCAGCTGAAGCATGCTCTTCTCTAGCAAAACTGAATTGCTTAATCATCCTTCTAAAGCAATTTTTTCAGTCCTCTTACGCAACTTGAAAACATCTTGTCAGTATTTTGAAAAGTGAGAAATATCTGAGGACTCCTCTATATACCAATGTAATGCTATTAATGTTTGTGTGTTTCCAGAGTGAAAAACTATAGCCTTTCTTACTCCTTGCATGTTTCTGGACTCGTTTGGCCCTTTCTTACCACAGCTTTGGAATGCAAACTGAAGTGGTTTAGCTTGTGCTGTAGGACTGTGCTTTCCAGCATAGCCTCCTGTGTTCTGTATTTAACCCAAGTGGTGTGCAGCCAGGCTTAACCCATTTTAGCAATAATTGTGGAAGCCTGATTGTTTTCCCAGTTTTGTCATGTTTAAGCTTGATCTGTCTCTAGGCCATAAATAAGTAGTGTTGGGCAACTGAATGGTTGATTCCAATAACCACCAAAAGTATCTGTAGTCAGTGACTGCCAGAGGCCTGTGAGGTCTCTGGGACAGGATTAATTTTGAGTGCTGCTTGTTCAGAAAAAAATCACCAAGCAAAAACCCCAGTGTCACATGGTGCTGCATTTATAACATCTTTACTACAAACCAGCTTCCTCAGCTGAAATATGTAATTGATTTTGAGATTTTAACTGTTGATTATCATGGCTTGTATTCCTCTGGAGTCCAGCTGCTGAAGCCTAGGAATAAATGCTGAAAAACAATTCCCAGTGGGTTAACTAAATACCCTGTATTTTCAAGTAAAAAGCAAGAAAGCTGTTTTGCAGTGCTACTTGGAAACCTTTTGGAGCTGAGAACTTATTTTTGTACTTTTTTCAGTGAGTGAGAGAGAGCTGTCAGTTCTAGTGCTATTTGACATTTGTAATAAATGAGAAAGTACTCAGCATAGCTGAGTTTTATCTTCTGTTTTTAAATCCCTCTGTGATGAGGCTTCTCCATCAAAATGCATGGAAAATGTCTCCCAAGAACTAAGCTAATGTGCTTCTGAAAGGTCATCGCTTGACAACCTGGCACTTTTTCTTTATCAGAGTTTATATGAGAATATGGAGGAGTCCAGACCTGCTAATGGCGCAAAAGAAAGCGATTCTGAAAATGGTTACTATGCAGATTTACTGCAAATTAAACTTGACAACTCAAAGTAAGTACTTAGAGCCTGAGGCCTAGAAGTTGGTTGTAGCAAGTTTATCTTCTAGGTTCTTGTTTTCATCCTCCCTTTTTTGTTACTGTTTGTATGCACTGACTGCGTGTGCAGATGTGTTTTGTTCTTGTTGCATTTTCTGATGCTGTGGAACCAACCTGACTTCATTATAGGACTGAGAGGGGGTTTTTTGTAGTTTCATTTATGTTTTAAAAGATAGCAGCAGAAATATTGTTTATGATTATTGCTTTCTTCTAGAAATCTTATTAATACTCCTAGGTACAGGGCAGTTGAGACCTTGAATCAATTAAAAGTTAATCTCTAAGGAAACTGTAGGAATATTCTTAATCTTTAGCCTGTATATGTTCATTTCTCTTGTAAAAAGAGTGAGACAACACTTGAAATGTTTTATAGGACACAAAAGCTTAATTTTTCCTACTAATGTATGAATACAAAGTTGAGGTGAAGTTGAGTGCTGAGTTGTCTTCATGCCTATTGCTCTACTAAAAGAAAAAAAACCCAAACCAATCCAAGTCTGACTGATTTTTATAATTTTCCTCCCACCCCAGCAAGGAAACTGAAACACTGAAAAATGAACTATCCCTGCAGAGAATGAAAGCTCTGTATGAGAGCCAAAGGGTCCTGGAATTTGAAAGGAAGCTCTTCACAAATGAGAGACATTTGCAAGCTTGTCAGAGTGAGAATATGAACTTGCGGGTTATGCTGGATGAGCTAAAAATGAAATATGAACCTGAAGGTAAATACTTCTTTTCTACCTGGGAAAACACAAATTTCTCATTTTCTCAGCCTTCAGAAATGGACTGACATTAAACAGGAAGACATTGGTTTAGTTCCAGAACTTAGTGCTTAATTAGCTGCCTTTCTGAAATAACTTAGTCCAAAACCTGCTGAGCTGAAGTAGAAGAGCTCTACCTTGCTCCAGACCTCACTTAAATATGTGAACTCTGGCTTGAAAAGACTAAAGAAAGCAGTTTTACAGCTAAAAATGAGTGTGTTCAGAGGCTTTATAGAGCATAGGTAGATAACCATACTCAGGTGGGTGGGAACAAACCTCAGGTGTTTCCCATAAAAGCAGCAGTGTCTTTGTGGTGATGAGAAGCCTTGGCACTCTGGGTGGAGGCAGCTGAAAAGAGCTTTGTAATAAGGTGCAAAGCATTTAGAGGAGAACTGTTTAGTGGCTCAAGTTAATATGGATTGAGTTTTGCCTACAGAGGCCCACCTGACAAACAGCTGATACCCGAGTGTATGCAAAGCGAGGGAGCTGTAGGCTGTGGAGGAAGATGATTCTGTTTAAACTGAGAGAGAGCAGGGTTAGGTGGGTTATTAGGATGAAGCTTCCCTGTGAGGGTGGGCAGGCCCTGGCACAGGGTGCCCAGAGCAGCTGTGGCTGCCCCTGGATCCCTGGCAGTGTCCAAGGCCAGGCTGGACGGGGCTTGGAGCAGCCTGGGACAGTGGGAGGTGCCCCTGCCCATGGCAGGGGGTGGGAACAAGATGTGCTTTAAGGTCCCTTCCAACCCAAACCACTCTGGGATTCCATGAATGGAGAACCAGACAGTCAAGTTGCTTTTTTCCACACCCGAAGGATGTAACTTCAAAATGTTATTTGTGGCAGCTTACCTCAGCAGCCTGCAGCTCAGGGCATTTAATTTAAAGTCTTGCTGAAAAGACAGAGTGGATGAGGAGAAAGATGATGTCTCTTTTTCAAGGTAACTTCTGTTGGGATTATTAGATTATATGAAGAGATGTTCTTTAAGGGATATAAATTGTCTATGAAGAATTATTCCAATGTCTTTAGTCCTGTAAAATGTTCTTACTTTATTATGAACATGTTGGGGGACAAGTCATCTTGAGCTTCTCTTTTGTACAAAAAGCATATTCCTTTTTTTCCTTAGAATTACTTAAAGGTCCTAAAATTAAAAAGAAGAGGGAAAAAATTCCAGTGAACGCTACTTGTGAATACTTTGACAGCAAAAATACTCCAGTGAAAGAAACTGCTCTGACTCAATTGCCAAGTAAGGAAGGGAAAAAGGTGACTACGGAGAACTTGGAGCAAAGTGATGCTTCTTCAAAAAAACAGGCTTTCCAAGCATCCCCACTAAATGCAGCTCTCCAGGCAATACGACACATTGTTGAACCTGAAAGAGAAAGAAAAAGAGTTAAAATTCAAGATGAGAATCACATTGCCTTTGCTTCAAATAGCAGAAGTGGAAACAATTCCTTGGCTCCAGCGGCCCCCAGGTCAGTGTCAGCTTCTGTCTCTGCTCAAGGCAATCAGCACAGACCTGCATCTCTTTTCTTTCGCTGCATGAACTGTGCTCTCCACTTCTTTATCTATTTCCTCAGTGTTGCATGCAGTGTCATTCCTCAGCTCCGGCTGCCCGCGCTGAACCTCTCACTACCTTTTAGAAGGACTAAAATGCTGACTAATAAAAAAGACTCTTGAAACAGTCTCTGAAATAACTTTCCCACTGCTTGAAGACATTTAAGGTGTGCAGGTAGCATGGCAGTTCACTTGGTTTGCTCCAGCATCAGAAACTTTGTGTTCTTGGTCCCTTCAAAACTGCCACGCACCTGTGTTACAGCTCAAGGTAATAAAGGCAGCTGGAATCATGCTCCAGTTTTATATCTAATTCCAGACCCCAGCAACTTCCAAATTTAGCTAAAAGCCTAAAAATTACTTAAGTAATTCTTAACCTGAATTGTGTTAACTTTCATTGTACAAGATAATGGAGAATTAATTAGCTATCTGTGTTGTCAGACAAATGAAATGCATGATCTGGATGCACAATAGGTGGGAACACAACTGCTTAATTAAGATGAAATTTTTCCCCTGAACTGAGAATTGAAGTTACTTTTTGCTAGATGGCAAAGTATCTGAGAACAGTCATTATCTCCAGCTTTTTTTATCCTGGAAAAAAGAACACTGACTTTGATTTTTCTACTTTTTCAAGTAATGCTTTTTGTATTCTGCTCATAATCTTTGTAAACACATATTTGAGTGTTTGTGGGTAGAAAAAAGTCTAGGCTAGTCTTGATGTTTTGAGCTTGCAACTTGCTAATATCTGCTAAAAGTAGCCAAAGTTAATGGCATTCAGGAGTAATTGGATTGATGCTGTGACTCTTAGATCAGCTACTCAAGGTTGCATGGACATAATTAACAGACTTAATGTAGCCAAACACTGCAGTCTTCTTAAACTGTGGAGAGAATATGGCAGGAACAGCAGTTTTAGCAGCTGTGTTAAAATGTGCAGGGACTGCTGGTGAAGAGGGAAGATCAGGAAGGTCAGCTATGGGTGAAAGCAGAGAGGAAAGATTGGGGTAATTTAGTGATGGTACTGTGTTCTGACAATGTCCTCTACACATAAAGGAACAGGCAGAATGGAACCTGTTATGAAAAGTTTAACTTACTTCCTCATATGGCTTTTGGAAAAGAAGATATAATGTCTGCTAACAGAAAGCTGTTGGAAATAGTTTATGTGAACTGAAGGGGGAAACCTACTGCAGAGGGGGTGAGGAGTGGAAATTATTTATGGACCTGATGCTGGAAAGCAGAGAGAGTAAAAAAAAGTGGAAGAGGAACGTGAAACCACAGTTCAGAGGGAGGTTTCTAATCTTGTACCCATTGCTGTTGGTTCAAATAAGGAACAAAACATGAAAAATATTTGGAAAATATAAACCACCAACACAGTTAAGTTGCCACAAAACTCCATATAAGTTGTTAAGCTTTTTTCAGTGATGCTATGAGCCTGTAAAAGGCAAACCCAGGCAGAAAGTTCTGTTTGTTTCCAATTGTGTTAATGAACTACTAAACCCCAAGTCATGATGTTTAGGTAACATTGAGGATTTACTTACCCCTGATCTGCTATGATGTGTTATGAAATAGGAAGTCATGTTAAAGTCTGAGTATTTGAGAAGTTGGATTTCTAAACACTGAAAGAATCTCTGGACTGTTCTGTGATGGATGTGGTGGAACTCTAGGGACAAAAAATATTGGCAAATTGATCAGGGGTGGGGACCTGAAAATGGGGAATTGGTGGGAGGAAAAAAGTACGGTGGATCATTGTCAGTGTTTCACCTTGTGTTGACCAAAATGTGATGCTCCAGCTGAAAAGGCTGTTGTGGTCCCTGGGGGTTGGTTTTGTGCTGTAGCTAATGGAGCTCTGATGTTGGCCCATGAATTGTGGGAGAAAAGGGCCACCATAGCTGTGAAAGGGCTGCAAACTTCATTTCTAGAAAGTGGTGTTTAGAATCTGTCACCTCAGCCCCGAAGTCGATGAGGAAGTGGTCAGAAGTGATGCGGGTGTGCTTGTGGAGGTGATAAACGCCCTTGTGTGAGGGGACTTTCTTGCTGAGGTGATTTAACCAGGTACAGCTGGATAATCTCAGCCCACACCTGTGTGTGCGGGCCACTTCTGTGTCCTTCCAGAGCTCTGCAGCCAGCACTGGAGTAGCTCATTAGGTGCTGGTAGTAATTAGCTTATGATATGAGAGTGTTGGGACTACAGATTTAAACATTCAAGTGATGATTATTAATTGTCAATGGCTACTGAAATTCTGGCAATGCAAAGGTTGTGTGCAGTGATACCTTTTGTTTGGCCAACTAACTGGTCAATAAAAAGATACATTTCTCTACTGAAATGCTTTTCTTCCCTTCTGAAACTGTAATAGCAAACTCTAGCTCTTGCTGCACGATTTATTTTGCATTTAGATTTGTGGTTGCTTGCTTGAGTGTGATTAAAGAGCTAGGATGCCTAAGAGCTTATTTGCTCCCTTAAATTATTTAGTTGGATTACATATACCAAATCTGCTTCACTTGGGATTTGTCCAGTTGCCTGTGGCCATTTGGCTCGGCAGAAGATCTAATTAATAATACTCTTTGGGGTTTTAGGCATGGCCCTCAGCCTAAAGTAAAGCTCCACCTGATGAGACAAGTTCATCATCGAACAGGTAGAAGGAGCCCCAATTATATCTCAGTTTTGGAGTCTATACAGTCAAAGCTTGATAAAATCATGTCATAGTTTCACAAGCATTTGCTTAAAGTGGAAGTGTTTATCCACTGTCTGCTCCTTCGGATCCATCTCCTGTGCTGACAGCCGATGGGCCATGAGCGCTCTGAGGGATGCTCTGAGGGCTGTGGGCTGAGCCTCAGCCTCCTGCTGGCTGCTCCTCCCTCGCTTCCACAGGACAGTGAGAGCGCTGGGTGGGAAAACCTTGTGGGTAAACATGACAGAGGTCAGGTGGTCATGGGCAAACCAGACTTGGGGAAGATTAACTCCTTGCCAGTAAAAGACAGTGGGGCAGTGAAAAGGAAAGAAAACTGCCCCAACCCTTCTTCCCAGGCTCAGCTTCCATCCTTCAGTCTTGGCTTCTATATCCTCACCAAGAGGCACGGGGTGAATTTGATTGCTGGAGTTGTTACACTGTATGCTAGCAGAATTATTTAATACTGTGAAAGGGGCAGTATTTCATATAAATCCAGTTGAGCCGCTTTGGGAAATAATTTAAGTGAATGCGGTTTTTATTTGGTCTTTTGGTTTGTTTGAGTTCTTTCCACATGTTTATAGGGAGTCTTTGTTGGCAATTTTGGCCACTAGGGTAGTATTTCTGGCGGCCTTGGACAGAGGTTAGGGCAGAAAAGCAGGAGGGGCAAATGAAGGGAGTCTGCCGTAGGAGCAGGTTCGTGGGCAGAAGCTCTCCATCCATAACTGCAGCTGCTGGGGAGTGCAAACCACGTGATGGCTGCTGAGAACACACTTTTTCTACCCTGAATAATTCCCTCATGCTGTAACCACATGGGAAAGGTGACCATGGGCAGCAGGTGCTCAGCCATCAGAGTTACAGGTGTGGATTTAATGCAAAGCACACTGTGGAGTGAACCCTGATCTAGAGGAGGTGCACAGCAGAGCGTGTTTTTCTTCAGCCTGTTGAGACAGTGCTGATAGGGAATAACATGCACATGGCCTGCAATGCACAGTAGTTTGATAGCAGTTTGAAGCTGTGGCTAAATTGCCCCAAACTTTTTTGTTACATCTCCTTTCATAGTCCCCAGATTCAGCTGCACTTCTCTATATTGCAAATTAGTCTCTAACAACTGAGTAGCAGCTATTTGTGTTTGGAAAAACATCACTGAAAGCAGCTGTCCATGGTGTGGGTTGCTCACTGAGGGCTCCTGAGACCACTAAAAATCCACAGGGTCACCAGAGAATTGCTTTAATGCCTGTGCTGATAAACAAGGGTAGGGTTTGTGTTGCTGTATAAAGTGATGTTTAATTTGGAACTTCATTTTCCATAATTTGTTTCTTTGTAAAAATAATCATGTGTAACAGTCAATGGGCTGTGGGTGATTTGGCTGGGTAAAATATCACTATTCATCAGTTGTTCTAATGGCATGTTTGAATGTTCATAAAGTTAAAAACAAGATTTAGGCAATGAGCACAACCTGATGTTTTGATTTCATAATTATCTTTTTAACAGCAATGAGACAGTTTTTTCCCCATTTACATTCACAGCAGAATTAAAACCTGCCAGTGGACAAATGATGTAATTCCGAGCCTGAAAATAAATCTTCCCCCAATGAAGATACTCAAGCACTAAGCTGAAGGCAATAGTAGTGTAGAACTAGGTTGAAACAAGCATATTGTTCTAAGGATAGTCTTTTTTGGTGGTGTAGAAGCTTGATTTCATCCTATTTTTATGATGTTGCTCAGACTTTTTACTGAGAGATGTGCTTTTGGGAACTGGATCTCCTTTCTGTGCATGGCACAGTCACTGATGTTTTTGCAGGCTGGTCTCAGCCACTAAAATGCATTCAGTAGCCTTTCTTACCAGGCATTCCAGCAGGTGAGGTGTGTGGGGGAGGCTTCAAGTGGTGAAATGTGGTTAGGACTGATACAAAAATGCTTTGGTTTAGTCTCATTTTCTTCTTAAACCCTGCTTGCTCTGTCTTTGTATATGGATGGTCTTGTATGCCAGTTGGCTTGTTGATTTTGCCAAAAATTCTTATTTTAGTCCCGGTTTATATGAACTAAATATGTATTTAGAACGGTTGCTTTGCCTGTAGGTTAACAGCTGAATCCAGATTTGGAACTACAGAAGAAGATAAGAGAGAAAAGAAAATCTCAACAGAGAAGAAAACACAGAAGAAAAAACATTCAACATTGTATGTATCTTCCAAGGCAAGTCCTGAGACACAATGTGCTCAGCAATAAAGCACTTCTGCAAGGAAGCTGGACAGGTTGGAGTCCTGCTTCAGCAGGAGCTGCTGCGTGAACTTCTGTCCCACATCAGTGTCCAGGTCACTCACTTAAATATTGATCTGCCTGGTGTTTTGAAGGAAGCCTGGCAGAGCTGCACTTTTGATGACTTCCCAGAGGGCCCCTGTTGTGTTCCCTGGCACTGGACCTGAGGTGTGGCCTGTTCTTGACTCTTGGCAAAGTCTCTGAGCACATTAATTGTTCTTTGTTTGAAGCACGAGGCTGTTGTAGAGGAGAAGTTCTGGCTAACAGAGGTTTTATTGTATGGTGAGACAGACTAGACAGGGTTGGTGGAGAACTCAACTAAGTGATGTGCTCCTAACTTGCTTCCGGTTCCCAGATTCAGAATTCTTAATATTTTTCCTCCTAATGCGTAACTTTTCAACTTTCAGGCTGACCTAATTGCAAAAGTGCATGTGAATAATTTTTTGTGTTTCACTGGTCAGTGTTTGAAACTCTTGTATTTGTACTATTAATTAAAATAAAGGTTTATTTCTTTCTTTATAAAATGAAGCCTGTATTGTATTTGGGAAGAAACATGACCATTTTGTAAATGAAGGTGATACCTTTTGTAGAACTTTTTGTTAAAATAAAAAGTACCTCAATAAATGATGAAGTGTAATACAGGTGCTGTGTGTCATGTTTTTAGGAGACAATTCTGTAACGTTGTGAAGTTCATGCAGAATAATTCTGAGGAAAGCTTTTAAGCTACTTCCATTAATTTTTGGAGCATTGATATGGAAGTTGGATTACTTCATTTGAATTATGATACTACAGTTTAAGCTCCCTCTGGTGAGTGGATTAGCCAGTTTCTAAGTAAGACTCAGTAGTTAAGGTGAAAGTTCTTAAAGACTTCTTTTAAATCCCTCATGGAAAAAAATACATTGGGGAGCCATCTTGCAACCCACTGGTTTGTTTTCAGTTCTGCCACTTCTGAAGTGATGCCTGGGATTTTGTTCACTCTGACTGTGCTGCTGGGTGGCTTTAGCTCAGCAGTCACTTATCTCAACAAAAACTGAGTTGGGTCCCAGCAGAAGTGACTGAAGAGGTGGGAAAGTCACCTGAAATGGCCACGTCTCCTCCCTTTCCAGGGCAGCTCCCTCGTTATCAGACCATTACCACACAGTTTGATTTAGGCACAGCCCAGTGGCTGCTTCTCCCGGTGAACAAAATACTCAGAAATCTGTGTGTCATAGAATCAAATTGTCACTTCACTGATGTCAGAAATTTGCTGTGTAGCTGAGTTTTTCAGTCTGTTATTAATGAAGTTACACAAACTGAGAATATCTTGTTAACTTTTACTGAGGTATTATTACTGACAGCAGATGTATAGCCATGAAATAGTTCTTGCTCTTCTTGACTTTGACATGTGAATTTCAATGATGTTATGTTGAAGAACTTCTCTGTTTTTCATGCTACAAAAGGTTAGAAAAAATCTATTTTTATGCAAATGATGAAAGTTACATTTGTTTACTGTCACTACTCTAAGACACAAATAGCATAAAATAACTGAGGTACTTGATTGTTCTGCTTAGAGGAAAACCTTTGGTAAGTTGACATTGGAGAATGTACTTTACATGGCAGTAAATTGTCTGCTAAGACAGTTAATTATATGTTACGTTACTTGTGTGTTGATTTGTATTATGGTTAACTATATGTTGAGCTGCTGAGTATATGGCATTTCTAAATTACTTTTCTAGATTGAAATAACTTGTTAATTTATGCTCCAAACAAAACTGGGATATCATTTCAACAAGTGAATGAAACTGATTCATTTAATTAATTTGGTGTTATCTAATTACCCCCAGGATCTGCTTTACAGTCTCTGTTCCTGGAGGTCTCTTGGAGTGTGCAACCTTTACCATCTTAGGCAATCTATTTGTGTTTACACATCCTCTTGCAGGAGTGCAGGTGGGGGAGCGTGTCTGGGATTCAGGCTTTGGGTTTGCCATAACACACCCGAGGTGCTGTGCATGAGAGTACTTGCTGTGTTTTCTTACTTGGTTCTGTTTTGTCTCATCAGTTGCTTTTCTGCAGCTGTGCTCACAGATCTTGGCATAGAATCGAATTTAGAGGCAGTTAAATGCAACTTCTGTCTTCTGCTCAAATTCTTCTTTACGATGGAATTAGCATAGCTAAAAATGAATAATTAGCTGCTCAGCATCTTACAAGGTCTTGTTTTCTGGAACTGATAGCAATATTGAAGCAAGCAAGAGTTGTCTCTCTTCTGCCTGTCCCCAGCCCCCAAAAGATAAGTTTTTTTGTGTGAGCTTCCTGCATGGAGAGTTCCATCTTCTAGGGAAGCAAGGGATTTTCTGTTTTCCTTAAAAGACCTTCTGTCTCAAAAAAGACTTAAGGAAGAAATGGTAAGGTGTGTCAGGGTGATGAATCTGTCCACTGTTTTCTGTGGAATGTCAATGTGGAAGTGATTGCATAAACAAACCAACTTGGAATAAAAACCTCCACGGACAAAGGGTGTAGCTATTACCCACCTTAATTCTTTAGACCTGTGTTGGGGGTTGTTCTCTGCTGTAAAAACAGGATTTTAGGGTTACTGTGCATACTTTGCTCTGAGTGCGCTTTCCTCTTGCAGCTAAGAAGGGATTTTGTTCCCCAACCCATTCATTAGGAGTTAGAGGCAGGAATTTTTCAGACACAGTCACACAAGGTGGGAGCTGAGTGAATGAAGTGGCAGTGGGTTCCAGTAGCTGAGTTGCAAAAGTGTCATCATGAAAGTCTGCCGGGAGGAAGTTCCAGCAGCTGTGCAGTGCTGAGAGCTGCTACAGGGAAGGGGATGGCGGCAGGAGGCAGCAATTCCTGGGGGAGTTTTGGCCCTGGAGCCAGCATTTGGGGTGAGTCCAGAGGGTACCAGGGGGGGATGTGAGCTCTGGCCAGAGCCCAGTCCCTGTGTTTGTGCTGTGCGCTGCAGAATCACATCAGGGCATCAGAAAAGTATTGCAAATTGGATCCCAGTCTGCAGGTGAAATTTCTGTGCTTCACATCGTTTACTTTCAAAAGACAGTAGCATTAACTGGGTGTAGAGGTGGAGAAGCAGGTCTGTAAATGAGTGCTAGAAAGGAACAGTTTTCCACGGGGCTGTTGTTTTACAGGGAAACACAATAAGGAAGAGCAAGGTAGAACAAGAAAATAAAAGCAAGGCAACCTGTTGGCCCAGTAGTGAATGGGAAGGGGGATTTGCTGCAGCAGGGATTGGGAGGGGTGAGGAAGATCATCACCACTGGTTAGGAAGTTACAACTCAAAACCCATATTAAACTAAAAGATGAAATTATTCGGCCTCAAGATCTGTTTTTGACAGAATAAAAATAGAAAGTGCATTTTCCAGGGACAAAAATGATTAAGAACTTATAGATGAAACTTGTTGTCTGTAAATGGAGATAATGGGAGTTGCTGGGAATTTAGCCCGCTTTAGTAAACACAACATGATGTCAATGTTATTTTACGGGAGAGTAATGAGCTAAATCCTTTTCTAAGCTAGTGTGGTTAAGATTAGACCAATTCAAGCAAATCTTTGGTAAAGGTTAAAGTGCTTTTCCTCCAGAAATATATACCAGAATTCCACATGCACAAAGAGAGGCTGGCAGTCTGTGCTCCACAATTGCTAATTAAAACCGAGAAATAAAATGTCGTGTTATCAAAAACAGAGGAGATGGTAATAAAAAATCAGGAGATGGATGTAGCACGGCAGCATTAAACAGTTTGGCTAAACATTGATTGCTAAACTGCAATGGAATGTCCAGAGGACAGGATTGTCAACTGAATTTTTTGTACTAAGCAGAAGATCAAACAAAGAGTAAGTCTTGCAAGTATTTTGTTAGGGGTTTTTTAACTCTAAACTATAAGTAAAGCACAGACTTTGTGCTTTAAGGTGACATACTACCTTCAATTCAGTATATTGTCCTTAATCCACATTCCAAACAGCTTGGCTTGGTCTTTGCACATCCAAAATGTCCTCACCCAAGTTAACACACACAGCACAGGCTGTAAATATACCAAAAATTGCTTTTGGCAGTTTTGTATTGACAGTAAGTCTTTAGGAACGTACTGCTCTGTTTAGAGAATAGAGTGAGTCTCCTACTTCTTCCTCCAAACATAAAATGATAGAAATTAAAAAGAATGGGTGTGATTTGAAATGTGGCTTTGTCTTCACTCTGTTTCTCTTTGGACAGGAGACAAGAAAAGCACAAACCTGTGTTTAAGGACAGGTTAGAGGAGTGGAGTTTTTAAAATGTAGTGTCCTCTGAAGTCAAACCTTTCAAGCCTGGTGTTGTTCTGGTGTCCAGAACTGACCTAACCCGTGGTCAGAGATGGTCACTGCAGCCAGGCTTTGCACAGACCTGAAGTCCAGGCGTGGTGCTACACAGTCCTGGCGTGGTTTTGGTCCTTTTTTCACGCTTCTGTTTACAGCTGACATGGTGCAAGAGAAACACCCGGTTTGGGATTCCCCTCCCCCATGACACCGGGTACAGTATCTTGAGCTGAGAAAAGAGGAAGGAAGCTCCAAGAGGCAGCAAATCTCACAGAGCCCTCGCAGCTGCCTCCGCCTGCTGCTCGTCCGAGGGCTGGGGACCGACGGCGCTTCCGGGGCCTGTGCTTGTCACCCACCTCCGGCTCCGCATCCCGGCAGTCTTGGACTCCTTGGCTGGGCGTCCTTCGGAGCCTCACGGATTCATGTGTGATGGCAAGATGGCACAGGACAGAGAAGAGTGGCGTGGGTAAGTAACTCAGGGAGCTGCCATTTGAGCCTTGTCTTTGTGTCTTCTGAGCAGGATGTGGGCAGGTGTTTTCTCTGGTGTGATGAGTTAACACTGTCCACTTTACCAGGATGGCTCAATTGAAAGGATCAATTTTGTACAAAGTTTTGATCTTTCAAACAGAATGGCATGAAGTATATGAGAATCAGCCTTCCCACTCTGACAGTAATGCAGCTTTTCCCACCTTGGTGATTTAGAGGCAGACTGAATAAATAGTGTGTTGTATAATGTGCAGCAGCCAGAAGTTGTAGGGAACAGATGTAGGGGAAGGGGAATCCTACAGTTGCTTCTGCAAAATTATCACTTGTGGTCAGTGTTACAGAAAAAAATCTGTATTTGAGTTGGTAAGTCGCACTTTCTGGAAGGAAAGTAATCTTCTTAAAATGAATGATGTTAACTTGTATGAAGGACTTAATTGCTGTTTCAAAAAAGCCTTTAAAAAGTAGGAATCAAAGCTAAAAAAGTTGAAAGATGCATGCTAGTGCTTAGTTATTAACCTTCTAAATACTTCTAAAAGAAATTTTTTATTTTAAGTCGGCCATAGTGTTTTGTGATGTGCATTAAAAACCCAACTGGCTTCATGGAATAAAACGTACCACCAAGAAATTAGTAAGAGGAAAGTAACGTCTTGTTCAACATCCATGTGCAGCAGCAGCAGAATTGCAAAATGGAAGTAGCCTGTTCTGGTGGCAGTTTACATTGCAAAATAAAAGGTGTAAATATTTTCTGTTTCAATTTTACGAACAGTAGAAAGCACCTAATTTTTGCACTTGTAGTAGTCCCTGCGGTACTTGAAAGGTTCAGCAAACCTCATGCGGTAAAAACCATCTTGTAAAATACATTGCTTCAAAAACTACTGACAATCCAGCGATGTTTGTTTTCATGTCCAAAACAAAATCATTTACTCTAGAGTAGGTCACTGGGAAGAACTGACACTGCAGACTTGCTGGTATTTCCTTTCCCCTCTGCTTGCTGCCCTGCTCTTCTCGCCTGTGAGCACAGAGTGAGTTTGGTGTAAAAGAGAACCTGGGCACGTTGTGTCCTGCAGTGTGGTGACGCTGCCATCACTTGCTGGCCCCAAGTGAGTCCATTTCCTGGGTTAAAGAAAGGTTCTCTGTTAAACACGTTATAAGGCTCTTTATATTTGTAAAAATCACAATTGTAGCAATGTCTGTGGTTTAGTCTGTCACAAAGCAAAACAAACATCAATCAAATGGACTTTCCAACAGTATTTGAGTACTATTTGTGTAAGTGGTTGTGCATGTGACTTTATGGTAGGTTTTGTTCCGTAAGAGCATTCAGTCTCTGCTTTTGCACAATTGCTTGAATTTAACAGATTACAAAATCAAAAACCTTTAGGTTATACCCAGAATTTCCTTTTCTAAGCCAAACTGCTTGCTCTCAGTTTGTCTTATTTTACCTTATCTTGGAAACCAAGTGTATTCTTTCATTATATACATTGGTGAGAAAAATGGGAGACTCTTGCACCCAGAATAATTAAATCAAACAAACCCAAACAAGCATGTACCACCATCACTGGTTGTCCTGTCCCATAAGTTAAATAAGTTTATGTTCTTAGAAGATGGCAGGAAAATAGTGTAACTGCTAAATTTCAAGTAAATGAAACGCATGGAGTAGTGAGGCCTGGAAAAGGGGTATTGACAACTATGGTCACAAAGGAAGAGGTTTGTGAATTTACGGTCGATTGTAAGCATGCCGAGAGAAATGGGCAAACTGAGTCTACTGAGTCATAAATTCTGTGAAAGTTGATGAGCTTTTGGAATAATACACACTGGAAGCTTTTTGACCACATAGGGCTGTTTTGTCTTCTGTGTTTTTGAAAATCTTTGGCTTTAAGTCTCTGATTACGAATCTCACGTTGAATTTTCAAGTCTCTTGTTAGAAGTGTGCCTGATGCCTTCAGTTTCTGCTGATGAGCAGAGTTTCAGTTTGAGAATATTGGGCCCATCATGCTTTGGATGAGCAGAGTACACTGCAGGGTAGATCTGGAAGACCACACCATCCCTTGGTTATGGTAAATTGCACCTGTTGCACCCACTTTTGTGTTTTACTTAATTAAATGGAGTGGTCCAGGTAGCAGATACTCAGCTTTGCACTTGGAAACCACAATCCTGGTTTTACACATGAAACCTGTTCTTAGTTTTGCATCGTTTCCAGCATAAATTTGTGTTATTCCTGTGGACAGGACAGGATGGAATAGGCATGGCAGGCTGGTGGCTTTGGGTGGCAGTTCCCTGATGGAAAGTCTTTGCCATTTGCTCAGATCTTGAGCAAAGTTATAAACTGGTAAAATATTATACTGGCTTCTAAACTCAGGCATCTGATTTACTCCTCTTCTGCTAATCTGAAAATGAATGTTTGTCCTTTTGAAGCAAAATTATGGGGAGGAGTGGGTGACTTCTTTGACGGTGTAGAAAAGCACATGCTCAGCCTGAGTGCACGGGGCTGAGACTGGCTTGTCTGATTTCATCTGCTGAAGTCCTCTGAAATTATCTCTGAAATCGGAATAGATTGAGGCATAAGGGAGCAGAGCTTTGTTCAGGGCAGGTTTCCTCCATGAAATGCACCCTCTGAACCCAGCAGACTGTTCCAGCTGCTTGGGAAACAGCAAAAGGCAAGCTGAAGTGGTATGAAGACAAAGCTGGGGAAATATTATTTTTATCCATGGTCCTTCATGAAAAGAAAAAATCACAGCTAAACATCCTGTTCTTCATGAACAGTTCTAAGAAAATTGACTGTGCTACATTTTAATATGAGAAGGTAAAGAGTGAGACATGATATTTTATGTAAGTAGTTTGGTATGTTAGAGCTTACTGGTTCTTGTAATCCATACTGGCTTTATCGTGTCTAAGAAGGAAAATAAGTAGCTCAGGTCAGCTAAAACCTCCATCTGGCCCCAAGGTTAAGCAAGTGAAGAAATCTGTATTGAATTGTTTTCTAACATAACAGCTCATTATCCGAGAACTGCAGTGTTACCCTTTGAGCATGATTTGCAATAAATTTAATCAGCCTCTAGCCCCCCAAGAGGTTTAGGACAAGTCTCTGACCTGTGGTTTGTCCACTAGAACAGCGTCCATGCTGTGGTCATTAAGGCACACTTGCTCTGTGTGATTTTAGAGGAGATCCTTCACTTGGAATACTGGAACACATTTTTTTTCAGGTTTCTTTCCAGAAGTCAAGAAATCCTATTAGGGCTGTATAATATTTTCACCTGGAGTTTATCAGTCTCCTTACTGAATAATTTCACCCTGTTCTCATGAGAAGAAAATGGTAGCTGAACACCAAGTATTGATCATTTATGAGTTCTTTACTGCTCATAAAGGTGGAGCTGCATATTTTAAAAATAAAATAAAACAGGGTGCTTGCTGAGCCCATTAATTAGAAATTGTTTGAATATGCAAAACACATAATGAGTTATTGCATCAAAATCATACCAAATTGTCCTTCTGTTGTGGTTAAGTGAAATTAGGAGCTGGTTCAGTAATAACTCAGAATTTTTTTTTAAATTCTGTGTAAGAGTGGAAAAGTAGCCAAGAAAACTTGAAACGTGGCTTGTTACAGAAAGGTGAGTCTCAAAATAAAACAATGTAATGCTTGTGTTTTTATAAAGAGTGGGATGGGGACTGTGCATGAAAGAAAACAGGCAGCAAGGACAGGCAAGATTATTAGGCTAATAAAGGCTTCAGTGCTGCAGGCTGTGGGATTTTCCTCACCATTCCCATCTTGCAGTAGCTTACAAACTAATCATGTAAATAGCAAGAATATAGGGCTTTAACACTGAGGAAATGTAGCTTTTTGAGGAAGGGGTTCTGTTACCTGGGTTATTGGGACTCTTCTAGAGTGTTTTGTGAGTGGAAGTTCCCAAACAAGGTCCATAGGATGAGGGTTTTTTTCCTGCTGGCCATTTTCTAACCTGAGTAGGACATGTAATTTAAATTAGGAAAGGTTAACTGTTTTCTGTCTCCACAGCCACCCATCTATTCAAGAGTGTGCACATGTATTTATCTAGAGGGAGCAGTGTGCACATCAGATCCAACAGCTCTGGCTGCTGTGGATGAGTAGGAGTTAAATGGAAACAGAGGGATTTTCTTCAGCCCTCAGTTTCTCCTGCTGGGATGGACACTGGTAGATGTCTTCACTGAAGCTCTGGGTGTGAGGGTGACAGCAAAACGACACAGAAGCTGCTGAGAGTCACTGTCTCTGCAGCACGTTCTGTTTGGCTGGACAGGAGAGGATTCTTTGGGTCTCAGGGACATGATGGGAGCTGTTCCCATCTTCCTGAGGTACAATTCAAAGCCCACCTGGGCTTGAATGGGGTTCAGTTTGGAAGGCTGGCTGTGTCAGCAGTCTGACCCGGCATTTTCCATGTGCTCTCTGAGCAATATCGATGTTGTGGCGTGCTGGCCTTCAGCTCATCTCCTGAGGGAGCTGAGAATCTCAGGGGGTTTGCGCTGGGCTGTTTGTTTGTTTACTGAGTCATGTGTGTGCTATGAAATTACCACAGAGGTTATGGGGATCTCTAAAAAGACAGTTTTTATCCTTTGCTCATTCAGGGGAAAATTTTCCAACTGTGTTCTCAGCGAACTGTAAGGCCCCTATTTAGGAACGCTGTCATAAAATCGGAGTTGCTGGGCATTCTCCGTGCCATCCTGGGAGAATTGGGCAGCGCCTGTGTGCAGACACGCTGCTGCTGGGAACACCTCAGCCTGGGGCTGGGAGGGCATCTGCCATCCAAATCTCTCCCACTAATCTTATTGCCATGACTTCAGTCGCTCCTGAGGTCAGTAATTGCTATTAGGATTTGGAGTGAATGCTGGGCCCTTCCAGCAGGTCGCTTTCTGTGCCTCAAGGGTACTGACTCATTCTGTGTTTGTGGTTGGGATACAGGATGCCAGGGAGAGGCGTAATAGGAAGGTTCTTCAGAGTGATTGAAAGGGCTTTTATTTCTACTCACTGGAGAGTTTATTTTTTAAAAAGACAACAACCCTTTGTGAGTATCCCACCCAAAAACTTGAATTCCACATGGGGTTTTCATATACTATTTTTGAAGAGAAAAATGAGTTAAATTTATGTTTGAGCACACACAACCCTGAGGATCTCAAAAGAGGGTGGAGGAAAGGGAACACTCCTTTTGGCTGGTGAACTCTGAGGTGACACTCACAAATACAGGAGGGTCCCCGTTTGTGAGGGAAATAACATCACTTACAGCTGACATAACTAGATATAACAGTCGCATTTTCATTCACAGTTAATAATTAAAACAAAAGCAGATGTGATGATTAAGCTGTCTGGTGCTGTAGATAAGACCTATGGATGTAGCTGATGGTGTTGGGTAATTTGTAACACTTTTTTTTTGCAAGGTAGTTTGGGAGGTGGTTTATCATAAAATGCATGGGTAGGACTATAGCCTAAAATTTTGTACAGGGATTTTTTAAACTCATCCTACCAATTAAACCAGGTTCTACAGCAAAATCTCACTTGTTAAGTTTCCTCTTACTCATTTAGAAATAACCAAGATGATACAGCCACTTCCTTTGCCAGTTTTTTACTGCCTTTTTCAATACATTCAGGGCTGCTAAGTGAAGTTTTAAGAGAGAAAAACCGAAATACAATGTAAATATATGACTCAGTAATTTGCATCTATATTTTGAGACAGCTACAACTAAGTAGAGCAGCGCATATTTTGAAGTCTAAAGTATTTGCTGGTCAACAGTAATCTTGATCTCCACGGGCTTTTCAGGAAAACAGTATAAGAGCATGGGAATGCACACACATCCCCCACCTCCCAAATACTCCAGGGAAATGTCATGACATCTTTGCAGGGTTGTTTGCCATCTTCCACTTCTGGAAAAGAGACCAGTCAGAACAGAATTACACATGTGCTGTACTACGTAAACTCAACTTTGTGTTGGGCTAAGGCAGTTCCAAGGAAGTGTTTTCAAGATTCTCTTGAATAAATGGCTGAATCTGGGCAGCAGAGCCTCACTTCAAAGTTATACTTCTTTTACTCCTCCTCATATGTTGAATGATTCAAGCCTTGCTCTCCCCACTCAGGAGGAGGAACTGCTGGGAACCTCTTCATGTCAACAAAAAGAATTTATTCTTGGTCCAGTAAGCCTCTTCAATCTGAAATTCCTTCTAATTTCTGTTCCAGAAATATAACAAATATAATGATGGCCAAAGAAACATAATTTATGGAATACTTGTAGAGTGAAGAGGATGAATCTATTTAGCTCTACACTCCTACTTCAGGCGTTTTCCCGGAAAGCAATTTATTTTGAGACTTGAATAATTTAAGTAAACTAAGTAAAATGTTTAAATAAAGTGTATCGTTATACATGTTGGCCTAGCAAAGATGAATATCCTGCTTTAGAAACCTGGAGAGGGGAGCAGAAGGAACGCAGGAAGATGCTGAAGGTAGACTCTGCTTTATAGATCAGCTTTCCCTCATCCAAACTACTCCAGGTTTGGTTGCTGTGTGTGGCTGGATGGGGACAGTGCCAGGAGCCAGGGTACAGCTCTGCTGACCAGCACACTTCCTGCACACCTGGGGTCACCTTTAGCAGCCTGTTCCCACCTGCACAGTTTAACTGGGGCTTCAGCTGTTTGTATTTTAATAAATTTCCCTCTGTGATTGTAGCTTCAATAACCACTTCTGCCATAATGCTGTTGTAGAAATTTCTAACCAAGCCCACGAAGAAAAAAGTTGACAGAGGCATGGTTACCATAGGAGCCCACATCCTGTAGCCCTGGAACATAACTGGTGAAGAGGCTTATTTTCTTGATTTCTCTCTGAAACGTTGCTGTTTCTTAACCACATGTAGATAAGTTTCTGATTAGAACACTTTTAAAATTCAATGCTCCTGTGTTCTTTTCAGAGTCATACAGAGAATACAGAAAATTATGAAACTTGGTACTCTTTCCATATGAAAGAATTTCATGTTAAGTTAAAGCATCTAAACCCAGGAAAGAAGTCAGTAAATTCAGTTTTCACAGGCATCTCTGTGCCCTTGCACACCAGTGTAACCATAAATTTCGGTAGCTGTGTGCTTAAATCCTTTGAGCCAGTAGTCAAACAATTCCCCTGCGCTATGATTGTGTATTTATCAAAGACCTGCATCTAAACAGTGCTCCTAAATCCAATGCAGAGCAGTGCTGATCAGTAGCTGATGTCCCCATGCTTGCTGAGTTTTCTGTGGGGTTGGTTTGGGTTTTGTTTTCAGCACTTGCCATTTTCACCATCTTTCCATTCTCACAAAAAAAGAGATTATTTAATGGTGACAAATGGAGCTTCTGGATAGAATTATAGTTCTGTTTGTCTAGCCTAGTGTATTCATCCCAGTATCCAAACCTTAATAACCATGTCTGGTTTTCAGTTTAGCTGTAGTGTGTGACTGTATTGAAAAATAATATTTTCATCCTTTAATTTTCCAGCTATATACAATTTCGAAGGCACAGATAAAGAACACCTATCTCTACAGATTGGTGATGTGGTCCATATCCTGGGGTCCTTTGAAGGTAAGTCGCATTTCCCACTTCTTTGTGAATAATATAATCCTTTCACCTCACAGCAATTCCCTATATTACATCTGTAGCTGTCTAATGCTCTTATTTTTAGTGGTGGTGGTGGTGGTGGTCTATTTTGAGGAAGAACCTAATCTTTTCTGAAGAGCCAAAATTAGACATATTACAATACATGCGGTTTTTTGGAAAGCTTTTACCAAATGAGGAAGTCATCAAGGTGAATGTAGAGTTCGTGCCGTTTGTGCCGGCTTGCGATGTACCTCACGGAATTTACATTAAATTTGATTTAAGATTTAAAGGAGTACACTTTTTGCCTCTAAATTAAATATTTGTTGCTAGGAGATACTCAACATCCTCATCCTCTTGTATAAGGAGGAAAGCCAGTTAAAGAAATCTGAGTGTCAGCGTGATAGAAACAGTTCTGAAAGCTGTCCAGCTTACTGAATATATTAAGCAGCAGAAGTCCAAGTCAAGTCATGCATGATGGACAGTCAATACCTTCATAATCCCAGTGATTCTCTGCAAGTCTGACAGAGCTGCTGAGGTTTCCATTAGTATATAGCAAGGAGGGTGGAGTTAGTAATAACAACTCAGCAGCTGGGTATCTGCAAATGTCACTGTAAGGGTGATTTATTTTCAGTTTGCAGTGATGCTCTTGACCAGGTCTAGGGTCTTTTAAAAAATTACAAATTGCTTAAAGCTTTGAAAAATATACTGTGAAATTATCTTCTTCAGCCTACTTCTGCTGGTAGAACACGTGTCTGTTGTATCATATTAGCTGTAGATGTGTTAGAGAGAGAGGCCCGTTGCTGCCTCACACAGTGGCAGAGCCAGCTCGGTGCTGAGACACTTGTGTGTTGTGGTCACAAGGCTGCAAAGACTCTGAAGCTGTTGGAACCCAGCCCTTCCCACCACACAGAGCTCTAGGTTGTTTCGTCCGGAAACAACAAAGGATTTGAAGGAGGAGCACCTGAAAAAACACATTTACAATGTACTGGAGCATAAAAACATAATTGTTTCTCTTCTGTGTGTAAGATTAAGTCAATATCTTTAGGCATCAGTGAAAACATTGATGTCACTCAGCAGTCAACAGTTGCAATGATTCGTGTCCTCTCCTAAAAAACGTAAGGTCTGCACAATTCTTTAAGCCTCCATTCTAAACATTTTGGCTAAGAACAAAACACACAGACAAACCAGGAACCTCCTCATCCCCGTATTGTCTGTTAATTGCAGAAATAGCATTTCAAGCTTCTGATTCCTGTGGTACATTTGTTGTCAGCCCAGCCTCGTGAGTTGAGTGCTGATTTTATGGGGGTTTTTTTTGTCTAAAAGTCTTTTCTGAATCCTCTGCCCTTGACATGCTCTGTCATACCTTGCTTTATGAAATATATTTGTCCATGAAGAAGTGGAATCCTCATTGTGCAAATGAAGTTCATCTTTTATCAGATATCTTCAAAATATGCTGCCAGCTGCAGCTGGCGAGTAACCAACGGTGACAGGATTCTTCCTGTGCTCCTTTTATGCCCTGTTTTAGTTGGTTTTGCATGCACAAAATTTATGCACAGAACATATATGTGCTGTCACAGGAAATGGGATGAAACCAAATTTACACACTTGGTTTTAAACTGAGACTATGTGCAAATAATTCAGTTTTAGCAGTAAGATGGAATTTTACTGTTGAGAAAACACTGGGGAAAAAAAACCCCAGTGTAGAAACACCTAAAAGAAATCTGTTCTGAGTCTTTCTTTGAGGTCAGCAATCATCCTGTGACTTTTAGCACCACCTTTCTGACACTACTGTTTGGTGTTTGGGATTTATTTTTATTATTTTATGCTTTATTTGCATGGCAGCAATGCCTATGACAGAAATGGTGAGAGAGAAAGGGTGATAGCAAAGAGATCAAATCTGTTCATGAAATACAATTTTAAAATGTATGCTTTTAGCCATAAATTCTTTCTATGGGATGAAAAAAATGTACTATTCAGCAGAGTTAAACACTGTTGCTGTGCAGGTGATTTTTCATGATGGGGTGTACGCACAGGGAATGTGGCCCCTGATCTAATTTAGTAAGGTTGAACTCTGCTTTTTATGTTTTTTGTAGTTTATTGAGACTTTAATGTGGAATAGATGGAACAAAGCCTGAATTGATTTTTAGCTTCCCACTACTGCAATTCTGTGCTCCTCTCTTTAGGAAGGGCTTTCTAGTCACAAATGGAGCAGAAGCCAAATAAGAGCCCTGAGTTTTCTTGAGATTCCAATTTGAATTTACACCAAGAAGCTGCTTGTTATGGTTGAGTCCAAAAGCTATAATTCCTCATAGCAGAATAATGGCTTGGTCTTATCCCATTGAAGGAAATTGGGTATGTAACAACCGTGTGCTGTATTGGATTGATGTGGGCCTGGAACACAGGAGGAGCTTCATGGGCTATCCAGGACCACGGGTGATTGTGGCTGAGATAGATATCTAGGGGTGTGCATACATTACTTTGCAAAACAACTTATTCTACCTTTTTAATGTGAACATGGGGTGTCAAATTCTATGTACAATTATCTGTACTTACTGTGCAAGACTTGAAAGCAGACAATACAATCATATCTGATAATATGTAAGTCGTGCTTAATATAATCCCTGCTGTTCACTTTAATCTATGTATGTTTGAAGTAACTATTAATTTTTAAAAATACTGTGCTAGGTATTTTTTATGTGAAATAAACCCCATTACTTTATTGTGTGCTTTATAATGCATGGGGTTTTGTCATAACGAGTGATCTTTCTTCCTTTTAGGTTGGTACAGGGGTTACCTGGTAAGACACAAAGGAGCAGAGGTAAGATCACACTGTTCATTCCCATGAGACTGTTCTTAAGGGGTCAGCCCACAAAATGGGGTTTTGGGTATCTCTGCTTAGATTGTCCATGAATGCTGATCATTTTATTAATCTTGAAAGCAAAGCGTGGCAATAGCTGATTTGAGAGATCAGCGCACAGAGATCAGGACTATGTTGGCAAATAGAAGTGAGGGCTGGGAAAAGCAGATCGATGAAGAAGAAATGACTGTGACTTCAGGTTAATGGTGTTGAAGGCACCATTTGAATTGAATTTTGAGTTAATTTGCTGCTAGGTGTGTTTGTTTCTTTACTTTTTCCCAGGATTCTTTGGGCTACAAACAGCATAAACAACTTGTATGAGGCTTAAGTTCTTAAATATCTGTAATGTACAAAAATAATATTAATTTTTTAAAAAGTCAATATTCTCAAACCTGAAAATGGAAAGCCATGAAGGAACAGTTTTTACTCTGAGTATTATGTCTCCTGAGTTAAGTAGCAACAAAATTACTTCTTAATTTCAAATGCACTTTTCCAGAAGAAAAGCATTTTTGTTTGTAATTTGCTCTTAGTGTAAGATTCTCTAGGGAGCAGCAATGCAAATGCACTAAAACACTACACCTGTGTGTCAATTGCTTTGACATTTCTTTGACTGAAAATGTTACTTCCATTTATTCTACATAACATTATTTTAATAAATTAAAATTTAGCCTAAAACTAAAAAGGGAAAATATTTACCAGAACTAACCACTTCCTTTTAACTAATTCTTAATTAATTCCTAATATTGCTAGAGGGCTTCAAGATCAACATGCATAACATGCTTTAAGAAGTATTATTAATTTCATGTCCTAATATATCACTAAATTTACCATTACTGGGACCTTCTTCTTTTACTTTGCTTATTCACGGACTTTTTTGAACTTTAATCTTAATGAAAAAAAATGTGGAAGTGATAAGACATGATTGTGTTTTGATTAAGATCCAGTGCTTAAAAGAAAATGGTTTTGAAAGCTGCAATCTGATTCGGAGAAAGGCTTTTTAAAGTAGCACACTTGTTATTGAATTATTGTGGTACTTGAAGTACCATGAGTGAGTTATTGAATAGAGAAGAATTCAGGAAGAATCTGGTTAATTACCAAGGTGAGATTTGCCAGTTCAGGGGAGCATTGTCAAAGAGTGACTGTCAAACATTCCTTTAATCCTAAAGGATTATACTTTGACTTAAGACATTTCAGCTTTTGTAGAGCAAGTACACATCACGTTAGAACTTCTTCTCTGGTGACCATTTGTTTCCTACACAGGTCAGTTAAAATAGATATTTAGAATGTCATGGAATCTGGTGCTTCCTTGGCCACATCTTGCTGGGCATCTCTGCACAGCCCTGGGGAGCAGAAAATGAGACTTCAATCTCAGCTGCTGTGGGGCCACACACGCCTGGGATGGCTGAGAGTTTATGGCTTTACTAAATGTCTCCCTTCCTCGTGCATTGCAAATGTTTTTAGCAGTATGCAATGATCCTGTATCCATCCCTCTCCTTTGGTTTGATAATCAAGCTGATCTCTGAATTAGATTGTGTTTTTGTCGAGGAAAGTGGAATGTATGAGATGATGCACAGACAAAATGTTTCTTTACTGAATTTAGTTAGTATTTTATTAAATTGTATTTAATTGAACTGTTTTCTGGGGTGGAAAATGGTGTTTCTTATGAAGAAAGATGCCTATGCATTCTATATTTGCAGAGATATGACAAACTTCTATTATTTGTCTGTCAAATAGAAATTAATGTATCTGGACTGAAAACTAAATAACCAGCAGTCAGTTTGGGTATTACAGTTTGTCATTACAGTTTATGTTCATAGTCATGGTTGTTACCTAAATGTTTTTGGAGAATAAGTGTGGATTTATAATTTTTTTCTCCTTCATCAGGGAGCATTTCCTAAATCCTTCATCCACATCAAGGAAGCTACTGCTGAAAAGAAGAGGTATTGAATTTATCTGTTTTATTACATTATTGAGCTTGTCTGCTAAAGAATGAATTTTAAGGAATTTATGTACCTCACCCACAGTAAGTTTAATACCTGCCCAGGAAATGCAGACACTCTTTGTGATAAAGTTTCCTTCTCTTTCCTAGACATACAGAAAATGTCATACCTGCTGAGATTCCCTTAGTCCATGAAGTTACCACTACTCTCTGGGAATGGGGAAGCATTTGGAAACAGCTCTACGTGGTAGGAGGCTATTTGTTGCCTGTTATTCAGTCCTGCTTATGCCCACTGGGGCCTTGTTCAAATTAATGTCTTCTCCTACATTCAGGGCAGGGTCTGGGTGGATTTAAGAAATTGCTTTCTCACTACTAAGATTTTTTTCAGTGGCTTTAAATCCCCAGTGGCTTTAAATCTAGGCCAGCCATCAGCCTTGGACTGGATGATCTTGAAGGGCTCTTCCAACCGGGATGATTCTGTGGTTCTGACTTCCTGCTGAGGAGTGGTGCAACTTCATGCCTGTTGTTTCAACCTTGAGTATCCTGTGCATGACAAACTTTTCATAATTTTGATTTGTAGAGTTGAAAAGCTTCCAGATAGAAGTAGAAAATATAACTGGGATGCATTTGAAAAGATTCATGATGCTCTTGGAATGCTAAAACAGAAGTTGTTCAAGGGTTACTGGGAGCAAGTAGCTATTAACAATTGGCAGTTTCAGTAATTGTACTGACTGTTCCAGGATCTCAGCCCTTGGATTTTGCTTTTTCTCTGCTGGGGCAAAGGGATCTTGGATATGCTGTAGTTTTCTGAAACGTGTCATTTGTTAGTCTTCTTGATTAAGTCAACAATGAAAAGCCTTTTTTACTTTCAGTGAATGACACTAAAACTGCTTTAGTGACTTCTGTGTATTCTCTGATTTTTCTCTTAAATGTATTAATACCACAATCAAGTGTTTTTGTTCCCATCAGTATCTCATACAGAAGTTAATTGTTTTTGTAACATTTTCTCTTGATGAGAATTTGTTAAAAATTTTAAAACAAGATAATTAAATAGAACAAAAATAACCTAATTTCCTATCCTGATATAAACCGCTTAAATTTCATGTCGTTTCTTAATGATCACATGAGATATTCTGTCCTTAAAAATTTGTGGAACGAGACATCATTATTTTGCCTACTTCTTGTTCCTGCTGTCATTTAGCATTAAATGTGACATGTAGCCTTTCGTTGTCAAGACCAGAGTTTCAGTTCAACTCAAAGCCTGAAACTTACTGAGGTTTTTTTGTCTCCTAGACGAATAAGAAAGCCCGGTTCCAGCAGGTGCAGTCCATGATGTGTGACTTGATGGAGTGGCGCTCACAGCTTCTGTCCGGGACTTTGCCCAAAGATGAGCTCAAAGAACTCAAACAGAAAGTCACTTCCAAAATAGACTATGGCAACAAGTAAGTGGCCTACACTGCTTCTGGAAAACACAATTTATTTTAAAGCACAAAGAGATCTTAGTTACCAAAGAGATGATACTGAAGTTTTCATGTTCACAGGTTTGGAATTCGAAACTGTGGTTCATATAGAATCTTCCTTTTCAGACTTCTCCCTGCTACTCCTGTGCTGGTAGTGGATACCATGATGAGGCTTTTTATAGCAAAATGCTTTTTCAAAATATGAATTAATTTCTTAATTATTAATACTTGAGATTGTCAGTTGGGAAGACTTGATGTCAGATAAA